>CM024270.1:8358241-8371271 GCA_013621005.1 Aeschynomene evenia
GAAATTGAAGGCTATAGGCTTTAAAAAGTGGGATTTCACCAATTTTTCTAGAAACACTATAAAACAAAGGCTATAGGCTTCAAATTATGTAATTTCATGATTTTTTTACATATAGTAGAAATTGAAGGCTATAGGCTTTAAAAAGTAGGATTTCACCTTTTCTAGAAACACTATAAAACAAAGGCTATAGGCTTCAAATATGTAATTTCATGATTTTTTACATATAGTAGAAATTGAAGGCTATAGGCTTTAAAAAGTGGGATTTCACCAATTTTTCTAGAAACACTATAAAACAAAGGCTATAGGCTTCAAATTATGTAATTTCATGATTTTTTACATATAGTAGAAATTGAAGTTATAGGCTTTAAAAAGTGAGATTTCACTATTTTTCTAGAAACACTATAAAACAAAGGCTATAGGCTTCAAATTATGTAATTTCGTGATTTTTTTACATATAGTAGAAATTGAAGGTTATAGGCTTTTAAAAAGTGAGATTTCACTATTTTTCTAGAAACACTATAAAACAAAGGCTATAGGCTTCAAATTATGTAAGTTTCATGATTTTTTTACATATAGTAGAAATTGAAGGCTATAGGCTTTAAAAAGTGAGATTTCACTAATTTTTCTAGAAACATCTATTAAACAAGACTATAGACTTCAAATATATGTAATTTCATGATTTTTTTTTACATATAGTTAGAAATTGAAGGCTATAGGCTTTAAAAGTGAGATTTCACTAATTTTTTCTAGAAACACTATAAAACAAAGGCTATAGGCTTCAAATTATGTAATTTCGTGATTTTATTACATATAGTAGAAATTGAAGGCTATAGGCTTTAAAAAGTGGGATTTCACCAATTTTTCTAGAAACACTATAAAACAAAGGCTATAGGCTTCAAATTATGTAATTTCATGATTTTTTTTACATATAGTAGAAATTGAAGGTTATAGGCTTTAAAAAGTGAGATTTCACTAATTTTTTCTAGAAACACTATAAAACAAAGGCTATAGGCTTCAAATTATGTAATTTCGTGATTTTTTTACATATAGTAGAAATTGAAGGCTATAGGCTTTAAAAAGTGGGATTTCACCAATTTTCTAGAAACACTATAAAACAAAGGCTATAGGCTTCAAATTATGTAATTTCATGATTTTTTTACATATAGTAGAAATTGAAGGCTATAGGCTTTTAAAAGTGAGATTTCACTATTTTTCTAGAAACACTATAAAACAAAGGCTATAGGCTTCAAATTATGTAATTTCATGATTTTTTTTACATATAGTTGAAATTGAAGGCTATAGGCTTTAAAAAGTGAGATTTCACTAATTTTTCTAGAAACACTATAAAACAAAGGCTATAGACTTCAAATTATGTAATTTCGTGATTTTTTTTACATATAGTAGAAATTGAAGGCTATAGGCTTTAAAAAGTGAGATTTCACTAATTTTTCTAGAAACACTATAAAACAAAGGCTATAGGCTTCAAATTATGTAATTTCATGATTTTTTTACATATAGTAGAAATTGAAGGCTATAGGCTTTAAAAAGTGGATTTCACCAATTTTTCTAGAAACACTATAAAACAAAGGCTATAGGCTTCAAATTATGTAATTTCATGATTTTTTACATATAGTAGAAATTGAAGGCTATAGGCTTTAAAAAGTGGGATTTCACCAATTTTTCTAGAAACACTATAAAACAAAGGCTATAGGCTTCAAATTATGTAATTTCATGATTTTTTTACATATAGTAGAAATTGAAGGTTATAGGCTTTAAAAAGTGAGATTTCACTATTTTTCTAGAAACACTATAAAACAAAGGCTATAGGCTTCAAATTATGTAATTTCATGATTTTTTTACATATAGTAGAAATTGAAGGCTATAGGCTTTAAAAAGTGAGATTTCACTATTTTTTCTAGAAACACTATAAAATAAAGGCTATAGGCTTCAAATTATGTAATTTCATGATTTTTTTACATATAGTAGAAATTGAAGGCTATAGGCTTTAAAAAGTGAGATTTCACTAATTTTTCTAGAAACACTATAAAACAAAGCTATAGACTCAAAATTATGTAATTTCATGATTTTTTTACATATAGTAGAAATTGAAGGCTATAGGCTTTAAAAAGTGAGATTTCACTAATTTTTCTAGAAACACTATAAAACAAAGGCTATAGGCTTCAAATTATGTAATTTCATGATTTTTTTACATATAGTAGAAATTGAAGGCTATAGGCTTTAAAAAGTGGATTTCACAATTTTTCTAGAAACACTATAAAACAAAGGCTATAGGCTTCAAATTATGTAATTTCATGATTTTTTTACATATAGTAGAAATTGAAGGCTATAGGCTTTAAAAAGTGGGATTTCACAATTTTTCTAGAAACACTATAAAACAAAGGCTATAGGCTTCAAATTATGTAATTTCATGATTTTTTTACATATAGTAGAAATTGAAGGTTATAGGCTTTAAAAAGTGAGATTTCACTATTTTTCTAGAAACACTATAAAACAAAGGCTATAGGCTTCAAATTATGTAAGTTCATGATTTTTTTACATATACTAGAAATTGAAGGCTATAGGCTTTAAAAAGTGAGATTTCACTATTTTTTCTAGAAACACTTTATAACTAAGACTATAGACTTCAAATTATATATGTAATTTCATGATTTTTTTACATATAGTTGAAATTGAAGGCTATAGGCTTTAAAAAGTGAGATTTCACTAATTTTTCTAGAAACACTATAAAACAAAGGCTATAGGCTTCAAATTATGTAATTTCGTGATTTTATTACATATAGTAGAAATTGAAGGCTATAGGCTTTAAAAAGTGGGATTTCACCAATTTTTCTAGAAACACTATAAAACAAAGGCTATAGGCTTCAAATTATGTAAGTTCATGATTTTTTTACATATACTAGAAATTGAAGGCTATAGGCTTTAAAAAGTGAGATTTCACTATTTTTTCTAGAAACACTATAAAACAAAGGCTATAGGCTTCAAATTATGTAATTTCATGATTTTTTTACATTAGTAGAAATTGAAGGCTATAGGCTTTAAAAAGTGAGATTTCACTAATTTTTCTAGAAACACTATAAACAAAGGCTATAGCTTCAAATTGTAATTTCATGATTTTTTTACATATAGTAGAAATTGAAGGCTATAGGCTTTAAAAAGTGGGATTTCACAATTTTTCTAGAAACACTATAAAACAAAGGCTATAGGCTTCAAATTATGTAATTTCATGATTTTTTTACATATAGTAGAAATTGAAGGCTATAGGCTTTAAAAAGTGAGGATTTCACCAATTTTTCTAGAAACACTATAAAACAAAGGCTATAGGCTTCAAATTATGTAATTTCTGATTTTTTTACATATAGTAGAAATTGAAGGCTATAGGCTTTAAAAAGTGGGATTTCACCAATTTTTCTAGAAACACTATAAAACAAAGGCTATAGGCTTCAATTATGTAATTTCATGATTTTTTTACATATAGTAGAAATTGAAGGTTATAGGCTTTAAAAAGTGAGATTTCACTATTTTTCTAGAAACACTATAAAACAAAGGCTATAGGCTTCAAATTATGTAATTTCATGATTTTTTTACATATAGTAGAAATTGAAGGTCTATAGGCTTTAAAAAGTGAGATTTCACTATTTTTCTAGAAACACTATAAAACAAAGGCTATAGGCTTCAAATTATGTAATGTTCATGATTTTTTTACATATAGTAGAAATTGAAGGCTATAGGCTTTAAAAAGTGAGATTTCACTAATTTTTCTAGAAACACTTTAAAACAAAGACTATAGACTTCAAATTATGTAATTTCATGATTTTTTTACATATAGTAGAAATTGAAGCTATAGGCTTTAAAAAGTGAGATTTCAATATTTTTCTAGAAACACTATAAAACAAAGGCTATAGGCTTCAAATTATGTAATTTCATGATTTTTTACATATAGTAGAAATTGAAGGCTATAGGCTTTAAAAAGTGAGATTTCACTATTTTTCTAGAAACACTATAAAACAAAGGCTATAGGCTTCAAATTATGTAATTTCATGATTTTTTTACATATAGTAGAAATTGAAGGCTATAGGCTTTAAAAAGTGACATTTCACTAATTTTTCTAGAAACACTTTAAAACAAAGGCTATAGGCTTCAAATTATGAAATTTCATGATTTTTAAACATATAGTAGAAATTGAAGGCTATATGCTTTAAAAAGTGGGATTTCTCTAATTTCTCTAGAAACATTTTAAAACAAAGACTATAGACCTCAAATTATGTAATTTCATGATTTTTTTACATATAGTAGAAATTGAAGGCTATAGGCTTTAAAAAGTGAGATTTCACTAATTTTTCTAGAAACACTATAAAACAAAGGCTATAGGCTTCAAATATGTAATTTCATGATTTTTTTACATATAGTAGAAATTGAAGGCTATAGGCTTTAAAAAGTGGGATTTCACCAATTTTTCTAGAAACACTATAAAACAAAGGCTATAGGCTTCAAATTATGTAATTTCATGATTTTTTTACATATAGTAGAAATTGAAGGTTATAGGCTTTAAAAAGTGAGATTTCACTATTTTTCTAGAAACACTATAAAACAAAGGCTATAGGCTTCAAATTATGTAATTTCATGATTTTTTTACATATAGTAGAAATTGAAGGTTATAGGCTTTAAAAAGTGAGATTTCACTATTTTTCTAGAAACACTATAAAACAAAGGCTATAGGCTTCAAATTATGTAAGTTCATGATTTTTTTACATATACTAGAAATTGAAAGCTATAGGCTTTAAAAAGTGAGATTTCACTAATTTTTCTAGAAACACTTTAAAACAAGACTATAGACTTCAAATTATATGTAATTTCATGATTTTTTACATATAGTTGAAATTGAAGGCTATAGGCTTTAAAAAGTGAGATTTCACTAATTTTTCTAGAAACACTATAAAACAAAGGCTATAGGCTTCAAATTATGTAATTTCATGATTTTTTTACATATAGTAGAAATTGAAGGCTATAGGCTTTAAAAAGTGAGATTTCACTAATTTTTCTAGAAACACTATAAAACAAAGGCTATAGGCTTCAAATTATGAAATTTCATGATTTTTTACATATAGTAGAAATTGAAGGCTATATGCTTTAAAAAGTGGGATTTCTCTAATTTTTCTAGAAACATTATAAAACAAAGACTATAGACTCAAATTATGTAATTTCATGATTTTTTTACATATAGTAGAAATTGAAGGCTATAGGCTTTAAAAAGTGAGATTTCACTAATTTTTCTAGAAACACTATAAAACAAAGGCTATAGGCTTCAAATTATGTAATTTCATGATTTTTTACATATAGTAGAAATTGAAGCTATAGGCTTTAAAAAGTGAGATTTCAATATTTTTTCTAGAAACACTATAAAACAAAGGCTATAGGCTTCAAATTATGTAATTTCATGATTTTTTTACATATAGTAGAAATTGAAGGCTATAGGCTTTAAAAAGTGAGATTTCACTAATTTTTTCTAGAAACATTATAAAACAAAGGCTATAGACTTCAAATTATGTAATTTCATGATTTTTTTTACATATATAGAAATTGAAGGCTATAGGCTTTAAAAAGTGGGATTTCACTAATTTTTCTAGAAACACTATTAAAACAAAGACTATAGACTTCAAATTATGTAATTTCATGATTTTTTTACATATAGTAGAAATTGAAGGCTATAGGCTTTAAAAAGTGAGATTTCACTAATTTTTCTAGAAACACTATAAAACAAAGGCTATAGGCTTCAAATTATGTAATTTCGTGATTTTTTTACATATAGTAGAAATTGAAGGCTATAGGCTTTAAAAAGTGAGATTTCACCAATTTTTCTAGAAACACTATAAAACAAAGGCTATAGGCTTCAAATTATGTAATTTCATGATTTTTTTACATATAGTAGAAATTGAAGGTTATAGGCTTTAAAAAGTGAGATTTCACTATTTTTCTAGAAACACTATAAAACAAAGGCTATAGGCTTCAAATTATGTAATTTCATGATTTTTTTACATATAGTAGAAATTGAAGTTATAGGCTTTAAAAAGTGAGATTTCACTATTTTTCTAGAAACACTATAAAACAAAGGCTATAGGCTTCAAATTATGTAATTTCATGATTTTTTTACATTTAGTTGATATTGAAGGTTATAGGCTTTAAAAAGTGAGATTTCAATAATTTTTCTAGAAACACTATAAAACGAAGGCTATAGACATGAAAAATTGTAATTTCATGATTTTTTTACATATAGTAGAAATTGAAGGTTATAGGCTTTAAAAAGTGGGATTTCACCAATTTTTCTAGAAACACTATAAAACAAAGGCTATAGGCTTCAAATTATGTAATTTCATGATTTTTTTACATATAGTAGAAATTGAAGGTTATAGGCTTTAAAAAGTGAGATTTCACTATTTTTCTAGAAACACTTAAAACAAAGGCTATAGGCTTCAAATTATGTAATTTCATGATTTTTTTACATATAGTAGAAATTGAAGCTATAGGCTTTAAAAAGTGAGATTTCACTAATTTTTCTAGAAACACTATAAAACAAAGGCTATAGGCTTCAAATTATGTAATTTCGTGATTTTATTACATATAGTAGAAATTGAAAGCTATAGGCTTTAAAAAGTGGGATTTCACCAATTTTTCTAAAAACACCTATAAAACAAAGGCTATAGGCTTCAAATTATGTAATTTCATGATTTTTTTACAAATAGTAGAAATTGAAGTCTATTGGCTTTAAAAAGTGACATTTCACTAATTTTTCTAGAAACACTATAAAACAAAGGCTATAGGCTTCAAATTATGAAATTTCATGATTTTTAAACATATAGTAGAAATTGAAGGCTATATGCTTTAAAAAGTGGGATTTCTCTAATTTCTCTAGAAACATTTTAAAACAAAGACTATAGACCTAAAATTATGTAATTTCATGATTTTTTTACATATAGTAGAAATTGAAGGCTATAGGTTTTAAAAAGTGAGATTTCAATAATTTTTCTAGAAACACTATAAAACAAAGGCAATAGGCTTCTAATTATGTAATTTCATTATTTTTTTACATATAGTTGAAATTGAAGACTATAGGCTTTAAAAAGTGAGATTTCAATATTTTTTCTAGAAACACTATAAAACAAAGGCTATAGGCTTCAAATTATGTAATTTCATGATTTTTTACATATAGTAAAAATTGAAGGCTATAGGCTTTAAAAAGTGAGATTTCACTAATTTTTCTAGAAACATTATAAAACAAAGGCTATAGACTTCAAATTATGTAATTTCATGATTGTTTTTACATATAGTAGAAATTGAAGGCTATAGGCTTTAAAAAGTGACATTTCACTAATTTTTCTAGAAACACTATAAAACAAAGGCTATAGGCTTCAAATTATGAAATTTCATGATTTTTAAACATATAGTAGAAATTGAAGGCTATATGCTTTAAAAAGTGGGATTTTTCTAGAAACACTTTAAAACAAAGACTATAGACCTCAAACTAAGTAATTTCATGATTTTTTTACATATAGTAGAAATTGAAGGCTATAGGCTTTAAAAAGTGAGATTTCACTAATTTTTCTAGAAACACTATAAAACAAAGGCTATAGGCTTCAAATTATGTAATTTCGTGATTTTTTTACATATAGTAGAAATTGAAGTCTATAGGCTTTAAAAAGTGTCATTTCACTAATTTTTCTAGAAACACTATAAAACAAAGGCTATAGGCTTCAAATTATGTAATTTCATGATTTTTTTACATATAGTTGAAATTGAAGGTCTATAGGCTTTAAAAAGTGTCATTTCACTAATTTTTCTAGAAACACTATAAAACAAAGGCTATAGGCTTCAAATTATGAAATTTCATGATTTTTTAAACATATAGTAGAAATTGAAGGCTATATGCTTTAAAAAGTGGGATTTCTCTAATTTCTCTAAAAACATTTAAAACAAGGACTATAGACCTTCAAATTATGTAATTTCATGATTTTTTTACATATTAGTAGAAATTGAAGGCTATAGGCTTTAAAAAGTGACATTTCACTAATTTTTCTAGAAACACTATAAAACAAAGGCTATAGGCTTCAAATTATGAAATTTCATGATTTTTAAACATATAGTAGAAATTGAAGGCTATATGCTTTAAAAAGTGGGATATTTTTCTAGAAACACTTTAAAACAAAGACTATAGACCTCAAATTATGTAATTTCATGATTTTTTTACATAGAGTAGAAATTGAAGGTTATAGGCTTTAAAAAGTGAGATTTCACTATTTTTCTAGAAACACTATAAAACAAAGGCTATAGGCTTCAAATTATGTAATTTCGTGATTTTTTTACATATAGTAGAAATTGAAGGCTATAGGCTTTAAAAAGGGAGATTTCACCAATTTTTCTAGAAACACTGTAAAACAAAGGCTATAGGCTTCAAATTATGTAATTTCGTGATTTTATTACATATAGTAGAAATTGAAAGCTATAGGCTTTAAAAAGTGGGATTTCACCAATTTTTCTAAAAACACTATAAAACAAAGGCTATAGGCTTCAAATTATGTAATTTCATGATTTTTTTACAAATAGTAGAAATTGAAGTCTATAGGCTTTAAAAAGTGTCATTACACTAATTTTTCTAGAAACACTATAAAACAAAGGCTATAGGCTTCAAATTATGAAATTTCATGATTTTTAAACATATAGTAGAAATTGAAGGCTATATGCTTTAAAAAGTGGGATTTCTCTAATTTCTCTAAAAACATTTTAAAACAAGGACTATAGACCTCAAATTATGTAATTTCATGATTTTTTTACATATTGTAGAAATTGAAGGCTATAGGCTTTAAAAAGTGACATTTCACTAATTTTTCTAGAAACACTATAAAACAAAGGCTATAGGCTTCAAATTATGAAATTTCATGATTTTTAAACATATAGTAGAAATTGAAGGCTATATGCTTTAAAAAGTGGGATTTTTCTAGAAACTCTTTAAAACAAAGACTATAGACCTCAAATTATGTAATTTCATGATTTTTTTACATAGAGTAGAAATTGAAGGCTATAGGCTTTAAAAAGTGAGATTTAACTAATTTTTCTAGAAACACTATAAAACAATGGCTATAGGCTTCAAATTATATAATTTCGTGATTTTTTTACATATAGTAGAAATTGAAGGCTATAGGCTTTAAAAAGGGAGATTTCACTTTTTTTTTCTAGAAACACTATAAAACAAAGGCTATAGGCTTCAAATTATGTAATTTCGTGATTTTATTACATATAGTAGAAATTGAAGGCTATAGGCTTTAAAAAGTGGGATTTCACCAATTTTTCTAGAAACACTATAAAACAAAGGCTTAGGCTTCAAATTATGTAATTTCGTGATTTTTTTACATATAGTAGAAATTGAAGGCTATAGGCTTTAAAAAGTGGGATTTGTCAAATTTTTCTAGAAACACTATAAAACAAAGGCTATAGGCTTCAAATTATCTAATTTCGTGATTTTATTACATATAGTAGAAATTGAAGGCTATAGGCTTTAAAAAGTGGGATTTCACCAATTTTTCTAGAAACACTATAAAACAAAGGCTATAGGCTTCAAATTATTTAATTTCATGATTTTTTTACATATAGTAGAAATTGAAGGCTATAGGCTTTAAAAAGTGAGATTTCACCAATTTTTCTAGAAACACTATAAAACAAAGGCAATAGGCTTCAAATTATGTAATTTCATGATTTTTTTACAAATAGTTGAAATTTAAGACTATAGGCTTTAAAAAGTGAGATTTCAATATTTTTTCTAGAAACACTATAAAACAAAGGCTATTATAGGCTTCAAATTATGTAATTTCATGATTTTTTTACATATAGTAAAAATTGAAGGCTATAGGCATTAAAAAGTCAGATTTCACTAATTTTTCTAGAAACATTATAAAACAAAGGCTATAGACTTCAAATTATGTAATTTCATGATTGTTTTTACATATAGTAGAAATTGAAGGCTATAGGCTTTAAAAAGTAATATTTCACTAATTTTTCTAGAAACACTATAAAACAAAGGTTATAGGCTTCAAATTATGAAATTTCATGATTTTTAAACATATAGTAGAAATTGAAGGCTATATGCTTTAAAAAGTGGGATTTTTCTAGAAACTCTTTAAAACAAAGACTATAGACCTCAAATTATGTAATTTCATGATTTTTTTACATATAGTTGAAATTGAAGGCTATAGGCTTTAAAAAGTGAGATTTCACTAATTTTTCTAGAAACACTATAAAACAAAGGCTATAGGCTTTAAAAAGTGAGATTTCACTAATTTTTCTAGAAACACTATAAAACAAAGGCTATAGGCTTCAAATTATGTAATTTCGTGATTTTTTTACAAATAGTAGAAATTGAAGTCTATAGGCTTTAAAAAGTGTCATTTCACTAATTTTTCTAGAAACACTATAAAACAAAGGCTATAGGCTTCAAATTATGTAATTTCATGATTTTTTTACATATAGTTGAAATTGAAGTCTATAGGCTTTAAAAAGTGTCATTTCACTAATTTTTCTAGAAACACTATAAAACAAAGGCTATAGGCTTCAAATTATGAAATTTCATGATTTTTAAACATATAGTAGAAATTGAAGGCTATATGCTTTAAAAAGTGGGATTTCTCTAATTTCTCTAAAAACATTTTAAAACAAGGACTATAGACCTCAAATTATGTAATTTCATGATTTTTTTACATATTGTAGAAATTGAAGGCTATAGGCTTTAAAAAGTGACATTTCACTAATTTTTCTAGAAACACTATAAAACAAAGGCTATAGGCTTCAAATTATGAAATTTCATGATTTTTAAACATATAGTAGAAATTGAAGGCTATATGCTTTAAAAAGTGGGATTTTTCTAGAAACACTTTAAAACAAAGACTATAGACCTCAAATTATGTAATTTCATGATTTTTTTACATAGAGTAGAAATTGAAGGTTATAGGCTTTAAAAAGTGAGATTTCACTATTTTTCTAGAAACACTATAAAACAAAGGCTATAGGCTTCAAATTATGTAATTTCGTGATTTTTTTACATATAGTAGAAATTGAAGGCTATAGGCTTTAAAAAAGGAGATTTCACCAATTTTTCTAGAAACACTATAAAACAAAGGCTATAGGCTTCAAATTATGTAATTTCGTGATTTTATTACATATAGTAGAAATTGAAAGCTATAGGCTTTAAAAAGTGGGATTTCACCAATTTTTCTAAAAACACTATAAAACAAAGGCTATAGGCTTCAAATTATGTAATTTCATGATTTTTTTACAAATAGTAGAAATTGAAGTCTATAGGCTTTAAAAAGTGTCATTACACTAATTTTTCTAGAAACACTATAAAACAAAGGCTATAGGCTTCAAATTATGAAATTTCATGATTTTTAAACATATAGTAGAAATTGAAGGCTATATGCTTTAAAAAGTGGGATTTCTCTAATTTCTCTAAAAACATTTTAAAACAAGGACTATAGACCTCAAATTATGTAATTTCATGATTTTTTTACATATTGTAGAAATTGAAGGCTATAGGCTTTAAAAAGTGACATTTCACTAATTTTTCTAGAAACACTATAAAACAAAGGCTATAGGCTTCAAATTATGAAATTTCATGATTTTTAAACATATAGTAGAAATTGAAGGCTATATGCTTTAAAAAGTGGGATTTTTCTAGAAACACTTTAAAACAAAGACTATAGACCTCAAATTATGTAATTTCATGATTTTTTTACATAGAGTTGAAATTGAAGGCTATAGGCTTTAAAAAGTGAGATTTCACTATTTTTCTAGAAACACTATAAAACAATGGCTATAGCTTCAAATTATGTAATTTCGTGATTTTTTTACATATAGTAGAAATTGAAGGCTATAGGCTTTAAAAAGGAGATTTCATTTTTTTCTAGAAACACTATAAAACAAAGGCTATAGGCTTCAAATTATGTAATTTCGTGATTTTTTACATATATAGAAATTGAAGGCTATAGGCTTTAAAAAGTGGGATTTCACTAATTTTTCTAGAAACACTATAAAACAAAGGCTATAGGCTTCAAATTATGTAATTTCATGATTTTTTACATATAGTAGAAATTGAAGGCTATAGGCTTTAAAAAGTGAGATTTCACTAATTTTTCTAGAAACACTATAAAACAAAGGCTATAGGCTTCAAATTATGTAATTTCGTGATTTTTTTACATTAGTAGAAATTGAAGGCTATAGGCTTTAAAAAAGGAGATTTCACCAATTTTTCTAGAAAACTATAAAACAAAGGCTATAGGCTTCAAATTATGTAATTTCGTGATTTTTTTACATATAGTAGAAATTGAAGGCTATAGGCTTTAAAAAGTGGGATTTCACCAATTTTTCTAGAAACACTATAAAACAAAGGCTATAGGCTTCAAATTATGTAATTTGATTTTTTACATATAGTAGAAATTGAAGGTTATAGGCTTTAAAAAGTGAGATTTCACCAATTTTTCTAGAAACACTATAAAACAAAGGCTATAGGCTTCAAATTATGTAATTCATGATTTTTTTACATATAGTAGAAATTGAAGGTATAGGCTTTAAAAAGTGAGATTTCACTAATTTTTCTAGAAACACTATAAAACAAAGGCTATAGGCTTCAAATTATGTAATTTCGTGATTTTTTTACATATAGTAGAAATTGAAGGCTATAGGCTTTAAAAAGTGAGATTTCACTATTTTTTCTAGAAACACTATAAAACAAAGGCTATAGGCTTCAAATTATGTAATTTCATGATTTTTTTACATATAGTAGAAATTGAAGGTTATAGGCTTTAAAAAGTGAGATTTCACTATTTTTTCTAGAAACACTATAAAACAAAGGCTATAGCTTCAAATTATGTAATTTCATGATTTTTTTACATATAGTAGAAATTGAAGGCTATAGGCTTTAAAAAGTGAGATTTCACTAATTTTTCTAGAAACACTATAAAACAAAGGCTAT
>CM024270.1:8383238-8394987 GCA_013621005.1 Aeschynomene evenia
AAGACACTATAAAAGTAAAGACTATAGTCTTTAAAATATTGAATTTCATAATTTTTAAAACTTAATAGATAATGAAGGCTATAGGCTTTTAAAAAGTGAGATTTCACTATTTTCTAGAAAGATTATAAAAGTATAGACTATATTCTTTAAAATAGTGAATTTCATAATTCTTAAAACTTAGTAAAAATTGAAGGCTATAGGTTTTAAAAAGTACTGAGATTTCACAATTTTTTTTCAAAAAACACTATAAAAGTGAAGACTATAGTATTTAAAATATTGAATTTCAAAATTTTCAAAAATCAGTAGAAATTGAAGGCTAGGCTTTAAAAAGTGAGATTTCACTATTTTTCTAGAAACACTATAAACGTAAAGACTATAGTCTTTAAAATATTGAATTTCATAATTTTTAAAACTTAGTAGAAATTGAAGGCTATAAGTTTTAAAAAGTGAGACTTCACAATTTTTCTAGAAACACAATAAAAGTAAAGACTATAGTCTTTAAAATATTGAATTTCACAATTTTTTAAACTTAGTAGAAATTATTGAAGGCTATAGGGTTTAAAAAGTGAGATTTCACTATTTTTCTTGAAACACTATAAAAGTAAAGACTATAGTCTTTAAAATATTGAATTTCATAATTTTTAAAACATAGTAGAAATTGAAGGCTATAGACTTTAAAAAGTGAGATTTCACTATTTTTCTTGAAACACTATAAAAATTAAAGTTTATAGTCTTTAAATATTGAATTTCATAATTTTTAAAACTTAGTATAAATTGAAAGCTATAGAGTGAGATTTCAATATTTTTTCAGAAACACTATAAAAGTAAAGACTATAGTCTTTTAAATATTGAATTTCATAATTTTTAAAACTTAGTCGAAATTGAAGCCTATAGGTTTTAAAAAGTGAGATTTCACTATTTATCTATAAATAATAAAGTAAAGACTATAGTCTTTAAAATAGTGAATTTCATAATTTTTAAAACTTAGTAAAAATTGAAGGCTATAGGCTTTGAAAAGTGAGATTTCACAATTTTTCCAAAAACACTATAAAGAAAGACTATTGTCTTTAAAATATTGAATTTCATAATTTTTAAAACTTAGTAGAAATTGAAGGCTATAGGCTTTAAAAAGTGAGATTTCACTGTTTTCTAGGAACACTATAAAAGTAAAGACTATAGTTTTTAAAATATTGAATTTCACAATTTTTTAAACTTAGTAGAAATTGAAGGTTATAGGCTTTAAAAAGTGAGATTTCACTATTTTTCTTTAAATACTATAAAAGTAAAAACTATAGTCTTTAAAATATTGAATTTTATAATTTTTAAAACATAGTAAAAATTGAAGGCTATAGACTTTAAAAAGTGAGATTTCACTATTTTTCTTGAAATACTATAAAATTAAAGACTATATAGTCTTTAAAATATTGAATTTTATAATTTTTAAAACTTAGTATAAATTGAAGGTTATAGGCTTTAAAAAGTGAGATTTCACTATTTTTTCCAGAAACACTACAAAAGTAAAGACTATAGTCTTTAAATATTTGAATTTCATATATAATTTTTAAAACTCAGTAGAAATAGAAGTGTATAGGTTTTAAAATGTGAGATTTCACTGTTTTTCTAGAAATCTATAAAAGTAAAGACTATAGTCTTTAAAATATTGAATTTCACAATTTTTTAAACTTAGTAGAAATTTAAGGCTATAGACTTTAAAAATTGTTATTTCACTATTTTTCTTGAAATGCAATAAATATCGTACAACAAGCATTATTGTATCGAACTTCGTCAATTGATAAAATGAGGATGTTTCAATCGCACAATCACGCTCCCCCGATTTTTTTTGTTAAGAAAAAAATGCTAGTAAGGGGAGCCACCCCATTACCGGCGGGCGCGGCAGGGCGCCAGTGTCCCGATCCGGGAATCCAGCCAGATAAGGTGATGGAGACTTACGGAGCTTGGCCCATGCCAGACACATTCACCTCTTCAAATTGGGCTAGTCGAGACCACTCAGAGGATTCATTGACGTTGCTCCTGAGCGGTAGGGGATCTCTCCCGATTATTATTAATAGTATGTGGTAATTGACCTTATACTTCATTTTTGCTTGGTCTAGCCTTTTAGTGTTTGGGCTAGTTGATACTATTTAAGTTGTATTGGGCTCTAATTGGGCGTGAGTTCACTTTACGTTTTTGCTATTGAGTTATTACTTATTTTATTTTCGTAACAGTAGTGAAGTGATCCTATAACACAATATTTATTGACCGATAATCTAAAACAAAAATATATTCTGCTGCCACACGACCCAAAAAAATAGGACATATTTTTCTAGTCGCCTGTGTTCTTTTACATTCAATATATCATCCTTAAATTTTATATCATTATTTAATTTGAGTTAATTATAACGCATTGACAATATAAATAATTTTATACCGCCAGTCAATCATATCCATTAATTTTTGTGACTTTTTAGTTAGTCAATCACATCAAGTTATGAGATTGATTTCTATACGCCAATACACTTTGCAGCATTTGTTTTTGTATCGTAGCTTTTATGCTTCCATTATTGTGTGCATTAACTTCCATTGATTTCTATGGATTCTCAGCTCAACTTACACCTTGTATATACGATATATATAATTATATATGTTGAACAACACAAACACGTGTCTAATTAGTATCTAATGTGTGCTGTACATAATATGAAATGTGTGTTATATGCATAGTATACGTACGTATAGCACACATTCTATATTATGTATAACACACGTTAGATACTAGTTGGAGGTATTTCTGTTTATGACCAACATTATTGCAAGTAATACTAGTTACTCATAATAAATATCATAAATTATACATACTAATGAATACGAATTACACATACTAAATAATACAATAATGCTTATCGTACAACAAAAATATGTCCAACGAACATCCATCGCATGCTATACATGATATGGAATGTGTGCTATATGTATAGCACACGTATGATGATATATTTGTGGATAATCTATAAGTGATTGAAATGAAGCATGATGATGATAATGAAGATTTGATGAGAATAATAGTAATAAGTTGAGTTATTAATGCAGTGGACTATAATTTTAGTCTTTCTAATTTACCCACTTGATTGCATCGACATTTTCAGGCCTTTATATGTTAGAACTGAGTTTTTGTGTCTTCATAACAATTGTAGATATTTCTCTTAGCTTTCCAACATATATTGAATCATATAAATCCAATATTTGTATCTCAAGATATACCTAATTTACTAAACTATATTCATTGTATATAACATGACCTAAAATTTGCACATGAACTCTCATCTTTACCATTTTTTTTCATTATTCTTTCATGGAGGCACCACCACCATTACCTTTACTCCCACCACCATCCTTTCATCATTTAGGTGCCATTAGTCCTTGTCTCCCACTCAAGAAAAGAAAATGTATTGATCAAAAAATTCCAAGAACATACCTAACATGATCACCCCCACCATGACTCATCATATCATCACCTTCACATGGCTTGTTATTTTTTGTGCTCAATGAATCAACATAAATGAATATTTTGCTCAGCCTCTAGGTACCTAAATCCATCTATAAATAGCCACAAGTCTTAACCATTCAAGACACGTCAAGAACTTTCACTCACAATACTCATTTCATCTCCTTCATCACAAACACTATACTTTCCTTCTTTAGTAAATTAAGCTTATGAGTTTTGTTTTAGAGAGTCATTTTTAGAGAGCCTACTAATCATAAACCAGCCACCTTTATCACCAAACACAAGATCAAACACCTACAAGCACATCAATTCACCTAAGATACATAAAGCTTCTTCTTTTGTATGATCAAGTGTTTATGTTCATATTACATAATCTGACCAATTTTACTAAACAATTCATTTCTTTTTCTACAGTTAATATTTTACATTGATTTTATTTTTGTTTGAAAGCTAATTCAAGGACAAAGATTTTCCCACAAACCTCATCTTTTTATGACTTATACTTTGAGAGAAATGCATTTTTAAAGTTGATGCATAAATTTCAGTTTCTGTTCTGCACAAACAGTGTTCCAAAATTAATTAAAAATACAATACTTAATGAAACTTGACAAAATTAATTTTATAGAATCCTAAGACATGTAGGTTGATTGTCAAAATATTTCATGGACATATCATTTCTATATTAATACAGAAATATCTATGAAGTTAGTATATCAATTCTGTGTACAACACAATTGTTCTTTCAGTAAGCTGAATTGCAGAATTTATTTCTCTCCAGCTATAAATTATTTTTATATTCTATTTCTTGTGAATGTTATAAAAACTAGTCTAGTTTATACTCAAATTTTCAAGATCTATTTCTTTATTTTCTAATTTCCTTAGATTTATTATCAAAGTATGTCAGTTCTTAGTGTAGTCCAAACATTTCTCATAAACAATAGAATTGTAAAAATTATTTCTCTCTGTATAAAAATTATTTTTGAGTTTTGTTTCTTGGAAGTGTTTTGTTGATCAATCTAGTTTATTCTCATAAAATTTGAAGGTTTAATTCATAAAATTTTATGAGAATAAACTAGATTGATTAACAAAACTATTCCAAGAAACAAAACTCAAAAATAATTTTTATACAGAGAGAAATAATTTTCAATTCTGTTATTTATTAGAAATGTCCGGACTACACTCAGAACTGACATACTTTGATAATAAATTTGAGGAAATTAGAAAATAACGAAATAGATCTTAAAATCTTTTTAGGATAACTAGACTGGTTTTTATAACATTACCAAGAAATAGAATATAAAAATAATTTATAGCTAGAGAGAAATAAATTTTGCAATTCAGCTTATTAGAAGAATAATTGTGCTGTGAACATAACTGATATACTAACTTCATAGATTTTTCTGTATTAATATAAAAATGATATGTCCATGAAAGTTTTTGACAGTCGACCTACATGTCTTAGGATTTATAAAATTAATTTTGTCAAGTTTAATTAACTTGTATTTTTAATTAATTTTGGAACATTTCATGTGCATAAAAGAAACTGAAATTCATGCATCAACTTTAAAAATGCATTTCTCTCAAAGTATAAGTCACAAAAAGATGAGGTTTGTGGGGAAATCGTTTCTTGAAATTAACTTTTCAAAACAAAATTAAAACAAATGTAAAATATTTACTATAGAAAAAGAAATGAATTAATTAGTAAATATGGTCAGATTATGTAATATGAACATAAACACTTGATCATACAAATATAAGAAAGTGACCCTACCTCTAGTGTAGACTTAAAAATGAACTTTGAGTGCTTGATAATGATAGATAGTTCTTTGATCCTTCCTTACTAAGTGCTTGTATTGTGCTCCTACTTGTGGTGAGTGAAACTTGTCTGTATGATTTTAGAATTCTTGAAAATGAAGACTATATGTGAAGCTTATGTATCTTAGGTGAATTGATGTGTTTGTAGGTGTTTGATCTTGTGTTTGGTGAGGTGGCTAGTGTATGACTAATAGGCTTTCTAAAAATTGATTCTCTAATGATCAAAACTCATAAGCTTAATTAACTAAAGAAAGAAAATAGCGATTGTGAAGTGTTTGTGATGAAGGAGATGAATTGAGTTTCGTGAGTGATAGTTCTTGATGTGTCTTGAATGGTTAAGACTTGTGGTTATTTATAGATGGATTTGGGTACATAGAGGCTAAGCAAAATAATATTCATTTATGTTTATTCATTGAGCACAAAAAAAATAAAAAGCCATGTGAAGGTGATATGATGAGTCATGGTGGGGGTGATCAATGTTAGATATGTTCTTGGAGTTTTTTGATTAATTCATTTTCTTTTCTTGAGTAGGAGACAAGGATTAATGGCACCTAAATGATGAAAGGATAGTGGTGGAAGTAAAGATAATGGTGGTGGTGCCTCCATGAAAGAATGATGAAAATAAAAATAATGGTGAAGATGAGATATGTGCAAATGTTATCTAATGGAGCCTTATATAGGCTAATGAGAATAATAAATTCTAAACTTCAATGACAAATAACATGTTTATTGTAACATGGTCGAAAATTTGCACATAAAGTCTCATCTTTATCATTACTTTTTTTTGGTATTAACCATTATTTTTTTTATTATTCTTTCATGGAGGAACCACCACCATTACCTTTACTCCCACCACCATCCTTGCATCATTTAGGTGCCATTAATCTTTATCTTCCACTCAATAAAATAAAATGAATTGATCAAAAAACTCCAAGAACATACCTAACATGATCACCCCCACCATGACTTATCATATCACCTTCATATGACTTTTTATTTTTTTGCTCAATGAATAAACATAAATGAATATTTTGCTCAGCCTCTAGGTTACCTAAATCCATCGATAAATAGCCACAAGTCTTAACCATTCAAGACACATCAAGAACTCTCACTCACAAACTCATTTCATCTCCTCATCACAAACACTACTTTCTTTCTTTAGTTAATTAAGCTTATGAGTTTTGTTCATTAGAGAATCATTTTTTAGAAAGCCTACTAGTCATAAACTAGCCACCTCACCAAACACAAGATCAAACACCTACAAACACATCAATTCACCTAAGATACATAAAGCTTTCACACATAGTCTTCATTTTCAAGAATTTGCAAATCATACACACAAGTTTCACTCACCACAAGTAGAGCACAATACAAGCACTTAGTAAGGAAGGATCAAAGGACTACCTATCATTATCAAGCACTTAAAGTTCATTTTTAAGTCTACACTAGAGTAAGGCTCACTTTCTTATATTTGTTGATCAAGTGTTTATGTTCATATTACATAATCTGACCAATTTTACTAAACAATTCGTTTCTTTTTCTATATTAAATATTTTATATTTGTTTTAATTTTGTTTGAAAGCTAATTCAAGGAAAAATTTTCCCACAAACCTTATCTTTTTGTGACTTATACTTTGAGAGAAATATATTTTTAAAGTTGATGCATGAATTTAGTTTCTTTTCTGCACATGCATGTTCCAAAATTAATTAAAAATACAATACTTAATGAAACTTACAAAATTAATTTATAGAATCCTAAGACATGTAGGTCAACTGTCAAAAAATTTTATGGACATATCATTTCTATATTAATACAGAAAAATCCATGAAGTTAGTATATCAGTTCTGTTCACACACAATTTTCTTCTAATAAGCTGAATTGCAAAATTTATTTCTCTCTAGCTATAAATTATTTTTATATTCTATTTCTTGGGAATGTTATAAAAACCTCTAGTTTATCCTAAAAAATTTTAAGATCTATTTCGTTATTTTCTAATTTCCTCAAATTTATTATCAAAGTATGTCAGTCTGAGTGTAGTCCGGACATTTCTAATAAATAACAGAATTGTGAAAATTATTTCTCTCTGTATAAAAATTATTTTTGAGTTTTGTTTCTTGGAATAGTTTTGTTAATCAATCTAGTTTATTCTCATAAAATTTTATGAATTAAACCTTCAAATTTTATGAGAATAAACTAGATTGATCAACAAAACACTTCCAAGAAACAAAACTCAAAAATAATTTTATACAGAGAGAAATAATTTTTACAATTCTATTGTTTATGAGAAATGTTTGGACTACACTAAGAACTGACATACTTTGATAATAAATCTAAGGAAATTAGAAAATAAAGAAATAGATCTTGAAAATTTGAGTATAAACTAGACTAGTTTTATAACATTCACAAGAAATAGAATATAAAAATAATTTATAGCTGGAGAGAAATAAATTCTGCAATTCAGCTTACTGAAAGAACAATTGTGTTGTACACAGAATTGATATACTAACTTCATAGATATTTCTGTATTAATATAGAAATGATATGTCCATGAAATATTTTGACAATCAACCTACATGTCTTAGGATTCTATAAAATTAATTTTGTCAAGTTTCATTAAGTATTGTATTTTTAATTAATTTTGGAACACTGTTTGTGCAGAACAGAAACTGAAATTTATGCATCAACTTTAAAAATGCATTTCTCTCAAAGTATAAGTCATAAAAAAGATGAGGTTTGTGGGAAAATCTTTGTCCTTGAATTAGCTTTCAAACAAAAATAAAATCAATGTAAAATATTAACTGTAGAAAAAGAAATGAATTGTTTAGTAAAATTGGTCAGATTATGTAATATGAACATAAACACTTGATCATACAAAAAGAAGAAGCTTTATGTATCTTAGGTGAATTGATGTGCTTGTAGGTGTTTGATCTTGTGTTTGGTGATAAAGGTGGCTGGTTTATGATTAGTAGGCTCTCTAAAAAATGACTCTCTAAAACAAAACTCATAAGCTTAATTTACTAAAGAAGGAAAGTATAGTGTTTGTGATGAAGGAGATGAAATGAGTATTGTGAGTGAAAGTTCTTGACGTGTCTTGAATGGTTAAGACTTGTGGCTATTTATAGATGGATTTAGGTACCTAGAGGCTGAGCAAAATATTCATTTATGTTGATTCATTGAGCACAAAAAAATAACAAGCCATGTGAAGGTGATGATATGATGAGTCATGGTGGGGTGATCATGTTAGGTATGTTCTTGGAATTTTTGATCAATACATTTTCTTTTCTTGAGTGGGAGACAAGGACTAATGGCACCTAAATGATGAAAGGATGGTGGTGGGAGTAAAGGTAATGGTGGTGGTGCCTCCATGAAAGAATAATGAAAAAAATAATGGTAAAGATGAGAGTTCATGTGCAAATTTTAGGTCATGTTATATACAATGAATATAGTTTAGTAAATTAGGTATATCTTGAGATACAAATATTGGATTATATGATTCAATATATGTTGGAAAGCTAAGAGAAATATCTACAATTGTTATGAAGACACAAAAACTCAGTTCTAACATATAAGGCCTGAAAATGTCGATGCAATCAAGTGGGTAAATTAGAAAGACTAAAATTATAGTCCACTGCATTAATAACTCAACTTATTACTATTATTCTCATCAAATCTTCATTATCATCATCATGCTTCATTTCAATCACTTATAGATTATCCACAAATATATCATCATACGTGTGCTATACATATAGCACATTCCATATCATGTATAGCATGCGATGGATGTTCGTTGGACATATTTTTTGTTGTACGATAAGCATTATTGTATTATTTAGTATGTGTAATTCGTATTCATAGTATGTATAATTTATGATATTTATTATGAGTAACTAGTATTACTTGCAATAATGTTGGTCATAAAACAGAAATACCTCCAACTAGTATCTAACGTGTGTTATACATAATATAGAATGTGTGCTATACGTACGTATACTATGCATATAACACACATTTCATATTATGTACAGCACACATTAGATACTAATTAGACACGTGTTTGTGTTGTTCAACATATATAATTATATATATATCGTATATACAAGGTGTAAGTTGAGCTGAGAATCCATAGAAATCAATGGAAGTTAATGCACACAATAATGGAAGCATAAAAGCTACGATACAAAAACAATGCTGCAAAGTGTATTGGCGTATAGAAATCAATCTCATAACTTGATGTGATTGACTAACTAAAAAGTCACAAAAATTAATGGATATGATTGACTGGCGGTATAAAATTATTTATATTGTCAATGCGTTATAATTAAACTCAAATTAAATAATGATATAAAATTTAAGGATGATATATTGAATGTAAAAGAACACAGGCGACTAGAAAAATATGTCCTATTTTTTTGGGTCGTGTGGCAGCAGAATATATTTTTGTTTTAGATTATCGGTCAATAAATATTGTGTTATAGGATCACTTCACTACTGTTACGAAAATAAATAAGTATAACTCAATAGCAAAAACGTAAAGTGAACTCACGCCCAATTAGAGCCCAATACAACTTAAATAGTATCAACTAGCCCAAACACTAAAAGGCTACCAAGCAAAAATGAAGTATAAGGTCAATTACCACATACTATTAATAATAAATCGGGAGAGATCCCTACCGCTCAGGAGCAACGTCAATGAATCCTCTGAGTGGTCTCGACTAGCCCAATTGAAGAGGTGAATGTGTCTGGCATGGGCCAAGCTCCGTAAGTCTCCATCACCTTATCTGGCTGGATTCCCGGATCGGGACACTGGCGCCCTGCCGCGCCCGCCGGTAATGGGGTGGCTCCCCTTACTAGCATTTTTTTTCTTAACAAAAAAAAATCGGGGAGCGTGATTGTGCGATTGAAACACATCCTCATTTTATCAATTGACGAAGTTCGATACAATAATGCTTGTTGTACGATATTTATTGCATTTCAAGAAAAATAGTGAAATAACAATTTTTAAAGTCTATAGCCTTAAATTTCTACTAAGTTTAAAAAATTGTGAAATTCAATATTTTAAAGACTATAGTCTTTACTTTTATAGATTTCTAGAAAAACAGTGAAATCTCACATTTTAAAACCTATACACTTCTATTTCTACTGAGTTTTTAAAAATTATATATGAAATTCAATATTTTAAAGACTATAGTCTTTACTTTTGTAGTGTTTCTGGAAAAATAGTGAAATCTCACTTTTTAAAGCCTATAACCTTCAATTTTATACTAAGTTTTAAAAATTATAAAATTCAATATTTTAAAGACTATATAGTCTTTAATTTTATAGTATTTCAAGAAAAATAGTGAAATCTCACTTTTAAAGTCTATAGCCTTCAATTTTTACTATGTTTTAAAATTATAAAATTCAATATTTTAAAGACTATAGTTTTTACTTTTATAGTATTTAAAGAAAAATAGTGAAATCTCACTTTTTAAAGCCTATAACCTTCAATTTCTACTAAGTTTAAAAAATTGTGAAATTCAATATTTTAAAAACTATAGTCTTTACTTTTATAGTGTTCCTAGAAAAACAGTGAAATCTCACTTTTTAAAGCCTATAGCCTTCAATTTCTACTAAGTTTTAAAAATTATGAAATTCAATATTTTAAAGACAATAGTCTTTACTTTTATAGTGTTTTTGGAAAAAATTGTGAAATCTCACTTTTCAAAGCCTATAGCCTTCAATTTTTACTAAGTTTTAAAAATTATGAAATTCACTATTTTAAAGACTATAGTCTTTACTTTTATTATATTATAGATAAATAGTGAAATCTCACTTTTTAAAACCTATAGGCTTCAATTTCGACTAAGTTTTAAAAATTATGAAATTCAATATTTAAAAGACTATAGTCTTTACTTTTATAGTGTTTTCTGAAAAAATATTGAAATCTCACTCTATAGCTTTCAATTTATACTAAGTTTTAAAAATTATGAAATTCAATATTTAAAAGACTATAAACTTTAATTTTATAGTGTTTCAAGAAAAATAGTGAAATCTCACTTTTTAAAGTCTATAGCCTTCAATTTCTACTATGTTTAAAAATTATGAAATTCAATATTTTAAAGACTATAGTCTTTACTTTTATAGTGTTTCAAGAAAAATAGTGAAATCTCACTTTTTAAACCCTATAGCCTTCAATAATTTCTACTAAGTTTAAAAAATTGTGAAATTCAATATTTTAAAGACTATAGTCTTTACTTTTATTGTGTTTCTAGAAAAATTGTGAAGTCTCACTTTTAAAACTTATAGCCTTCAATTTACTAAGTTTTAAAAATTATGAAATTCAATATTTTAAAGACTATAGTCTTTACGTTTATAGTGTTTCTAGAAAAATAGTGAAATCTCACTTTTTAAAGCCTAGCCTTCAATTTCTACTGATTTTTGAAAATTTT
>CM024270.1:8397753-8415133 GCA_013621005.1 Aeschynomene evenia
AGCTCAATACACTCAATTAGGACCAAAATAGGCTCATTACATCATCCTTTGGTTATCTACAACATCCTAGTGATAAAATGGAGCCATTGACCAAAGTAAGACCTAATGAAGCTCAATACACTCAATTAGGACCAAAATAGGCTCATTACATCATCCTTTGGTTATCTACAACATCCTAGTGACTAAAATGGAGCCATTGACCAAAGTAAGACCTAATGAAGCTCAATACACTCAATTAGGACAAAATAGGCTCATTACATCATCCTTTGGTTATCTACAACATCCTAGTGACTAAAATGGAGCCATTGACCAAAGTAAGACGAAATGAAGTCAATACACTCAATTAGGATCAAAATAGGCTCATTATATCATCCTTTGGTTATCTACAACATCCTAGTGACTAAAATGGAGCCATTGACCAAAGTAAGACGAAATGAAGATCAATACACTCAATTAGACCAAAATAGGCTCATTACATCATCCTTGGGTTATCTACAACATCCTAGTGACTAAAATGGAGCCATTGTCCAAAGTAAGACCAATGAAGCTCAATACACTCAATTAGGACCAAAATAGGCTCATTACATCATCCTTTGGTTACCTACAAAGTGACTAAAAAGGAGAATTGACCAAAGTAAGACCAAATGAGCTCAATACACTCAATTAGGCCAAAAATAGGCTCATTACATCATCCTTTGGTTATTTCTAGTGACTAAAATGGATGAATTGACCAAAGTAAGACCAAATGAAGCTGAATACACTGGGACCAAAATAGGCTCATACATCATCCTTTGGTTATCTACAACATCCTAGTGACTAAAATGGAGCCATTGACCAAAGTAAGACGAAATGAAGATCAAAACACTCAATTAGGACCAAAATAGCTCATTACATCATCCTTGGGTTATCTACAACATCCTAGTGACTAAAATGGAGCCATTGACCAAAGTAAGCCCAATGAAGCTCAATACACTCAATTAGGACCAAAATAGGCTCATTACATCATCCTTTGGTTACCTACACCTTTCTAGTGACTAAAATGGATGAATTGACAAAGTAAGACCTAATGAAGCTCAATACACTCAATTAGGACCAAAATAGGCTCATTACATCATCCTTTGGTTATCTACAACATCCTAGTGATTAAAATGGAGCCATTGACCAAAGTAAGACCTAATGAAGCTCAATACACTCAATTAGGACCAAAATAGGCTCATTACATCATCCTTTGGTTATCTACAACATCCTAGTGACTAAAATGGAGCCATTGACCAAAGTAAGACCTAATGAAGCTCAATACACTCAATTAGGACAAAATAGGCTCATTACATCATCCTTTGGTTATCTACAACATCCTAGTGACTAAAATGGAGCCATTGACCAAAGTAAGACCTAATGAAGCTCAATACACTCAATTAGGACCAAAAATAGGCTCATTACATCATCCTTTGGTTATCTACAACATCCTAGTGACTAAAATGGAGCCATTGACCAAAGTAAGACCAAATGAAGCTCAATACACTCAATTAGGACAAAATAGGCTCATTACATCATCCTTTGGTTATCTACAACATCCTAGTGACTAAAATGGAGCATTGACCAAAGTAAGACGAAATGAAGGTCAATACACTCAATTAGGACAAAATAGGCTCATTATATCATCCTTGGTTATCTACAACATCCTAGTGACTAAAATGGAGCCATTGACCAAAGTAAGACAAATGAAGCTCAATACACTTAGGACAAAATAGGCTCATTACATCATCCTTTGGTTACCTACAAGTGACTAAAATGGAGAATTGACCAAAGTAAGACGAAATGAAGCTCAATACACTCAATTAGGACCAAAATAGGCTCATTACATCATCCTTTGGTTATCTACAACATCCTAGTGACTAAAATGGAGAATTGACAAAGTAAGACAATGAAGCTCAATACACTCAATTAGGACAAAAATAGGCTCATTACATCATCCTTTGGTTATCTACAACATCTAGTGACTAAAATGGAGCCATTGACCAAAGTAAGACCTAATGAAGCTCAATACACTCAATTAGGACCAAAATAGGCTCATTACATCATCCTTTGGTTATCTACAACATCCTAGTGACTAAAATGGAGCCATTGACCAAAGTAAGACCTAATGAAGCTCAATACACTCAATTAGGACAAAATAGGCTCATTACATCATCCTTTGGTTATCTACAACATCCTAGTGATTAAAATGGAGCCATTGACCAAAGTAAGACCTAATGAAGCTCAATACACTCAATTAGGACCAAAATAGGCTCATTACATCATCCTTTGGTTATCTACAACATCCTAGTGACTAAAATGGAGCCATTGACCAAAGTAAGACCTAATGAAGCTCAATACACTCAAATTAGGACAAAATAGGCTCATTACATCATCCTTTGGTTATCTACAACATCCTAGTGACTAAAATGGAGCATTGACCAAAGTAAGACGAAATGAAGCAATACACTCAATTAGGACAAAATAGGCTCATTATATCATCCTTTGGTTATCTACAACATCCTAGTGACTAAAATGGAGCCATTGACCAAAGTAAGACGAAATGAAGATCAATACACTCAATTAAAAAATAGGCTCATTACATCATCCTTGGGTTATCTACAACATCCTAGTGACTAAAATGGAGCCATTGTCCAAAGTAAGACCAAATGAAGCTCAATACACTCAATTAGGACCAAAATAGGCTCATTACATCATCCTTTGGTTACCTACAATAGTGACTAAAAAGGATGAATTGACCAAGTAAGACCAAATAGAGCTCAATACACTCAATTAGGCCAAAAATAGGCTCATTACATCATCCTTTGGTTACCAAACACCTTTCTAGTGACTAAAATGGATGAATTGACCAAAGTAAGACCAAATGAAGCTGAATACACTGAATAAGGACCAAAATAGGCTCATTACATCATCCTTTGGTTATCTACAACATCCTAGTGACTAAAATGGAGCCATTGACCAAAGTAAGACGAAATGAAGATCAAAACACTCAATTAGGACCAAAATATGCTCATTACATCATCCTTGGGTTATCTACAACATCCTAGTGACTAAAATGGAGCCATTGACCAAAGTAAGCCCAAATGAAGCTCAATACACTCAATTAGGACCAAAATAGGCTCATTACATCATCCTTTGGTTACCTACACCTTTCTAGTGACTAAAATGGATGAATTGATCAAAGTAAGACCTAATGAAGCTCAATACACTCAATTAGGACCAAAATAGGCTCGTTACATCATCCTTTGGTTATCTACAACATCCTAGTGATTAAAATGGAGCCATTGACCAAAGTAAGACCTAATGAAGCTCAATACACTCAATTAGGACCAAAATAGGCTCATTACATCATCCTTTGGTTATCTACAACATCCTAGTGACTAAAATGGAGCCATTGACCAAAGTAAGACCAATGAAGCTCAATACACTCAATTAGGACAAAATAGGCTCATTACATCATCCTTTGGTTATCTACAACCCTAGTGATTAAAATGGAGCCATTGACCAAAGTAAGACCTAATGAAGCTCAATACACTCAATTAGGACCAAAATAGGCTCATTACATCATCCTTTGGTTATCTACAACATCCTAGTGACTAAAATGGAGCCATTGACCAAAGTAAGACCTAATGAAGCTCAATACACTCAATTAGGAACAAAAATAGGCTCATTACATCATCCTTTGGTTATCTACAACATCCTAGTGACTAAAATGGAGCATTGACCAAAGTAAGACGAAATGAAGGTCAATACACTCAATTAGGATCAAAATAGGCTCATTATATCATCCTTTGGTTATCTACAACATCCTAGTGACTAAAATGGAGCCATTGACCAAAGTAAGACGAAATGAAGCTCATACACTCAATTAGGACTAAAATAGGCTCATTACATCATCCTTTGGTTACCTACACCCTTGTAGTGACTAAAATGGATTTGACCAAGTAGACGAAATGAAGCTCAATACACTCAATTAGGACCAAAATAGGCTCATTACACCATCCTTTGTTTCTACAACATCCTAGTGACTAAAATGGAGAATTGATCAAAGTAAGACCTAATGAAGCTCAATACACTCAATTAGGAAAATAGGCTCATTACATCATCCTTTGGTTATCTACACATCCTAGTGACTAAAATGGAGCCATTGACCAAAGTAAGACCTAATGAAGCTCAATACACTCAATTAGGACCAAAATAGGCTCATTACATCATCCTTTGGTTATCTACAACATCCTAATGACTAAAATGCAGCCATTGACCAAAGTAAGACCTAATGAAACTCAATGCACTCAATTAGGACCAAAATAGGCTCATTACATCATCCTTTGGTTATCTACAACATCCTACTGACTAAAATGGAGCCATTGTCCAAAGTAAGACCAAATGAAGCTCAATACACTCAATTAGGACCAAATTGGCTCATTACATCATCCTTTGGTTACCTACACTAGTGACTAAAAGGATGAATTGACCAAAGTAAGACCAAATAGAGCTCAATACACTCAATTAGGACCAAAATAGGCTCATTACATCATCCTTTGGTTACCAACACCCTAGTGACTAAAATGGATGAATTGACCAAAGTAAGACAAATGAAGCTCAATACACTCAATAAGGACCAAAATAGGCTCATTACATCATCCTTTGGTTATCTACAACATCCTAGTGACTAAAATGGAGCCATTGACCAAAGTAAGACAAATGAAGCTCAATACACTCAATTAGGACAAAATAGGCTCATTACATCATCCTTTGGTTATCTACAACATCCTAGTGACTAAAATGGAGCCATTGACCAAAGTAAGACAAATGAAGCTCAATACACTCAATTAGACCAAAATAGGCTCATTACATCATCCTTTGGTTACCTACAAGTGACTAAAATGGATGAATTGACAAAGTAAGACCTAATGAAGCTCAATACACTCAATTAGGACCAAAATAGGCTCATTACATCATCCTTTGGTTATCTACAACATCCTAGTGATAAAAATGGAGCCATTGACCAAAGTAAGACCTAATGAAGCTCAATACACTCAATTAGGAAAAAAATAGGCTCATTACATCATCCTTTGGTTATCTACAACATCCTAGTGACTAAAATGGAGCCATTGACCAAAGTAAGACGAAATGAAGGTCAATACACTCAATTAGGACAAAATAGGCTCATTACATCATCCTTTGGTTATCTACAACATCCTAGTGACTAAAATGGAGCCATTGACCAAAGTAACGAAATGAAGCTCAATACACTCAATTAGGACCAAAATAGGCTCATTACATCATCCTTTGGTTATCTACAACATCCTAGTGACTAAAATGGAGCCATTGACCAAAGTAAGACCAAATGAAGCTCAATACACTCAATTAGGACCAAAATAGGCTCATTACATCATCCTTTGGTTACCTACAACTAGTGACTAAAATGGAGAATTGACCAAAGTAAGACCAAATAAGCTCAATACACTCAATTAGGACCAAAATAGGCTCANAGTCACTAGGATGTTGTAGATAACCAAAGGATGAGTAATGAGCCTATTTGGTCCTAATTGAGTGTATTGAGCTTCATTAGGTCTTACTTTGGTCAATGGCTCCATTTTAGTCACTAGGATGTTGTAGATAACCAAAGGATGATGTAATGAGCCTCTTTTGGTCCTAATTGATTGTATTGAGCTTCATTTCGTCTTACTTTGGTCAATGGCTCCATTTTAGTCACTAGGATGTTGTAGATAACCAAAGGATGATGTAATGAGCCTATTTTGGTCCTAATTGAGTGTATTGAGCTTCATTTGGTCTTACTTTGATCAATTCTCCATTTTAGTCATTAGTATGTTGTAGATAACTAAAGGATGATGTAATGAGCCTATTTTGGTCCTAATTGAGTGTATTGAGCTTCATTTCGTCTTACTTTGGTCAATGGCTCCATTTTAGTCACTAGGATGTTGTAGATAACCAAAGGATGATGTAATGAGCCTATTTTGGTCCTAATTGAGTGTATTGAGCTTCATTTGGTCTTACTTTGATCAATTCATCCATTTTAGTCATTAGTATGTTGTAGATAACTAAAGGATGATGTAATGAGCCTATTTTGGTCCTAATTGAGTGTATTGAGCTTCATTTCGTCTTACTTTGGTCAATGGCTCCATTTTAGTCACTAGGTTGTTGTAGATAACCAAAGGATGATGTAATGAGCCTATTTTGGTCCTAATTGAGTGTATTGAGCTTCATTTCGTCTTACTTTGGTCAATGGCTCCATTTAGTCACTAGGATGTTGTAGATAACCAAAGGATGATGTAATGAGCCTATTTTGGTCCTAATTGAGTGTATTGAGCTTCATTTGGTCTTACTTTGGTCAATTCATCCATTTTTAGTCATTAGGATGTTGTAGATAACCAAAGGATGATGTAATGAGCCTATTTGGTCCTAATTGAGTGTATTGAGCTTCGTTTGGTCTTACTTTGGTCAATGGCTCCATTTTAGTCACTAGGATGTTGTAGATAACCAAAGGATGATGTAATGAGCCTATTTTGGTCCTAATTGAGTGTATTGAGCTTCATTTGTCTTACTTTGGTCAATGGCTCCATTTTAGTCACTAGGATGTTGTAGATAACCAAAGGATGATGTAATGAGCCTATTTTGGTCCTAATTGAGTGTATTGAGCTTCATTAGGTCTTACTTTGGTCAATGGCTCCATTTTAGTCACTAGGATGTTGTAGATAACCAAAGGATGATGTAATGAGCCTCTTTTGGTCCTAATTGATTGTATTGAGCTTCATTTCGTCTTACTTTGGTCAATGGCTCCATTTTAGTCACTAGGATGTTGTAGATAACCAAAGGATGATGTAATGAGCCTATTTTGGTCCTAATTGAGTGTATTGAGCTTCATTTGGTCTTACTTTGATCAATTCATCCATTTTAGTCATTAGTATGTTGTAGATAACTAAAGGATGATGTAATGAGCCTATTTTGGTCCTAATTGAGTGTATTGAGCTTCATTTCGTCTTACTTTGGTCAATGGCTCCATTTTAGTCACTAGGATGTTGTAGATAACCAAAGGATGATGTAATGAGCCTATTTTGGTCCTAATTGAGTGTATTGAGCTTCATTTGGTCTTACTTTGGTCAATGGCTCCATTTTAGTCACTAGGATGTTGTAGATAACCAAAGGATGATGTAATGAGCCTATTTTGGTCCTAATTGATTGTATTGAGCTTCATTTCGTCTTACTTTGTTCAATGGCTCCATTTTAGTCACTAGGATGTTGTAGATAACCAAAGGATGACCTAATGAGCCTATTTTGGTCTTAATTGAGTGTATTGAGCTTCATTTGGTCTTACTTTGATCAATTCATCCATTTTAGTCATTAGTATGTTTTAGATAACTAAAGGATGATGTAATGAGCCTATTTTGGTCCTAATTGAGTGTATTGAGCTTCATACTTTGGTCAATGGCTCCATTTTAGTCACTAGGATGTTGTAGATAACCAAAGGATGATGTAATGAGCCTATTTGGTCCTAATTGAGTGTATTGAGCTTCATTTCGTCTTACTTTGGTCAATGGCTCCATTTTAGTCACTAGGATGTTGTAGATAACCAAAGGATGATGTAATGAGCCTATTTTGGTCCTAATTGAGTGTATTGAGCTTCATTTGGTCTTACTTTGATCAATTCATCCATTTAGTCATTAGGATGTTGTAGATAACCAAAGGATGATGTAATGAGCCTATTTGGTCCTAATTGAGTGTATTGAGCTTCATTTGGTCTTACTTTGGTCAATGGCTCCATTTTAGTCACTAGGATGTTGTAGATAACCAAAGGATGATGTAATGAGCCTATTTTGGTCCTAATTGAGTGTATTGAGCTTCATTTCGTCTTACTTTGGTCAATGGCTCCATTTTAGTCACTAGGTGTTGTAGATAACCAAAGGATGATGTAATGAGCCTCTTTTGGTCCTAATTGATTGTATTGAGCTTCATTTCGTCTTACTTTGGTCAATGGCTCCATTTTAGTCACTAGGATGTTGTAGATAACCAAAGGATGATGTAATGAGCCTATTTTGGTCCTAATTGAGTGTATTGAGCTTCATTTGGTCTTACTTTGATCAATTCATCCATTTTAGTCATTAGGATGTTGTAGATAACCAAAGGATGATGTAATGAGCCTATTTGGTCCTAATTGAGTGTATTGAGCTTCGTTTGGTCTTACTTTGGTCAATGGCTCCATTTTAGTCACTAGGATGTTGTAGATAACCAAAGGATGATATAATGAGCCTATTTTGGTCCTAATTGAGTGTATTGAGCTTCATTTCGTCTTACTTTGGTCAATGGCTCCATTTTAGTCACTAGGATGTTGTAGATAACCAAAGGATGATGTAATGAGCCTATTTTGGTCCTAATTGAGTGTATTGAGCTTCATTAGGTCTTACTTTGGTCAATGGCTCCATTTTAGTCACTAGGATGTTGTAGATAACCAAAGGATGATGTAATGAGCCTAATTGATTGTATTGAGCTTCATTTCGTCTTACTTTGGTCAATGGCTCCATTTTAGTCACTAGGATGTTGTAGATAACCAAAGGATGATGTAATGAGCCTATTTTGGTCCTAATTGAGTGTATTGAGCTTCATTTGGTCTTACTTGATCAATTCATCCATTTTAGTCATTAGTATGTTGTAGATAACTAAAGGATGATGTAATGAGCCTATTTTGGTCCTAATTGAGTGTATTGAGCTTCATTTCGTCTTACTTTGGTCAATGATTTTAGTCACTAGCCAAAGGATATGTAATGAGCCTATTTTGGTCCTAATTGAGTGTATTGAGCTTCATTAGGTCTTACTTTGGTCAATGGCTCCATTTTAGTCACTAGGATGTTGTAGATAACCAAAGGATGATGTAATGAGCCTCTTTTGGTCCTAATTGATTGTATTGAGCTTCATTTCGTCTTACTTTGCAATGGCTCCATTTTAGTCACTAGGATGTTGTAGATAACCAAAGGATGATCTAATGAGCCTATTTTGGTCCTAATTGAGTGTATTGAGCTTCATTTGTCTTACTTTGATCAATTCATCCATTTTAGTCATTAGTATGTTGTAGATAACTAAAGGATGATGTAATGAGCCTATTTTGGTCCTAATTGAGTGTATTGAGCTTCATTTCGTCTTACTTTGGTCAATGGCTCCATTTTAGTCACTAGGATGTTGTAGATAACCAAAGGATGATGTAATGAGCCTATTTTGGTCCTAATTGAGTGTATTGAGCTTCATTTCGTCTTACTTTGGTCAATGGCTCCATTTAGTCACTAGGATGTTGTAGATAACCAAAGGATGATGTAATGAGCCTATTTTGGTCCTAATTGAGTGTATTGAGCTTCATTTGGTCTTACTTTGATCAATTCATCCATTTAGTCATTAGGATGTTGTAGATAACCAAAGGATGATGTAATGAGCCTATTTTGGTCCTAATTGAGTGTATTGAGCTTCATTTCGTCTTACTTTGGTCAATGGCTCCATTTTAGTCACTAGGATGTTGTAGATAACCAAAGGATGATGTAATGAGCCTATTTTGGTCCTAATTGAGTGTATTGAGCTTCATTTCGTCTTACTTTGGTCAATGGCTCCATTTAGTCACTAGGATGTTGTAGATAACCAAAGGATGATGTAATGAGCCTATTTTGGTCCTAATTGAGTGTATTGAGCTTCATTTTCTTACTTTGATCAATTCATCCATTTTAGTCATTAGGATGTTGTAGATAACCAAAGGATGATGTAATGAGCCTATTTGGTCCTAATTGAGTGTATTGAGCTTCATTTGGTCTTACTTTGGTCAATGGCTCCATTTTAGTCACTAGGATGTTGTAGATAACCAAAGGATGATGTAATGAGCCTATTTTGGTCCTAATTGAGTGTATTGAGCTTCATTTCGTCTTACTTTGGTCAATGGCTCCATTTTAGTCACTAGGATGTTGTAGATAACCAAAGGATGATGTAATGAGCCTATTTTGGTCCTAATTGAGTGTATTGAGCTTCATTAGGTCTTACTTTGGTCAATGGCTCCATTTTAGTCACTAGGATGTTGTAGATAACCAAAGGATGATGTAATGAGCCTCTTTTGGTCCTAATTGATTGTATTGAGCTTCATTTCGTCTTACTTTGGTCAATGGCTCCATTTTAGTCACTAGGATGTTGTAGATAACCAAAGGATGATTGAGCCTATTTTGGTCCTAATTGAGTGTATTGAGCTTCATTTGTCTTACTTTGATCAATTCATCCATTTTAGTCATTAGTATGTTGTAGATAACTAAAGGATGATGTAATGAGCCTATTTTGGTCCTAATTGAGTGTATTGAGCTTCATTTCGTCTTACTTTGGTCAATGGCTCCATTTTAGTCACTAGGATGTTGTAGATAACCAAAGGATGATGTAATGAGCCCTATTTGGTCCTAATTGAGTGTATTGAGCTTCATTAGGTCTTACTTTGGTCAATGGCTCCATTTTAGTCACTAGGATGTTGTAGATAACCAAAGGATGATGTAATGAGCCTCTTTTGGTCCTAATTGATTGTATTGAGCTTTCATTTCGTCTTACTTTGGTCAATGGCTCCATTTTAGTCACTAGGATGTTGTAGATAACCAAAGGATGATCTAATGAGCCTATTTTGGTCCTAATTGAGTGTATTGAGCTTCATTTGGTCTTACTTTGATCAATTCATCCATTTTAGTCATTAGTATGTTGTAGATAACTAAAGGATGATGTAATGAGCCTATTTTGGTCCTAATTGAGTGTATTGAGCTTCATTTCGTCTTACTTTGGTCAATGGCTCCATTTTAGTCACTAGGTTGTTGTAGATAACCAAAGGATGATGTAATGAGCCTATTTTGGTCCTAATTGAGTGTATTGAGCTTCATTTCGTCTTACTTTGGTCAATGGCTCCATCTTTAGTCACTAGGATGTTGTAGATAACCAAAGGATGAATGTAATGAGCCTATTTTGGTCCTAATTGAGTGTATGAGCTTCATTTGGTCTTACTGTTGGTCAATGGCTCCATTTTAGTCATAGGATGTTGTAGATAACCAAAGGATGATGTTAATGAGCTATTTTGTCCTAATTGAGTGTATTGAGTTCATTTGGTCTTACTTTGGTCAATGGCTCCATTTTAGTCACTAGGATGTTGTAGATAACCAAAGAGATTAATGAGCCTATTTTGGTCCTAATTGAGTGTATTGAGCTTCATTTCGTCTTACTTTGGTCAATGGCTCCATTTTAGTCACTAGGATGTTGTAGATAACCAAAGGATGATGTAATGAGCCTATTTTGGTCCTAATTGAGTGTATTGAGCTTCATTTGTCTTACTTGGTCAATGGCTCCATTTTAGTCACTAGGATGTTGTAGATAACCAAAGATGATTTAATGAGCCTATTTTGGTCCTAATTGAGTGTATTGAGCTTCATTTGGTCTTACTTTGATCAATTCATCCATTTTAGTCATTAGTATGTGTTAGATAACCAAAGGATGATGTAATGAGCCTATTTGGTCCTAATTGAGTGTATGAGCTTCATTTGTCTTACTTTGGTCAATGGCTCCATTTTAGTCAACTAGGATGTTGTAGATAACCAAAGGATGATGTAATGAGCCTATTTGGTCCTAATTGAGTGTATTGAGCTTCATTTCGTCTTACTTTGGTCAATGGCTCCATTTTTAGTCATAGGATGTTGTAGATAACCAAAGGATGATGTAATGAGCCTATTTTGGTCCTAATTGAGTGTATTGAGCTTCATTTGGTCTTACTTGGTCAATGGCTCCATTTTAGTCACTAGGATGTTGTAGATAACCAAAGGGATGATGTAATGAGCCTATTTTGGTCCTAATTGATGTGTATTGAGCTCATTTCGTCTTACTTTGGTCAATGGCTCCATTTTAGTCACTAGGATGTTGTAGATAACCAAAGGATGATAATGAGCCTATTTTGGTCCTAATTGAGGTATTGAGCTTCATTGGTCTTACTTGATCAATCTCCATTTTAGTCATAGATGTTGTAGATAACAAAGGATGATGTAATGAGCCTATTTTGGTCCAATTGAGTGTATTGAGCTTCATTTGTCTTACTTTGGTCAATGGCTCCATTTTAGTCACTAGGATGTTGTAGATAACCAAAGGATGATGTAATGAGCCTATTTTGGTCCTAATTGAGTGTATTGAGCTTCATTTGGTCTTACTTTGGTCAATGGCTCCATTTTAGTCACTAGGATGTTGTAGATAACCAAAGGATGATGTAATGAGCCTATTTTGGTCCTAATTGATTGTATTGAGCTTCATTTCGTCTTACTTTGGTCAATGGCTCCATTTTAGTCACTAGGATGTTGTAGATAACCAAAGGATGATTAATGAGCCTATTTTGGTCCTAATTGAGTGTATTGAGCTTCATTTGGTCTTACTTTGATCAATTCATCCATTTTAGTCATTAGTATGTTGTAGGATGATGTAATGAGCCTATTTTGGTCCTAATTGAGTGTATTGAGCTTCATTTCGTCTTACTTTGGTCAATGGCTCCATTTTAGTCACTAGGTGTTGTAGATAACCAAAGGATGATGTAATGAGCCTATTTGGTCCTAATTGAGTGTATTGAGCTTCATTTCGTCTTACTTTGGTCAATGGCTCCATTTTAGTCACTAGGATGTTGTAGATAACCAAAGGATGATGTAATGAGCCTATTTTGGTCCTAATTGAGTGTATTGAGCTTCATTTGGTCTTACTTTGATCAATTCATCCATTTTAGTCATTAGGATGTTGTAGATAACCAAAGGATGATGTAATGAGCCTATTTGGTCCTAATTGAGTGTATTGAGCTTCATTTCGTCTTACTTTGGTCAATGGCTCCATTTTAGTCACTAGGATGTTGTAGATAACCAAAGGATGATGTAATGAGCCTATTTTTGGTCCTAATTGAGTGTATTGAGCTTCATTTCGTCTTACTTTGGTCAATGGCTCCATTTTAGTCACTAGGATGTTGTAGATAACAAAGGATGATGTAATGAGCCTATTTTGGTCCTAATTGAGTGTATTGAGCTTCATTTGTCTTACTTTGGTCAATGGCTCCATTTTAGTCACTAGGATGTTGTAGATAACCAAAGGATGATGTAATGAGCCTATTTTGGTCCTAATTGATTGTATTGAGCTTCATTTCGTCTTACTTTGGTCAATGGCTCCATTTTAGTCACTAGGATGTTGTAGATAACCAAAGGATGATGTAATGAGCCTATTTTGGTCCTAATTGAGTGTATTGAGCTTCATTTGGTCTTACTTTGATCAATTCATCCATTTTAGTCATTAGTATGTTGTAGATAACTAAAGGATGATGTAATGAGCCTATTTTGTCCTAATTGAGTGTATTGAGCTTCATTTCGTCTTACTTTGGTCAATGGCTCCATTTTAGTCACTAGGATGTTGTAGATAACCAAAGGATGATGTAATGAGCCTATTTTGGTCCTAATTGAGTGTATTGAGCTTCATTTGGTCTTACTTTGTCACTGATGTAATGAGCCTATTACTATTTGGTCAATGGCTCCATTTTAGTCACTAGGATGTTGTAGATAACCAAAGGATGATGTAATGAGCCTATTTTTGGTCCTAATTGAGTGTATTGAGCTTCATTTGGTCTTACTTTGGTCAATGGCTCCATTTTAGTCACTAGGATGTTGTAGATAACCAAAGGATGATGTAATGAGCCTATTTTGGTCCTAATTGAGTGTATTGAGCTTCATTTGGTCTTACTTTGGTCAATTCTCCATTTTAGTCATTAGGATGTTGTAGATAACCAAAGGATGATGTAATGAGCCTATTTTGGTCCTAATTGAGTGTATTGAGCTTCATTTCGTCTTACTTTGGTCAATGGCTCCATTTTAGTCACTAGGATGTTGTAGATAACCAAAGGATGATGTAATGAGCCTATTTTGGTCCTAATTGAGTGTATTGAGCTTCATTTGGTCTTACTTTGATCAATTCTCCATTTTAGTCATTAGGATGTTGTAGATAACCAAAGGATGATGTAATGAGCCTATTTTGGTCCTAATTGAGTGTATTGAGCTTCATTTGGTCTTACTTTGGTCAATGGCTCCATTTTAGTCACTAGGATGTTGTAGATAACCAAAGGATGATGTAATGAGCCTATTTTGGTCCTAATTGAGTGTATTGAGCTTCATTTGTCTTACTTTGGTCAATGGCTCCATTTTAGTCACTAGGATGTTGTAGATAACCAAAGGATGATGTAATGAGCCTATTTTGGTCCTAATTGAGTGTATTGAGCTTCATTTGGTCTTACTTTGATCAATTCATCCATTTTAGTCATTAGTATGTTGTAGATAACTAAAGGATGATGTAATGAGCCTATTTTGGTCCTAATTGAGTGTATTGAGCTTCATTTCGTCTACTTTGGTCAATGGCTCCATTTTAGTCACTAGGATGTTGTAGATAACCAAAGGATGATGTAATGAGCCTATTTTTGTCCTAATTGAGTATTGAGCTTCATTAGGTCTTACTTTGGTCAATGGCTCCATTTTAGTCACTAGGATGTTGTAGATAACCAAAGGATGATGTAATGAGCCTATTTTGGTCCTAATTGAGTGTATTGAGCTTCATTTGGTCTTACTTTGATCAATTCATCCATTTTAGTCATTAGTGTTTGTAGATAACTAAAGGATGATGTAATGAGCCTATTTTGTCCTAATTGAGTGTATTGAGCTTCATTTCGTCTTACTTTGGTCAATGGCTCCATTTTAGTCACTAGGATGTTGTAGATAACCAAAGGATGATGTAATGAGCCTATTTTGGTCCTAATTGAGTGTATTGAGCTTCATTTGGTCTTACTTTGATCAATTCATCCATTTTAGTCATTAGTATGTAGATAAAAAGGATGATGTAATGAGCCTATTTTGGTCCTAATTGAGTGTATTGAGCTTCATTTCGTCTTACTTTGGTCAATGGCTCCATTTTAGTCACTAGGATGTTGTAGATAACCAAAGGATGATGTAATGAGCCTATTTTGGTCCTAATTGAGTGTATTGAGCTTCATTTGGTCTTACTTTGATCAATTCTCCATTTTAGTCATTAGTATGTTGTAGATGGATGATGTAATGAGCCTATTTTGGTCCTAATTGAGTGTATTGAGCTTCATTTCGTCTTACTTTGGTCAATGGCTCCATTTTAGTCACTAGGATGTTGTAGATAACCAAAGGATGATGTAATGAGCCTCTTTTGGTCCTAATTGATTGTATTGAGCTTCATTTCGTCTTACTTTGGTCAATGGCTCCATTTTAGTCACTAGGATGTTGTAGATAACCAAAGGATGATCTAATGAGCCTATTTTGGTCCTAATTGAGTGTATTGAGCTTCATTTGGTCTTACTTTGATCAATTCATCCATTTTAGTCATTAGTATGTTGTAGATAACTAAAGGATGATGTAATGAGCCTATTTTTGTCCTAATTGAGTGTATTGAGCTTCATTTCGTCTTACTTTGGTCAATGGCTCCATTTTAGTCACTAGGATGTTGTAGATAACCAAAGGATGATGTAATGAGCCTATTTTGGTCCTAATTGAGTGTATTGAGCTTCATTTGGTCTTACTTTGATCAATTCATCCATTTTAGTCATTAGGATGTTGTAGATAACCAAAGGATGATGTAATGAGCCTATTTGGTCCTAATTGAGTGTATAGAGCTTCGTTTGGTCTTACTTTGGTCAATGGCTCCATTTTAGTCACTAGGATGTTGTAGATAACCAAAGGATGATGTAATGAGCCTATTTTGGTCCTAATTGAGTGTATTGAGCTTCATTAGGTCTTACTTTGGTCAATGGCTCCATTTTAGTCACTAGGATGTTGTAGATAACCAAAGGATGATGTAATGAGCCTATTTTGGTCCTAATTGAGTGTATTGAGCTTCATTTGGTCTTACTTTGATCAATTCATCCATTTTAGTCATTAGTATGTTGTAGATAACTAAAGGATGATGTAATGAGCCTATTTTGGTCCTAATTGAGTGTATTGAGCTTCATTTCGTCTTACTTTGGTCAATGGCTCCATTTTAGTCACTAGGATGTTGTAGATAACCAAAGGATTATGTAATGAGCCTTTTGGTCCTAATTGAGTGTATTGAGCTTCATTTGGTCTTACTTTGATCAATTCATCCATTTTAGTCATTAGGATGTTGTAGATAACCAAAGGATGATGTAATGAGCCTATTTTGGTCCTAATTGAGTGTATTGAGCTTCATTTGGTCTTACTTTGGTCAATGGCTCCATTTTAGTCACTAGGATGTTGTAGATAACCAAAGGATGATGTAATGAGCCTATTTTGGTCCTAATTGAGTGTATTGAGCTTCATTAGGTCTTACTTTGGTCAATGGCTCCATTTTAGTCACTAGGATGTCGTAGATAACCAAAGGATGATGTAATGAGCCTATTTTGGTCCTAATTGAGTGTATTGAGCTTCATTTGGTCTTACTTTGATCAATCATCCATTTTAGTCATTAGTATGTTGTAGATAACTAAAGGATGATGTAATGAGCCTATTTTGGTCCTAATTGAGTGTATTGAGCTTCATTCGTCTTACTTTGGTCAATGGCTCCATTTTAGTCACTAGGATGTTGTAGATAACCAAAGGATGATGTAATGAGCCTCTTTTGTCCTAATTGATTGTATTGAGCTTCATTTCGTCTTACTTTGGTCAATGGCTCCATTTTACTCACTAGGATGTTTTAGATAACCAAAGGATGATGTAATGAGCCTATTTTGGTCCTAATTGAGTGTATTGAGCTTCATTTGGTCTTACTTTGATCAATTCATCCATTTTAGTCATTAGTATGTTGTAGATAACTAAAGGATGATGTAATGAGCCTATTTTGGTCCTAATTGAGTGTATTGAGCTTCATTTCGTCTTACTTTGGTCAATGGCTCCATTTTAGTCACTAGGATGTTGTAGATAACCAAAGGATGATGTAATGAGCCTCTTTTTGTCCTAATTGATTGTATTGAGCTTCATTTCGTCTTACTTTGGCCAATGGGATGTTTTAGATAACCAAAGGATGATGTAATGAGCCTATTTTGGTCTTAATTGAGTGTATTGAGCTTCATTTGTCTTACTTTGGTCAATGGCTCCATTTTAGACACTAGGATGTTGTAGATAGCCAAAGGATGATGTAAAGAGCCTCTTTTGGTCCTAATTGATTGTATTGAGCTTCATTTTACTTTGGTCAATGGCTCCATTTTAGTCACTAGGTTGTTGTAGATAACTAAAGGATGATGTAATGAGCCTATTTTGGTCCTAATTGAGTGTATTGAGCTTCATTTCGTCTTACT
>CM024270.1:8415547-8433952 GCA_013621005.1 Aeschynomene evenia
CCAAATGAAGCTCAATACACTCAATTAGGACCAAAATAGGCTCATTACATCATCCTTTGGTTATCTACAACTTCCTAGTGACTAAAATGGAGTCATTGACCAAAGTAAGACCAAATGAAGCTCAATACACTCAATTAGGACCAAAATAGGCTCATTACATCATCCTTTGGTTATCTAAACCTTCCTAATGACTAAAATGGAGTCATTGACCAAAGTAAGACCAATGAAGCTCAATACACTCAATTAGGACCAAAATAGGCTCATTACATCATCCTTTGGTTATCTAAACCTTCCTAGTGACTAAAAGGGAGTCATTGACCAAAGTAAGACCAAATGAAGCTCAATACACTAATTAGGACCAAAATAGCTCATTACATCATCCTTTGGTTATCTAAACCTTCCTAATGACTAAAATGGTGTCATTGACCAAAGTAAGACCTAATGAAGCTCAATACACTCAATTAGGCCAAAAATAGGCTCATTACATCATCTTTGGTTATCTAAACCTTCCTAATGACTAAAATGGAGTCATTGATCAAAGTAAGACCAAATGAAGCTCAATACACTCAATTAGGACCAAAATAGGCTCATTACATCATCCTTTGGTTATCTACAACATCCTAGTGACTAAAATGGAGTCATTGACCAAAGTAGACCAAATGAAGCTCAATACACTCAATGGACCAAAATAGGCTCATACATCATCTTTGGTTATCTAACCTTCCTAATGACTAAAATGTAGTCATTGATCAAAGTAAGACCAATTGAAGCTAAATACACTCAATTAGGACGAAAACAGGCTCATTACATCATCCTTTGGTTATCTACAACATCCTAGTGACTAAAATGGAGTCATTGACCAAAGTAGACCAAATGAAGCTCAACACTCAATGGACCAAAATAGGCTCATTACATCATCTTTGGTTATCTAACCTTCCTAATGACTAAAATGTGTCATTGACCAAAAAGACCAATGAAGCCCAATACACTCAATTAGGACAAAATAGGCTCAACATCATCCTTTGGTTATCTAAACTTCCTAGTGACTAAAATTTGACAAAAGAAAGACCAAATGAAGCTTAATACACTCAATTAGGACAAAATAGGCTCATTACATCATCCTTTGGTTATCTAAACCTTCCTAGTGACTAAAATAAAGGCATTGACCAAAGTAAGACCAAATGAATCTCAATACACTCAATTAGGACCAAATAGGCTCATTACATCATCCTTTAGTTATCTACAACCTCCTTGTGACTAAAATGGAGTCATTGATCAAAGTAAGACCAAATGAAGCTCAATACACTCAATTAGGACCAAAATAGGCTCATTACATCATCCTTTGGTTATCTACAACATCCTAGTGACTAAAATAAGGCATTGACCAAAGTAAGACCAAATGAAGCTCAATACACTCAATTAGGACCAAAATAGGCTCATTACATCATCCTTTAGTTATCTACAACCTTCCTTGTGACTAAAATGGAGTCATTGACCAAAGTATGACAAAATGAAGCTCAATACACTCAATTAGGACAAAATAGGCTCATTACATCATCCTTTGTTTATCTAAACCTCCTAATGACTAAAATGAATCATTGATCAAAGTAAGACCAATGAAGCTCAATACACTCAATTAGGACCAAAATAGGCTCATTACATCATCCTTTGGTTATCTACAACATCCTAGTGACTAAAATAACCATTGACCAAAGTAAGACCAAATGAAGGCTCAATACACTCAATTAGGACCAAAATAGGCTCATTACATCATCCTTTAGTTATCTACAACCTTCCTTGTGACTAAAATGGAGTCATTGACCAAAGTATGACCAAAATGAAGCTCAATACACTCAATTAGGACCAAAATAGGCTCATTACATCATCCTTTGGTTATCTAAACCTTCCTAATGACTAAAATGGTGTCATTGACCAAACTAAGACCAAATGAAGCCCAATACACTCAATTAGGACCAAAATAGGCTCATTACATCATCCTTTTGATTATCTAAACCTTCCTAGTGACTAAAATGGAAGAATTGACCAAAGTAAGACCAAACAAAGCTCAATACACTCAATTAGGACCAAAATAGGCTCACATCATCCTTTGGTTATCTAAACCTTCCTAATGACTAAAATGGAGTCATTGATCAAAGTAAGACCAAATGAAGCTCAATACACTCAATTAGGACCAAATAGGCTCATTACATCATCCTTTGGTTATCTACAACATCCTAGTGACTAAAAGGAGTCATTGACCAAAGTAAGACCAAATGAAGCTCAATACACTCAATTAGGACCAAAATAGGCTCATTACATCATCCTTTGGTTATCTAAACCTTCCTAATGACTAAAATGGTGTCATTGACCAAAAGACCAATGAAGCCCAATACACTCAATTAGGACAAAAATAGGCTCATTACATCATCTTTGGTTATCTAAACCTTCCTAATGACTAAAATGGAGTCATTGATCAAAGTAAAACCAAATGAAGCTCAATACACTCAATTAGGACCAAAATAGGCTCATTACATCATCCTTTGGTTATCTACAACATCCTAGTGACTAAAATGGAGTCATTGACCAAAGTAGACCAAATGAAGCTCAATACACTCAAAGGACCAAAATAGGCTCATCTTTGGTTATCTAAACCTTCCTAATGACTAAAATGGAGTCATTGATCAAAGTAAGACCAATTGAAGCTCAATACACTCAATTAGGACCAAAATAGGCTCATTACATCATCCTTTGGTTATCTACAACATCCTAGTGACTAAAATGGAGTCATTGACCAAAGTTAGACCAAATGAAGCTCAATACACTCAATGGACAAAATAGGCTCATTACATCATCCTTTGGTTATCTTAACCTTCCTAATGACTAAAATGTGTCATTGACCAAACTAAGACCTAATGAAGCCCAATACACTCAATTAGGACAAAAATAGGCTCATACATCATCCTTTGGTTATCTAAACCTTCCTAGTGACTAAAATGGAAGAATTGACCAAAGAAAGACCAAATGAAGCTCAATACACTCAATTAGGACAAAATAGGCTCATTACATCATCCTTTGGTTATCTAAACCTTCCTAGTGACTAAAATAAAGGCATTGACAAAAGTAAGACCAAATGAATCTCAATACACTCAATAGGACCAAAATAGGCTCATTACATCATCCTTTAGTTATCTACAACCTCCTTGTGACTAAAATGGAGTCATTGATCAAAGTAAGACGAAATGAAGCTCATACACTCAATTAGGACCAAAATAGGCTCATTACATCATCCTTTGGTTATCTACAACATCCTAGTGACTAAAATGAGTCATTGACCAAGTAAGACCTAATGAAGCCTAATACACTCAATTACCAAAATAGGCTCATCATCCTATGGTTATCTAAACCTTCCTAATGACTAAAATGGAGTCATTGATCAAAGTAAGACCAATGAAGCTCAATACACTCAATTAGGACCAAAATAGGCTCATTACATCATCCTTTGGTTATCTACAACATCCTAGTGACTAAAATAAAGGCATTGACCAAAGTAAGACCAAATGAATCTCAATACACTCAATTAGGACCAAAATAGGCTCATTACATCATCCTTTGTTATCTACAACCTTCCTTGTGACTAAAATGGAGTCATTGACCAAAGTATGACCAAATGAAGCTCAATACACTCAATTAGGACCAAAATAGGCTCCTTACATCATCCTTTGGTTATCTAAACCTTCCTAATGACTAAAATGGAGAATTGACAAAGTAAGTCCAAATGAAGCTCAATACACTCAATTAGGACCAAAATAGGCTCATTATATCATCTAAACCTTCCTAGACTAAAATGGAGTCATTGATCAAAGTAAGACCTAATGAAAATACACTAATTAGGACCAAAATAGGCTCATTACATCATCCTTGTTTATCTAAACATTCCTAATGCCTAAAATGGAGTCATTGATCAAAGTAAGACCAAATGAAGCTCAATACACTCAATTAGGACTAAAATAGGCTCATTACATCATCCTTTGGTTATCTACAACATCCTAGTGACTAAAATGGAGTCATTGACCAAAGTTAGACCAAATGAAGCTCAATACACTCAATGGACCAAAATAGGCCCATTACATCATCTTTTGTTATCTAGACTAAAATGGAGTCATTGATCAAAGTAGACCAAATGAAGCTGGACCAAAATAGGGTTATCTACAACATCCTAGTGACTAAAATGGAGTCATTGATCAAAGTAAGACCAAATGAAGCTCAATACACTCAATTAGGACCAAAATAGGCTCATTACATCATCCTTTGGTTATCCTAAACCTTCCTAATGACTAAAATGGAAGATTGAGCAAAAGTAAGTCCAAATGAAGCTCAATACACTCAATTAGGACCAAAATAGGCTCATTATATCATCCTTTGTGTATCTAAACCTTCCTAGCGACTAAAATGGAGTCATTGACCAATGTAAGACAAATGAAGCTCAATACACTCAATTAGGACCAAAATAGGCTCATTACATCATCCTTTGGTTATCTACAACATCCTAGTGACTAAAATGAGTCATTGACCAAAGTAAGACCAAATGAAGCTCAATACACTCAAATAGGACCAAAATAGGCTCATACATCATCCTTTGGTTATCTAACAACTCCTAATGACTAAAATGAGTCATTGACCAAAGTAAGACCAAATGAAGCTCAATACACTCAATAGGACCAAAAAGCTCATTACATCATCCTTTGGTTATCTACAACCATCCCTAGTGACTAAAATGGAGTCATTGATCAAAGTAAGACCAAATGAAGCTCAATACACTCAATTAGGACCAAAATAGGCCATTACATCATCCTTTGTTATCTACAACATCCTAGTGACTAAAATGAGTCATGAACCAAAGTAAGACCAATGAAGCCTAATACACTCAATTAGGACCAAAATAGGCTCATACATCATCCTATGGTTATCTAAACCTTCCTAATGACTAAAATGGAGTCATTGATCAAAGTAAGACCAATGAAGCTCAATACACTCAATTAGGACCAAATAGGCTCATTACATCATCCTTTGGTTATCTACAACATCCTAGTGACTAAAATAAAGCATTGACCAAAGTAAGACCAAATGAACTCAATACACTCAATTAGGACCAAAATAGGCTCATTACATCATCCTTTGTTATCTACAACCTCCTGTGACTAAAATGGACATGACAAAGTAAACCAAAGAAGCCAATACACTCAATTAGGACAAAATAGGCTCTACATCATCCTTTGTTATCTAACTCCTAGTGACTAAAAATGAAGTCATTGACCAAAGTAAGACCAATGAAGCTAATACACTCAATTAGGACCAAAATAGGCTCATTACATCATCCTTTGTTATCTACAACCTCCTAGTGACTAAAATGAAGTAATTGACCAAAGTAAGACCAAATGAAGCTCAATACCACTCAATTAGGACCAAAATAGGCTCATTACATCATCCTTTGGATCTATGCTAAACTCATTCCTAGATGACTTAAAATGAATACATTGATCCAAAGTAAGACCAATAGAAGCTCAATACACTCAATTAGGACCAAAATAGGCTCATTACATCATCCTTTGGTTATCTAAACCTCCTATGACTAAATGGAAGCATTGACAAAGTAAGACCAAATGAAGCTCAATACACTCAATTAGGACCAAAATAGGCTCATTACATCATCCTTTAGTTATCTACAACCTTCCTGTGACTAAAATGGAGTCATTGACCAAGTATGACCAAATGAAGCTCATACACTCAATTAGGACCAAAATAGGCTCATTACATCATCTTTGGTTATCTAAACCTTCCTAATGACTAAACTGGTGTCATTGACCAAACTAAGACCTAATGAAGCCCAATACACTCAATTAGGACCAAAATAGGCTCATTACATCATCCTTGATTAACTAAACCTTCCTAGTGACTAAAATGGAAGAATTGACCAAAGTAAGACCAAACGAAGCTCAATACACTCAATTAGGACCAAAATAGGCTCCTTACATCATGCTTTGGTTATCTAAACCTTCCTAATGCCTAAAATGGAGTCATTGATCAAAGTAAGACCAAATGAAGCTCAATACACTCAATTAGGACTAAAATAGGCTCATTACATCATCCTTTGGTTATCTACAACATCCTAGTGACTAAAATGGAGTCATTGACCAAAGTTAAGACCAAATGAAGCTCAATACACTCAACTGGACCAAAATAGGCCATTACATCATTCTTTGGTTATCTAAACTTCCTAATGACTAAAATGGAGTCATTGATCAAAGTAAGACCAAATGAAGCTCAATACACTCAATTAGGACCAAAATAGGCTCATTACATCATCCTTTGGTTATCTACAACATCCTAGTGACTAAAAATGGAGCATTGAGCAAAGTAAGACCAAATGAAGCTCAATACACTCAATTAGGACCAAAATAGGCTCATTACATCATCCTTTTGTGTATCTAAACCTTCCTAGGACTAAAATGGAGTCATTGACAAGTAAGACAAAAGAATTCAATAACAATAGACAAAATAGCCATTACACATCCTTGGATCTACAAATCCTAGACTAAAATGAGTCATTGACCAAAGTAAGACCAAATGAAGCTCAATACACTCAATTAGGACCAAAATAGGCTCATTACATCATCCTTTGGTTATCTACAACATCCTATGACTAAAATAAGCATTGACCAAAGTAAACAAATGAACTCAATACACTCAATAGGACCAAAATAGTCATTACATCATCCTTTAGTTATCTACAACCTTCCTGTGACTAAAATGGAGTCATTGATCAAAGTAAGACCAAATGAAGCTAATACACTCAATTAGGACCAAAATAGGCTCATTACATCATCCTTTGGACATCTACAACATCCTAGTGACTAAAATTGAGTCATTGACCAAAGTAAGACCTAATGAAGCCTAATACACTCAATTAGGACCAAAATAGGCTCAATACATCATCCTTGGTTATCTAAACCTTCCTAATGACTAAATGGAGTCATTGATCAAAGTAAGACCAAATGAAGCTCAATACACTCAATTAGGACCAAAATAGGCTCATTACATCATCCTTTGGTTATCTAAACCTTCCTAATGACTAAAATGAAGTATTGAGCAAAGTAAGTCCAAATGAAGCTCAATACACTCAATTAGGACCAAAATAGGCTCATTATATCATCCTTTGTGTATCTAAACCTTCCTAGCGACTAAAATGGAGTCATTGACCAATGTAAGACAAAATGAAGCTCAATACACTCAATTAGGACCAAAATAGGCTCATTACATCATCCTTTGGTTATCTACAACATCCTAGTGACTAAAATGGAGTCATTGATCAAAGTAAGACCAAATGAAGCTCAATACACTCAATTAGGACCAAAATAGGCTCATTAATCATCCTTTGGTTATCTACAACATCCTAGTGACTAAAATTGAGTCATTGACCAAAGTAAGACCTAATGAAGCCAATACACTCAATTAGGACCAAAATAGGCTCAATACATCATCCTATGTTATCTAAACCTTCCTAATGACTAAAATGGAGTCATTGACCAAAGTAAGACCAAATGAAGCTCAATACACTCAATTAGGACCAAAATAGGCTCATTACATCATCCTTTGGTTATCTAAACCTCCTAATGACTAAAATGGAGTCATTGATCAAAGTAAGACCAAATGAAGCTCAATACACTCAATTAGGACCAAAATAGGCTCATTACATCATCCTTTGGTTATCTACAACATCCTAGTGACTAAAATAAAGGCATTGACCAAAGTAAGACCAAATGAATCTCAATACACTCAATTAGGACCAAAATAGGCTTATTACATCATCCTTTAGTTATCTACAACCTTCCTTGTGACTAAAATGGAGTCATTGACCAAAGTATGACCAAATGAAGCTCAATACACTCAATTAGGACCAAAATAGGCTCATTACATCATCCTTTGGTTATCTACAACATCCTAGTGACTAAAATAAAGGCATTGACCAAAGTAAGACCAAATGAAGCTCAATACAACTCAATTAGGGCCAAAATTGGCTCATTACATCATCCTTTAGTTATCTACAACCTTCCTTGTGACTAAAATGGAGTCATTGACCAAAGTATGACCAAATGAAGCTCAATACACTCAATTAGGACCAAAATAGGCTCCTTACATCATCCTTTGGTTATCTAAACCTTCCTAATGACTAAAATGGAGTCATTGATCAAAGTAAGACCAGATGAAGCTCAATACACTCAATTAGGACCAAAATAGGCTCATTACATCATCCTTTGGTTATCTACAACATCCTAGTGACTAAAATAAAGGCATTGACCAAAGTAAGACCAAATGAATCTCAATACACTCAATTAGGACCAAAATAGGCTCATTACATCATCCTTTAGTTATCTACACCTTCCTTGTGACTAAAATGGAGTCATTGACCAAAGTATGACCAAATGAAGCTCAATACACTCAATTAGGACAAAATAGGCTCCTTACATCATCCTTTGGTTATCTACAACATCCTAGTGACTAAAATTGAGTCATTGACCAAAGTAAGACCTAATGAAGCCTAATACACTCAATTAGACCAAAATAGGCTCATTACATCATCCTATGTTTATCTAAACCTTCCTAGTGACTGAAATGGAAGAATTGACCAAAGTAAGACCAACTGAAGCTCAATACCCTCACTTAGGACAAAAATAGGCTCATTACATCATCCTTTGGTTATCTAAACCTTCCTAATGACTAAAATGGAGTCATTGATCAAAGTAAGACCAAATGAAGCTCAATACACTCAATTAGGACAAAAATAGGCTCATTACATCATCCTTTGGTATCTACAACATCCTAGTGACTAAAATAAGGCATTGACCAAATAAGACCAAATGAATCTCAATACACTCAATTAGGGCCAAAATTGGCTCATTACATCATCCTTTGTTATCTACAACCTTCCTTGTGACTAAAATGGAGTCATTGACCAAAGTAGACCAAATGAAGCTCAATACACTCAATTAGGACCAAAATAGGCTCATTACATCATCCTTTGGTTATCTACAACATCCTAGTGACTAAAATGAGTCATTGACCAAAGTAAGACCAAATGAAGCTAATACACTCAATTAGGACCAAAATAGGCTCATTACATCATCCTTTGGTTATCTAAACCTTCCTAATGACTAAAATGGAAGTATTGAGCAAAGTAAGTCCAATGAAGCTCAATACACTCAATTAGGACAAAATATGCTCATTATATCATCCTTTGGTATCTAAACTTCCTAGCGACTAAAATGGAGTCATTGACCAATGTAAGACAAATGAAGCTCATACACTCAATTAGGACCAAAATAGGCTCATTACATCATCCTTTGGTTATCTACAACCATCCTAGTGACTAAAATGGAGTCATTGATCAAAGTAAGACCAAATGAAGCTCAATACACTCAATTAGGACCAAAATAGGCTCATTATATCATCCTTTGGTTATCTACAACATCCTAGTGACTAAAATTGAGTCATTGACCAAAGTAAGACCTAATGAAGCCTAATACACTCAATTAGGACCAAAATAGGCTCAATACATCATCCTATGGTTATCTAAACCTTCCTAATGACTAAAATGGAGTCATTGATCAAAGTAAGACCAAATGAAGCTCAATACACTCAATTAGGACCAAAATAGGCTCATTACATCATCCTTTGGTTATCTACAACATCCTAGTGACTAAAATAAAGGCAATGACCAAAATAAGATCAAATGAATCTCAATACAATCAATTAGGGCCAAAATTGGCTCATTACATCATCCTTTAGTTATCTACAACCTTCCTTGTGACTAAAATGGAGTCATTGACCAAAGTATGACCAAATGAAGCTCAATACACTCAATTAGGACCAAAATAGGCTCCTTACATCATCCTTTGGTTATCTAAACCTTCCTAATGACTAAAATGGAGTCATTGATCAAAGTAAGACCAAATGAAGCTCAATACACTCAATTAGGACCAAAATAGGCTCATTATATCATCCTTTGTTATCTAAACCTTCCTAGCGACTAAAATGGAGTCATTGACCAAGTAAGACAAAATGAAGCTCAATACACTCAATTAGGACCAAAATAGGCTCATTACATCATCCTTAGTTATCTACACCTTCCTTGTGACTAAAATGGAGTCATTGACCAAAGTATGACCAATTGAAGCTCAATACACTCAATTAGGACCAAAATAGGCTCATTACATCATCCTTTGGTTATCTAAACCTTCCTAATGCTAAACTGGTGTCATTGACAACTAAGACCTAATGAAGCCAATACACTCAATTAGGACCAAAATAGGCTCATTACATCATCCTTTGATTACTAAACTTCCTAGTGACTAAAATGGAAGAATTGATCAAAGTAAGACCAAATGAAGCTCAATACACTCAATTAGGACCAAAATAGCTCATTACATCATCCTTTGGTTATCTAAACCTTCCTAATGACTAAAATGGAGTCATTGATCAAAGTAAGACCAAATGAAGCTCAATACACTCAATTAGGACCAAAATAGGCTCATTACATCATCCTTTGGTTATCTACAACATCCTAGTGACTAAAATAAGCATTGACCAAATAAGACCAAATGAATCTCAATACACTCAATTAGGCCAAAATGGCTCATTACATCATCCTTTAGTTATCTACAACCTTCCTTGTGACTAAAATGGAGTCATTGACCAAAGTATGACCAAATGAAGCTCAATACACTCAATTAGGACCAAAATAGGCTCTTACATCATCCTTTGGTTATCTAAACCTTCCTAATGACTAAAATGGAGTCATTGATCAAAGTAAGACCAGATGAAGCTCAATACACTCAATTAGGACCAAAATAGGCTCATTACATCATCCTTTGGTTATCTACAACATCCTAGTGAATAAAATAAGCATTGACAAAGTAAGACCAAATGAATCTCAATACACTCAATTAGGACCAAAATAGGCTCATTACATCATCCTTTAGTTATCTACAACCTTCCTTGTGACTAAAATGGAGTCATTGACCAAAGTATGACCAAATGAAGCTCAATACACTCAATTAGGACCAAAATAGGCTCCTTACATCATCCTTTGGTTATCTACAACATCCTAGTGACTAAAATTGAGTCATTGACCAAAGTAAGACCTAATGAAGCCTAATACACTCAATTAGGACCAAAATAGGCTCATTACATCATCCTTGTTTATCTAAACTTCCTAGTGACTAAATGGAGAATTGACCAAAGTAAGACCAACTGAAGCTCAATACACTCATTAGGACAAAATAGGCTCATTACATCATCCTTTGGTTATCTAAACCTTCCTAATGACTAAAATGGAGTCATTGATCAAAGTAAGACCAAATGAAGCTCAATACACTCAATTAGGACCAAAATAGGCTCATTACATCATCCTTTGGTTATCTAAACCTTCCTAGTGACTAAAATGGAGTCATTGACCAAAGTAAGACCAAATGAAGCTCAATACACTCAATTAGGACCAAAATAGGCTCATTACATCATCCTTTAGTTATCTACAACCTTCCTTGTGACTAAAATGTTGTCATTGACCAAAGTATGACCAAATGAAGCTCAATACACTCAATTAGGACCAAAATAGGCTCATTACATCATCCTTTGGTTATCTAAACCTTCCTAATGACTAAAATGGAGTCATTGACCAAAGTAAGACCTAATGAAGCCCAATACACTCAATTAGGACCAAAATAGGCTCATTACATCATCCTTTGATTTAAACCTTCCTAGTGACTAAAATGGAAGAATTGACCAAAGTAAGACCAATGAAGCTCAATACACTCAATTAGGACCAAAATAGGCTCATTACATCATCCTTTGGTTATCTAAACCTTCCTAATGACTAAAATGGAGTCATTGATCAAAGTAAGACCAAATGAAGCTCAATACACTCAATTAGGACCAAAATAGGCTCATTACATCATCCTTTGGTTATCTACAACCTTCCTAGTGACTAAAATGGAGTCATTGACCAAAGTAAGACCAAATGAAGCTCAATACACTCAATTAGGACCAAAATAGGCTCATTACATCATCCTTTGGTTATCTAAACCTTCCTAATGACTAAATGGGTCATTGACAAATAAGACCAATGAAGCCAATACACTCAATTAGGACAAAATAGGTCATTACATCATCCTTGATTAACAAACTCCTAGTGACTAAAATGGAAGAATTGACCAAAGTAAGACCAAATGAAGCTCAATACACTCAATTAGGACCAAAATAGGCTCCTTACATCATGCTTTGGTTATCTAAACCTTCCTAATGCCTAAAATGGAGTCATTGATCAAAGTAAGACCAAATGAAGCTCAATACACTCAATTAGGACTAAAATAGGCTCATTACATCATCCTTTGGTTATCTACAACTCCTAGTGACTAAAATGGAGTCATTGACCAAAGTTAGACCAAATGAAGCTCAATACACTCAATGGACCAAAATAGGCCCATTACATCATTCTTTGGTTATCTAAACCTTCCTAATGACTAAAATGGAGTCATTGATCAAAGTAAGACCAAATGAAGCTCAATACACTCAATTAGGACCAAAATAGGCTCATTACATCATCCTTTGGTTATCTACAACATCCTAGTGACTAAAAGGGAGTCATTGACCAAAGTAAGACCAAATGAAGCTCAATACACTCAATTAGGACCAAAATAGGCTCATTACATCATCCTTTGTTATCTAAACCTTCCTAATGACAAAATGGAGTCATTGATCAAAGTAAGACCAAATGAAGCTCAATACACTCAATTAGGACCAAAATAGCCTTATTACATCATCCTTTGGTTATCTACAACATCCTAGTGACTAAAATTGAGTCATTGACCAAAGTAAGACCTAATCAAGCCTAATACACTCAATTAGGACCAAAATAGGCTCATTACATCATCCTATGTTATCTAAACCTTCCTAGTGACTAAAATGGAGAATTGACCAAAGTAAGACCAAATGAAGCTCAATACACTCAATTAGGACAAAAATAGGCTCTTACATCATCCTTTGGTTATCTAAACCTTCCTAATGACTAAAATGGAGTCATTGACAAAGTAAGACCAAATGAAGCTCAATACACTCAATTAGGACCAAAATAGGCTCATTATATCATCCTTTGTTATCTAAACCTTCCTAGTGACTAAAATGGAGTCATTGACCAATGTAAGACAAATGAAGCTCAATACACTCAATTAGGACCAAAATAGGCTCATTACATCATCCTTTAGTTATCTACAACCTTCCTTGTGACTAAAATGGAGTCATTGACCAAAGTAGACCAAATGAAGCTCAATACACTCAATTAGGACCAAAATAGGCTCATTACATCATCCTTTGGTTATCTAAACCTTCCTAATGACTAAACTGGTGTCATTGACCAAACTAAGACCTAATGAAGCCGAATACACTCAATTAGGACCAAAATAGGCTCATTACATCATCCTTTGATTATCTAAACCTTCCTAGTGACTAAAATGGAAGATTGACCAAAGTAAGACCAAATGAAGCTCAATACACTCAATTAGGACCAAAATAGGCTCATTACATCATCTTTGGTTATCTAAACCTTCCTAATGACCTAAATGGAGTCATTGATCAAAGTAAGACCAAATGAAGCTCAATACACTCAATTAGGACCAAAATAGGCTCATTACATCATCCTTTGGTTATCTACAACATCCTAGTGACTAAAATGGAGTCATTGACCAAAGTAAGACCAAATGAAGCTCAATACACTCAATTAGGACCAAAATAGGCTCATGACATCATCTTTGGTTATCTAAACCTTCCTAATGACTAAAACTGGTGTCATTGACCAAACTAAGACCTAATGAAGCCCAATACACTCAATTAGGACCAAAATAGGTCATTACATCATCCTTTGATTAACTAACCTTCCTAGTGACTAAAATGGAGAATTGACCAAAGTAAGACCAAACGAAGCTCAATACACTCAATTAGGACCAAAATAGGCTCCTTACATCATGCTTTGGTTATCTAAACCTTCCTAATGCCTAAAATGGAGTCATTGATCAAAGTAAGACCAAATGAAGCTCAATACACTCAATTAGGACAAAATAGGCTCATTACATCATCCTTTGGTTATCTACAACATCCTAGTGACTAAAATGGAGTCATTGACCAAAGTAAGACCAAATGAAGCTCAATACACTCAACTTAGGACCAAAATAGGCCCATTACATCATCTTTGGTTATCTAAACCTTCCTAATGACTAAATGGAGTCATTGATCAAAGTAAGACCAAATGAAGCTCAATACACTCAATTAGGACCAAATAGGCTCATTACATCATCCTTTGGTTATCTACAACATCCTAGTGACTAAAAGGGAGTCATTGACCAAAGTAAGACCAAATGAAGCTCAATACACTCAATTAGGACCAAAATAGGCTCATTACATCATCCTTTGTTATCTAAACCTCCTAATGACAAAATGGAGTCATTGATCAAAGTAAGACCAAATGAAGCTCAATACACTCAATTAGGACCAAAATAGGCTCATTACATCATCCTTTGGTTATCTACAACATCCTAGTGACTAAAATGAGTCATTGACCAAAGTAAGACCAAATGAAGCTCAATACACTCAATTAGGACCAAAATAGGCTCATTACATCATCCTTTAGTTATCTACAACCTTCCTTGTGACTAAAATGGAGTCATTGACCAAAGTATGACCAAATGAAGCTCAATACACTCAATTAGGACCAAAATAGGCTCCTTACATCATGCCTTTGGTTATCTAAACCTTCCTAATGACTAAAATGGAGTCATTGACAAAGTTAGACCAAATGAAGCTCAATACACTCAATTAGGACCAAAATAGGCTCATTACATCATCCTTTGGTTATCTAAACCTTCCTAATGACTAAAATGGAGTCATTGATCAAAGTAAGACCAAATGAAGCTCAATACACTCAATTAGGACCAAAATAGGCTCATTACATCATCCTTTGGTTATCTAAACCTTCCTAATGACTAAAATGGAAGTATTGACCAAAGTAAGACCAATGAAGCTCAATACACTCAATTAGGACCAAAATAGGCTCATTATATCATCCTTTGGTTATCTAAACCTTCCTAGCACTAAAATGGAGTCATTGACCAAAGTAAGACCAAATGAAGCTCAATACACTCAATTAGGACCAAAATAGGCTCATTACATCATCCTTTGGTTATCTACAACATCCTAGTGACTAAAATGGAGTCATTGACAAAAGTAAGACCAAATGAAGCTCAATACACTCAATTAGGACCAAAATAGGCTCATTACATCATCCTTTGGTTATCTACAACATCCTAGTGACTAAAATGAAGTCATTGACCAAAGTAAGACCAAATGAAGCTCAATACACTCAATTAGGACCAAAATAGGCTCAATACATCATCCTATGGTTATCTAAACCTTCCTAATGACTAAAATGGAGTCATTGATCAAAGTAAGACCAAATGAAGCTCAATACACTCAATTAGGACCAAAATAGGCTCATTACATCATCCTTTGGTTATCTACAACATCCTAGTGACTAAAATGAGTCATTGACAAAGTAAGACCAAATGAAGTCTCAATACACTCAATTAGGACCAAAATAGGCTCATTACATCATCCTTTGGTTATCTAAACCTTCCTAATGACTAAAATGGAAGAATGGAGCAAAGTAAGTCCAAATGAAGCTCAATACACTCAATTAGGACCAAAATAGGCTCATTATATCATCCTTTGTGTATCTAAACCTTCCTAGCAACTAAAATGGAGTCATTGACCAATGTAAGACAAATGAAGCTCAATACACTCAATTAGGACCAAAATAGGCTCATTACATCATCCTTTGGTTATCTACAACATCCTAGTGACTAAAATGGAGTCATTGACAAAGTAAGACCAAATGAAGCTCAATACACTAAATAGGACCAAAATAGGCTCATTACATCATCCTTTGGTTATCTACAACATCCTAGTGACTAAAATAAAGGCATTGACCAAAGTAAGACCAATGAAGCTAATACACTCAATTAGGACCAAAATAGGCTCAATACATCATCCTATGGTTATCTAAACCTTCCTAATGACTAAAATGGAGTCATTGATCAAAGTAAGACCAAATGAAGCTCAATACACTCAATTAGGACCAAAATAGGCTCATTACATCATCCTTTGGTTATCTACAACATCCTAGTGACTAAAATAAAGGCATTGACCAAATAAGACCAAATGAATCTCAATACACTCAATTAGGCAAAATGGCTCATTACATCATCCTTTAGTTATCTACAACCTTCCTTGTGACTAAAATGAGTCATTGACCAAAGTATGACCAAATGAAGCTCAATACACTCAGTTAGGACCAAAATAGGCTCCTTACATCATCCTTTGGTTATCTAAACAATCCTAATGACTAAAATTGAGTCATTGATCAAAGTAAGACCAGATGAAGCCCAATACACTCAATTAGGACCAAAATAGGCTCATTACATCATCCTTTGGTTATCTACAACATCCTAGTGACTAAAATAAAGGCATTGACCAAAGTAAGACCAAATGAATCTCAATACACTCAATTAGGACCAAAAGAGGCTCATTATATCATCCTTTAGTTATCTACAACCTTCCTTGTGACTAAAATGGAGTCATTGACCAAAGTATGACCAATTGAAGCTCAATACACTCAATTAGGACCAAAATAGGCTCATTACATCATCCTTTGGTTATCTAAACCTTCCTAATGACTAAACTGGTGTCATTGACCAAACTAAGACCTAATAAAGCCCAATACACTCAATTAGGACCAAAATAGGCTCATTACATCATCCTTTGATTAACTAAACCTTCCTAGTGACTAAAATGGAAGAATTGACCAAAGTAAGACCAAACGAAGCTCAATACACTCAATTAGGACCAAAATAGGCTCCTTACATCATGCTTTGGTTATCTAAACCTTCCTAATGCCTAAAATGGAGTCATTGATCAAAGTAAGACCAAATGAAGCTCAATACACTCAATTAGGACTAAAATAGGCTCATTACATCATCCTTTGGTTATCTACAACATCCTAGTGACTAAAATGGAGTCATTGATCAAAGTAAGACCAAATGAAGCTCAATACACTCAATTAGGACCAAAATAGGCTCATTACATCATCCTTTGGTTATCTAAACCTTCCTAATAACTAAAATGGAAGAATTGAGCAAAGTAAGTCCAAATGAAGCTCAATACACTCAATTAGGACCAAAATAGGCTCATTACATCATCCTTTGTGTATCTAACCTTCCTAGCGACTAAAATGGAGTCATTGATCAATGTAAGACAAATGAAGTTCAATACACTCAATTAGGACCAAAATAGGCTCATTACATCATCTTTGTTATCTACAACATCCTAGTGACTAAAATGGAGTCATTGACCAAGTAAGACCAAATGAAGCTCAATACACTAATAGGACCAAAATAGGCTCATTACATCATCCTTTGGTTATCTACAACATCCTAGTGACTAAATAAAGGCATTGACCAAAGTAAGACCAAATGAATCTCAATACACTCAAATAGGACCAAAATAGGTCATTACATCATCCTTTAGTTATCTACAACCTTCCTGTGACTAAAATGGAGTCATTGATCAAAGTAAGACCAAATGAAGCTGAATACACTCAATTAGGACCAAAATAGGCTCATTACATCATCCTTTGGACATCTACAACATCCTAGTGACTAAAATTGAGTCATTGACCAAAGTAAGACCTAATGAAGCCTAATACACTCAATTAGGACCAAAATAGGCTCAATACATCATCCTATGGTTATCTAAACCTTCCTAATGACTAGAATGGAGTCATTGATCAAAGTAAGACCAATGAAGCTCAATACACTCAATTAGGACCAAAATAGGCTCATTACATCATCCTTTGGTATCTAAACCTTCCTAATGACTAAAATGGAAGTATTTGAGCAAAGTAAGTCCAAATGAAGCTCCAATACACTCAATTAGGACCAAAATAGGCTCATTATATCATCCTTTGTGTATCTAACCTTCCTACGACTAAAATGGAGTCATTGACCAATGTAAGACAAAGTGAAGCTCAATACACTCAATTAGACAAAATAGGCTCATTACATCATCCTTGTTATCTACAAACATCCTAGTGACTAAAATGGAGTCATTGATCAAAGTAAGACCAAATGAAGCTCAATACACTCAATTAGGACCAAAATAGGCTCATTATATCATCCTTTGGTTATCTACAACATCCTAGTGACTAAAATTGAGTCATTGACCAAAGTAAGACCTAATGAAGCCTAA
>CM024270.1:8441797-8453811 GCA_013621005.1 Aeschynomene evenia
AAATAGGCTCAATACATCATCCTTTGGTTATCTAAACCTTCCTAGTGACTAAAGTGGAGTCATGGACCAAAGTAAGACCAAATGAAGCTCAATGCATTTAATTAGGACCAAAATAGCTCATTACATCATCCTTTCGTTATCTAAACCTTCCTAGTTACTAAAATGGAAAGAATTGACCAAAGTATGACCCAATGAAGCTCAATACACTCAATTAGGACAAAAATAGGCTCATTACATCATCCTTTTGCTTATTTACACCATCCTAGTCACTAAAAAATGGAGTCATTGACCAAAGTAAGACCAAATGAAGCGCAACGCACTCAATTTGGACAAAAATAGGCTCATTACATCATCCTTTGGTTATCTTAAATAACCTTCCTAGTGACTGAAGTGGAGTCATGGACCAAAGTAAGACCAAATGAAGCTCAATACACTCAATTAGGACCAAAATAGGCTCATTACATCATCCTTTGGTTATCTAAACCTTCCAAGTGACTAAAATGGAAGAATTGACCAAAGTAAGACCAAGTGAAGCTCAATACACTCAATTAGGACCAAAATAGGCTCATTACATCATCCTTTGGTTATCTAAACCTTCCTAGTGGCTAAAATGGATTCATGGACCAAAGTAAGACCCAATGAAGCTCAATACATTCATTTAGGACCAAAATAGGCTCATTACATCATCCTTTCGTTATCTAAACCTTCCTAGTAACTAAAATGGAAGAATTGACCAATGTAAGACATAATGAAGCTCAATACACTCAATTAGGACCAAAATAGGCTCATTACATCATCCTTTGGTAATCTAATCCTTCCTAGGACTAAAATGAAAAGAATTGACCAAAGTAAGACGTAATGAAACTCAACACACTCAATTAGGACCAAAATAGGCTCAATACATCATCCTTAGGTTATCTAACCTTCCTAGTGACTAAAGTGGAGTCATGGACCAAGTAAGACCAAATGAAGCTCAATGCACTCAATTAGGACCAAAATAGGCTCATTACATCATCCTTCGGTTATCTAAACCTTCCTAATGACTAAAATTGCGTCATTGGCCAAAGTAAGACAAAATGAAGCTCAATAAATTTAATTATGACCAAAATAGGCTTATTACATCATCCTTTCGTTATCTAAACCTTCCTAGTAACTAAAATGGAAGAATTGACCAAAGTAAGACCTAATTAAGCTCATACACTCAATTAGGACCAAAATAGGCTCATTACATCATCCTTTGGTTATCTAAACCTTCCTAGTGGCTAAAATGGATTCATGGACCAAAGTAAAACCCAATGAAGCTCAATACATTCATTTAGTACCAAAATAGGCTGATTACATCATCCTTTCGTTATCTAAACCTTCCTAGTAACTAAAATGGAAGAATTGACCAATGTAAGACATAATGAAGCTCAATACACTCAATTAGGACCAAAATAGGCTCATTACATCATCCTTTGGTTATCTAAACCTTCCTAGTGACTAAAATGAAAGAATTGACCAAAGTAAGACCTAATGAAGCTCAATACACTCAATTAGGACCAAAATAGGCTCATTACATCATCCTTTGGTTATCTACACCATCCTAGTAACTAAAATGGAAGAATTGACCAAAGTAAGACCAAGTGAAGCTCAATACACTCAATTAGGACCAAAATAGGCTCATTACATCATCCTTTGGTTATCAAAACCTTCCAAGTGACTAAAATGGAAGAATTGACCAAAGTAAGACCAAGTGAAGCTCAATACACTCAATTAGGACCAAAATAGGCTCATTACATCATCCTTTGGTTATCTAAACCTTCCTAGTGGCTAAAATGGATTCTTGGACCAAAGTAAGACCCAATGAAGCTCAATACATTCATTTAGGACCAAAATAGGCTCATTAAATCATCCTTCCGTTATCTAAACCTTCCTAGTAACTAAAATGGAAGAATTGACCAAAGTAAGACCAAGTGAAGCTCAATACACTCAATTAGGACCAAAATAGGCTCATTACATCATCCTTTGGTTATCTAAACCTTCCTAGTGGCTAAAATGGATTCATGGACCAAAGTAAAACCAATGAAGCTCAATACATTCATTTAGGACCAAAATAGGCTCATTACATCATCCTTTCATTATCTAAACCTTCCTAGTAACTAAAATGGAAGAATTGACCAATGTAAGACATAATGAAGCTCAATACACTCAATTAGGACCAAAATAGGCTCATTACATCATCCTTTGGTTATCTAAACCTTCCTAGTGACTAAAATGAAAGAATTGACCAAAGTAAGACCTAATGAAGCTCAATACACTCAATTAGGACCAAAATAGGCTCATTACATCATCCTTTGGTTATCTACACCATCCTAGTAACTAAAATGGAAGAATTGACCAAAGTAAGACCAAGTGAAGCTCAATACACTCAATTAGGACCAAAATAGGCTCATTACATCATCCTTTGGTTATCTAAACCTCCAAGTGACTAAAATGGAAGAATTGACCAAAGTAAGACCAAGTGAAGCTCAATACACTCAATTAGGACCAAAATAGGCTCATTACATCATCCTTTGGTTATCTAAACCTTCCTAGTGGCTAAAATGGATTCATGGACCAAAGTAAGACCCAATGAAGCTCAATACATTCATTTAGGACCAAAATAGGCTCATTAAATCATCCTTTCGTTATCTAAACCTTCCTAGTAACTAAAATGGAAGAATTAGCCAAAGTAAGACCCAATGAAGCTCAATACACTCAATTAGGTCCAAAACAGGCTCATTACATCATCCTTTGCTTATTTACACCATTCTAGTGACTAAAATGGAGTCATTGACCAAAGTAAGACCAAATGAAGCTCAACGCACTCAATTAGGACCAAAATAGGCTCATTACATCATCCTTTGGTTATCTAAATAACCTTCCTAGTGACTGAAGTGGAGTCATGGACCAAAGTAAGACCAAATGAAGCTCAATACACTCAATTAGGACCAAAATAGGCTCATTACATCCTCCTTTGGTTATCTAAACCTTCCAAGTGACTAACATGGAAGAATTGACCAAAGTAAGACCAAGTGAAGCTCAATACACTCAATTAGGACCAAAATAGGCACATTACATCATCCTTTGGTTATCTAAACCTTCCTAGTGGCTAAAATGGAGTCATGGACCAAAGTAAGACCTAATGAAGCTCAATACACTCAATTAGGACCAAAATAGGCTCATTACATCATCCTTTCGTTATCTTAACCTTCCTAGTAACTAAAATGGAAGAATTAGCCAAAGTAAGACCTAATGAAGCTCAATACACTCAATTAGGACCAAAATAGGCTCATTACATCATCCTTTGGTTATCTACACCATCCTAGTAACTAAAATGGAAGAATTGACCAAAGTAAGACCTAATGAAGCTCAATACATTCAATTAGGACCAAAGTAGGCTCATTACATCATCCTTTCGTTATCTAAACCTTCCTAGTAACTAAAATGGAAGAATTGACCAATGTAAGACATAATGAAGCTCATTACACTCAATTAGGACCAAAATAGGCTCATTACATCATCCTTTGGTTATCTAAACATTCCTAATGACTAAAATGGAGTCATTGATCAAAGTTAAACCAAATGAAGCTCAATACACTCAATTAGGACCAAAATAGGCTCATTACATCATCCTTTGGTTATCTAAACCTTCCTAGTGACTAAAATGGAAGAATTGACCAAAGTAAGACCTAATGAAGCTCAATACACTCAATTAGGACCAAAATAGGCTCATTACATCATCCTTTAGTTATCTAAACCTTCCTAATGACTAAAATGTTGTCATTGACCAATGTAAGACCAAATGAAGCTCAATACATTCAATTAGGACCAAAATAGGCTCATTACATAACCCTTTGGCTATCTAAACCTTGCAAGTAACTAAAATGGAAGAATTGACCAAAGTAAGACCTAATCAAGCTCAATACACTCAATTAGGAACAAAATAGGCTCATTACATTATCCTTTGTTTATCTACACCATCCTAGTAACTAAAATGGAGTCATTGACCAAAGTAAGACCAATTGAAGCTCAATACACGCAATTAGGACCAAAATAGGCTCATTACATCATCCTTTGGTTATCTAAACCTTCCTAGTGACAAAAAATGGAAGAATTGACCAAAGTAAGACCTAATGAAGCTCAATACACTAAATTAGAACCAAAAATAGGCTCATTACATCATCCTTCGGTTATCTAAACCTTCCTAATGACTAAAATGGTGTCATTGACCAAAGTAAGACCAAATGAAGCTCAATACATTCAATTAGGACCAAATTAGGCTCATTACATCATCCTTTCGTTATCTAAACCTTCCTAGTAACTAAAATGGAAGAATTGACCAAAGTAAGACCTAATGAAGCTCAATACACTCAATTAGGACCAAAATAGGCTCATTACATCATCCTTTGGTTATCTACACCATCCTAGTAACTAAAATGGAAGAATTGACCAAAGTAAGACCTAATGAAGCTCAATACACTCAATTAGGACCAAAATAGGCTCATTACATGATACTTTGGTAATCTAATCCTTCCTAGGGACTAAAATGAAAGAATTGACCAAAGTAAGACGTAATGAAACTCAACACACTCAATTAGCACCAAAATAGGCTCAATACATCATCCTTTGGTTATCTAAACCTTCCTAGTGACTAAAATGGAGTCATGGACCAAAGTAAGACCAAATGAAGCTCAATGCACTCAATTAGGACCAAAATAGGCTCATTACATCATCCTTTGGTTATCTAAACCTTCCTAATGACTAAAATTGCGTCATTGGCCAAAGTAAGACCAAATGAAGCTCAATACATTTAATTATGACCAAAATAGGCTTATTACATCATCCTTTCGTTATCTAAACCTTCCTAGTAACTAAAATGGAAGAATTGACCAAAGTAAGACCTAATTAAGCTCAATACACTCAATTAGGACCAAAATAGGCTCATTACATCATCCTTTGGTTATCTACACCATCCTAGTAACTAAAATGGAAGAATTGACCAAAGTAAGACGTAATGAAGCTCAATACACTCAATTAGGACCAAAATAGGCTCATTACATCATCCTTTGGTTATCTAAACATTCCTAGTGACTAAATTGGAGTCATTGACCAAAGTAAGACCAAATGAAGCTCAATACATTCAATTAGGACCAAAATAGGCTCATTACATCATCCTTTCGTTATCTAAACCTTCCTAGTAACTAAAATGGAAGAATTAACCAAAGTAACACCTAATGAAGCTCAATATACTCAATTAGGACCAAAATAGGCTCATTACATCATCCTTTGGTTATCTACACCATCCTAGTAACTAAAATGGAAGAATTGACCAAAGTAAGACGTAATGAAGCTCAATACACTCAATTAGGACCAAAATAGGCTCATTACATGATCCTTTGGTAATCTAAACCTTCCTAGCGACTAAAATGAAAGAATTCACCAAAGTAAGACGTAATGAAACTCAACACACTCAATTAGGACCAAAATAGGCTCAATACATCATCCTTTGGTTATCTAAACCTTCCTAGTGACTAAAGTGGAGTCATGGACCAAAGTAAGACCAAATGAAGCTCAATGCATTTAATTAGGACCAAAATAGGCTCATTACATCATCCTTTCGTTATCTAAACCTTCCTAGTTACTAAAATGGAAGAATTGACCAAAGTATGACCCAATGAAGCTCAATACACTCAATTAGGACAAAAATAGGCTCATTACATCATCCTTTGCTTATTTACACCATCCTAGTCACTAAAATGGAGTCATTGACCAAAGTAAGACCAAATGAAGCGCAACGCACTCAATTTGGACAAAAATAGGCTCATTACATCATCCTTTGGTTATCTAAATAACCTTCCTAGTGACTGAAGTGGAGTCATGGACCAAAGTAAGACCAAATGAAGCTCAATACACTCAATTAGGACCAAAATAGGCTCATTACATCATCCTTTGGTTATCTAAACCTTCCAAGTGACTAAAATGGAAGAATTGACCAAAGTAAGACCAAGTGAAGCTCAATACACTCAATTAGGACCAAAATAGGCTCATTACATCATCCTTTGGTTATCTAAACCTTCCTAGTGACTAAAATGGATTCATGGACCAAAGTAAGACCCAATGAAGCTCAATACATTCATTTAGGACCAAAATAGGCTCATTACATCATCCTTTCGTTATCTAAACCTTCCTAGTAACTAAAATGGAAGAATTGACCAATGTAAGACATAATGAAGCTCAATACACTCAATTAGGACCAAAATAGGCTCATTACATCATCCTTTGGTAATCTAATCCTTCCTAGGGACTAAAATGAAAGAATTGACCAAAGTAAGACGTAATGAAACTCAACACACTCAATTAGGACCAAAATAGGCTCAATACATCATCCTTTGGTTATCTAAACCTTCCTAGTGACTAAAGTGGAGTCATGGACCAAAGTAAGACCAAATGAAGCTCAATGCACTCAATTAGGACCAAAATAGGCTCATTACATCATCCTTCGGTTATCTAAACCTTCCTAATGACTAAAATTGCGTCATTGGCCAAAGTAAGACAAAATGAAGCTCAATAAATTTAATTATGACCAAAATAGGCTTATTACATCATCCTTTCGTTATCTAAACCTTCCTAGTAACTAAAATGGAAGAATTGACCAAAGTAAGACCTAATTAAGCTCAATACACTCAATTAGGACCAAAATAGGCTCATTACATCATCCTTTGGTTATCTACACCATCCTAGTAACTAAAATGGAAGAATTGACAAAGTAAGACATAATGAAGCTCAATACACTCAACTAGGACCAAAATAGGCTCATTACATCATCCTTTGGTTATCTACACCATCCTAGTAACTAAAATGGAAGAATTGACCAAAGTAAGACGTAATGAAGCTCAATACACTCAATTAGGACCAAAATAGGCTCATTACATGATCCTTTGGTAATCTAAACCTTCCTAGTGACTAAAATGAACGAATTGACCAAAGTAAGACGTAATGAAACTCAACACACTCAATTAGGACCAAAATAGGCTCAATACATCATTCTTTGGTTATCTAAACCTTCCTAGTGACTAAAGTGGAGTCATGGACCAATGTAAGACCAAATGAAGCTCAATACATTCAATTAGGACCAAAATAGGCTCATTACATCACCCTTTGGCTATCTAAACCTTGCAAGTAACTAAAATGGAAGAATTGACCAAAGGAAGACCTAATCAAGCTCAATACACTCAATTAGGAACTAAATAGGCTCATTACATTACCCTTTGTTTATCTACACCATCCTAGTAACTAAAATGGAGTCATTGACCAAAGTAAGTCCAATTGAAGCTCAATACACGCAATTAGGACCAAAATAGGCTCATTACATCATCCTTTGGTTATCTAAACCTTCCTAGTGACAAAATGAAGAATTGACCAAAGTAAGACCTAATGAAGCTCAATACACTCAATTAGAACCAAAATAGGCTCATTACATCATCCTTCGTTATCTAAACCTTCCTAATGACTAAAATTGTGTCATTGACCAATGTAAGACCAAATGAAGCTCAATACATTCAATTAGGACCAAAATAGGCTAATTACATCATCCTTTAGTTATCTAAACCTTCCTAGTAACTAAAATGGAAGAATTAACCAAAGTAAGACCTAATGAAGCTCAATACACTCAATTAGGACCAAAATAGGCTCATTACATCATCCTTTCGTTATCTAAACCTTCCTAATAACTAAAATGGAAGAATTGACCAAAGTAAGACCTAATTAAGCTCAATACACTCAATTAGGACCAAAATAGGCTCATTACATCATCCTTTGGTTATCTACACCATCCTAGTAACTAAAATGGAAGAATTGACCAAAGTAAGACGTAATGAAACTCAACACACTCAATTAGGACCAAAATAGGCTCAATACATCATCCTTTGGTTATCTAAACCTTCCTAGTGACAAAAGTGGAGTCATGGACCAAAGTAAGACCAAATGAAGCTCAATGCATTTAATTAGGACCAAAATAGGCTCATTACATCATCCTTTCGTTATCTAAACCTTCCTAGTAACTAAAATGGAAGAATTGACCAAAGTAAGACCCAATGAAGCTCAATACACTCAATTAGGACCAAAATAGGCTCATTACATCATCCTTTGCTTATTTACACCATCCTAGTCACTAAAATGGAGTCATTGACCAAAGTAAGACCAAATGAAGCTCAATACACTCAATTAGGACCAAAATAGGCTCATTACATCATCCTTTGGTTATCTAAATAACCTTCCTAGTGACTGAAGTGGAGTCATGGACCAAAGTAAGACCAAATGAAGCTCAATACACTCAATTAGGACCAAAATAGGCTCATTACATCATCCTTTGGTTATCTAAACCTTCCTAGTCACTAAAATGGAAGAATTGACGAAAGTAAGACCTAATGAAGCGCAATACACTCAATTAGGACCAAAATAGGCTCATTACATCGTCCTTTAGTTATCTAAACCTTCCTAATGACTAAAATGTTTGCATTGACCAATGTAAGACCAAATGAAGCTCAATACATTCAATTAGGACCAAAATAGGCTCATTACATCACCCTTTGGCTATCTAAACCTTGCAAGTAACTAAAATGGAAGAATTGACCAAAGGAAGACCTAATGAAGCTCAATACACTCAATTAGGAACTAAATAGGCTCATTACATTATCCTTTGTTTATCTACACCATCCTAGTAACTAAAATGGAGTCATTGACCAAAGTAAGACCAATTGAAGCTCAATACACGCAATTAGGACAAAAATAGGCTCATTACATCATCCTTTGGTTATCTAAACCTTCCTAGTGACAAAAATGAAAGAATTGACCAAAGTAAGACCTAATGAAGCTCAATACACTCAATTAGAACCAAAATAGGCTCATTACATCATCCTTCGGTTATCTAAACCTTCCTAATGACTAAAATGGTGTCATTGACCAATGTAAGACCAAATGAAGCTCAACACATTCAATTAGGACCAAAATAGGCTCATTACATCATCCTTTCGTTATCTAAACCTTCCTAGTAACTAAAATGGAAGAATTAACCAAAGTAAGACCTAATGAAGCTCAATACACTCAATTAGAACCAAAATAGGCTCATTACATCATCCTTTGGTTATCTAACCTTCCTAGTGACTGAAGTGGAGTCATGGACCAAAGTAAGACCAAATGAAGCTCAATACACTCAATTAGGACCAAAATAGGCTCATTACATCATCCTTTGGTTATCTAAACCTTCCTAGTCACTAAATGGAAGAATTGACGAAAGTAAGACCTAATGAAGCTCAATACACTCAATTAGGACCAAAATAGGCTCATTACATCATCCTTTAGTTATCTAAACCTTCCTAATGACTAAAATGTTGTCATTGACCAATGTAAGACCAAATGAAGCTCAATACATTCAATTAGGACCAAAATAGGCTCATTACATCACCCTTTGGCTATCTAAACCTTGCAAGTAACTAAAATGGAAGAATTGACCAAAGGAAGACCTAATGAAGCTCAATACACTCAATTAGGAACTAAATAGGCTCATTACATTACCCTTTGTTTATCTACACCATCCTAGTAACTAAAATGGAGTCATTGACCAAAGTAAGACCAATTGAAGCTCAATACACAATTAGGACCAAAATAGGCTCATTACATCATCCTTTGGTTATCTAAACCTTCCTAGTGACAAAATGAAGAATTGACCAAAGTAAGACCTAATGAAGCTCAATACACTCAATTAGAACAAAATAGGCTCATTACATCATCCTTCGGTTATCTAAACCTTCCTAATGACTAAAATGGTGTCATTGACCAATGTAAGACCAAATGAAGCTCAATACATTCAATTAGGACCAAAATAGGCTCATTACATCATCCTTTCGTTATCTAAACCTTCCTAGTAACTAAAATGGAAGAATTAACCAAAGTAAGACCTAATGAAGCTCAATACACTCAATTAGGACCAAAATAGGCTCATTACATCATCCTTTGGTTATCTAAACCTTCCTCATGGACCAAAGTTGAAGCTCATACACTCAAATAGGCTCATTTCATCCTTTGGTTATCCTTCCACTAAAATGGAGTGACCAAAGTAAGACCAAATGAAGCTCAATACAAATTAGGACCAAAATAGGCTCATTACATCATCCTTTCGTTATCTAAACCTTCCTAGTAACTAAAATGGAAGAATTGACCAAAGTAAGACCAATGAAGCTCAATACACTCAATTAGGACCAAAATAGGCTCATTACATCATCCTTTGTCCTAGTCACTAAAATGGAGTCATTGACCAAAGTAAGACCAATGAAGCTACTCAATTAGGACCAAAATAGGCTCATTACATCATCCTTTGGTTATCTAAATAACCTTCCTAGTGACTGAAGTGGAGTCATGGACCAAAGTAAGACCAAATGAAGCTCAATACACTCAATTAGGACCAAAATAGGCTCATTACATCATCCTTTGGTTATCTAAACCTTCCTAGTCACTAAAATGGAAGAATTGACGAAAGTAAGACCTAATGAAGCTCAATACACTCAATTAGGACCAAAATAGGCTCATTACATCATCCTTTAGTTATCTAAACCTTCCTAATGACTAAAATGTGTCATTGACCAATGTAAGACCAAATGAAGCTCAATACATTCAATTAGGACCAAAATAGGCTCATTACATCACCCTTTGGCTATCTAAACCTTGCAAGTAACTAAAATGGAAGAATTGACCAAAGGAAGACCTAATGAAGCTCAATACACTCAATTAGGAACTAAATAGGCTCATTACATTACCCTTTGTTTATCTACACCATCCTAGTAACTAAAATGGAGTCATTGACCAAAGTAAGACCAATTGAAGCTCAATACACGCAATTAGGACCAAAATAGGCTCATTACATCATCCTTTGGTTATCTAAACCTTCCTAGTGACAAAAATGAAAGAATTGACCAAAGTAAGACCTAATGAAGCTCAATACACTCAATTAGAACCAAAATAGGCTCATTACATCATCCTTCGGTTATCTAAACCTTCCTAATGACTAAAATGGTGTCATTGACCAATGTAAGACCAATGAAGCTCAATACATTCAATTAGGACCAAAATAGGCTCATTACATCATCCTTTCGTTATCTAAACCTTCCTAGTAACTAAAATGGAAGAATTAACAAAAGTAAGACCTAATGAAGCTCAATACACTCAATTAGGACCAAAATAGGCTCATTACATCATCCTTTGGTTATCTAAATAACCTTCCTAGTGACTGAAGTGGAGTCATGGACCAAAGTAAGACCAAATGAAGCTCAATACACTCAATTAGGACCAAAATAGGCTCATTACATCATCCTTTGGTTATCTAAACCTTCCTAGTCACTAAAATGGAGAATTGACGAAAGTAAGACCTAATGAAGCTCAATACACTCAATTAGGACCAAAATAGGCTCATTACATCATCCTTTAGTTATCTAAACCTTCCTAATGACTAAAATGTTGTCATTGACCAATGTAAGACCAAATGAAGCTCAATACATTCAATTAGGACCAAAAAGGCTCATTACATCACCCTTTGGCTATCTAAACCTTGCAAGTAACTAAAATGGAAGAATTGACCAAAGGAAGACCTAATGAAGCTCAATACACTCAATTAGGAACTAAATAGGCTCATTACATTACCCTTTGTACACCATCCTAGTAACTAAAATGGAGTCATTGACCAAAGTAAGACCAATTGAAGCTCAATACACGCAATTAGGACCAAAATAGGCTCATTACTCATCCTTTGGTTATCTAACCTTCCTAGTGACAAAATGAAGAATTGACCAAAGTAAGACCTAATGAAGCTCAATACACTCAATTAGGACCAAATAGGCTCATTACATCATCCTTCGGTTATCTAAACCTTCCTAATGACTAAAATGGTGTCATTGACCAATGTAAGACCAAATGAAGCTCAATACATTCAATTAGGACCA
>CM024270.1:9053911-9224330 GCA_013621005.1 Aeschynomene evenia
GGGGGGCAGAGGCAATTGATGGCTATTTGTACGTGCTCATGGTGAGTAAAGGTGTTACTTTTATTTAAATTAACTAAGATTTTTGAATGTTCTAATGTTGTATCTTTGTGATTGTTGTTATTTTTTTTTTTCAGGTTCTATATTTTCATGTTCTCCGATTTGGAAAACCTGAAAATTACAATGGTCCACCACCTCCATGGATTGCAAATTGGAAGGCAGCTGACATCTCAACAGTGATAAAGGACGAAAAAATTGACAACTATATGTCTTATATTAGTTTTTTAATTGTATGTTAGCAACTTTTATTATTATATAACAGATTTCCTTTTTATTCACACTAATAACTGAATTTATGTGCAGGGATTATTATTTTCTGAGAAGAAAAAGAAAAAATTTCCACCTGCAATAACAACAAGGAAAAGGACAGCAGAGAGCACTACAAATGCAGCAGATAAGAGAATAAAGACAGTGGGAGTTGGAGGTAAAGAACAAGAGGAAACAAGGAAAAAAACAACAACAACAAAAAGAAAACAACCATCAACACCAGCTGCCAAAAGAAGACAAGAATCAGAAAGTAGTAGATCAACACCAAAGAAAAAAAAACAAGCAAGTGGAGGAGAGAAAGAAAGTACAACAAGCAGTGAAGATGCACACATTACACTAAAGTCTTTCTGGTAAAAATAATATAATTCTTTTTTAGATATCAATATGAGAGAATAAAATTGTAATTGGTTTTTAATTTATTATTTGACCATTGTTATCTGACTCTGTGAGCAATTGTCATTGAAACTGAGCATTATTATCTGATTCGGTGAGCTTTTTTCACTGAAACTGTGAGCAATATTATCCGATTCTGTGAGCAGTTTAAGCTGATTCAGTGAGAAATTTTTTCTATTTCTGTTAGCAGTTTTGCTTTATTCTGTGTGCTATAATTTTCATTTCTGTGAGCAAGTTCTAACATTTAATCTTCTGAACAGTGTTAGTCAATGCTTAAAAAAGTTTTCTAATACTCAAAACTTTCTTACTCAGCGATAAACACAACATTCTCATCCCACCAATGAAACACCCCTCTGATTATGGTATTACCAGTGTATCAGCAAGGTAAATTCTTATATATCACTTATCTCATCATTTTAATGTTATTGATTAGAATTAAGTTAATTTGTGATTAATTAAATGTCATAATTTGCGAGCAAAATATTGAAATTAATTTATGATGTAGGGGAAATGATGACGTAGATGATATTGTAAAGGTAGCATAGGAGTCCACTTTTGCTGGGTCTGAAAGCAAAGCAAAGCAAAGCAAAGAAAAGGATAAAGTTGAAGAGAGGTAAATTAAAAATATTGTCAACATGTGACCAATGTATGTACAATAACATTCTAGCATAACACAAATATTAAAAATTGATCAGTGTCTTCTCATTATAATATGTGAGCAAGGTATCATAACAATGAAACTTAAATTGTTTGTCAATACTTCTAAAAGTTTTCTAATATTCAAAACTTTTTTACTCAGTGATAATCACAACATTGCCATCCCAACAAAAAAGCACCCCTCTAATGATGATATTACCAATGTCACATAAGGGTAAATTTTTATATATCACTTATCTCATCATTTGAATGTTATTGATTAGAATTAAGTTAATTTGTGATTAATTAAATGTCATAATTTGAGAGCAAAACATTGAAATTAATTTATGATGTAGGGGAATGATGCTATGGATGATATTGTACAACCAAACTTAAATTCATGGATGGACAATCAGAAGAAAAATCAACAAGTGGAGGGAGAGAAACAAGCAGAGGTTGCATAGGAGTTCATTTCTGGTGGATTTGAATCCAAAAAGAAGGATAAATTTCAAGAGAGGTAAATTAAAAATATTGTCAACATGTGAGCAATGTATATACAATAACATTTTAGCATAACACAAACATTAAAATTGATCACAATGATACTAAAAATTAAGAAATAAGATAAAAAACATATTGTGAATTTTTAGTTAAAATATCAAATCCTCTGAACCATAAAAATGACGGAAATGCAGAATCAGATGCAATCGCAGCGTCAAAAGACCACAACCGAGGCGCAGATCCATGCTCTAAATTGAAATGATCCAAATAAGAGACAACTTAACCTAATGGTTTCGTTTACAAATTCGAATCGGCAAATTTACACACATTTTTTTTCTTTCGTTTCGTACTTTCTCAGCTCATACCTATGTTCATGCAACAAAAAAAACAGTTTAATCTTAAGAGGAATGGAGAGAGAAGGAAGAAGGACCTGTTTGGTGGACAAGGTGCAGTTTCGGTTGAATTCGTCCATGAATGCGAACGAATTGCTCTCTTCCAATGCAGCAGCTTGCTGCTCTTCGTCTTCGACTTCCATTCCAACCATGGCCTTCACTTTCTCGAAGGCTTTGTTCATCTTTTCCATCAATTTGTTTTTTCTCGCAATTTATCAAGAAAATGCAAAGACGAAAACGAATCGAGTGTGGATCTGTTAATATAAGCAACGGAAGGTAGTAAGAGGTTTAAATTGCTTCGATTTTCAGAGAGTTGTGTTGGAATTTCGATGGAGGCATCGCAACCACTTCACTTCACTGACCAAGCTCGTGGAGAAGGATGAACTTTCTCTCTCGTCTATTCTTTTTTGTTTTTTCATAACTGGGTAAGGATTAGTTGAGCCCCTCTTGTTTGGCGTTAAGATTGCGCCTCTTAGTAATATTAAGCATACACCGTTAGATTTATTTTACCTCTCATCCAACCACTCATTTTAAAAACATTATATTTTTTACTGTATTTGTTAAAGAGTGTCTAATATTTTTGTTTATTGAAGGAGGGAGTACCCTTGTGCAGTTGGGGAGGTGATTTTCTAGTGTCGTCTGAGTTGCTCAGTCATGGAAGATCCTTTAGTTGCTGTCGACGAGTTCCTTACTAGCTTCCGGCGAGTTTCTTAGTCACCGGTGAGTTGGTCAAATAAGAGTTGTGTTTTATTTTATTTTGGGACTCCTTCTTCGAGATTTCAAGTTACAATCATGAAGAATCTACTTTTTTTTTAAAATCCTATCGAATCTTGTCCCCAGATTTTTGTCTCGTGAATCACTTTGTTTTCTCCGCTACCAACAAAGCACACGCACCCACCGTCTTCGACTAGTCGTTATCTTTCTCTTTAGGACCTTCCTTCTATCTTCTTTGTGTCTCTTGTTCATCAATTTGTTTTGTCTCCATGGATGCCATCTTACTCATGTGCAACTTCATTTTCGTTTCATTTAAAATATTTATGGAAATCCCTAATTTATTTGTTATTGTCTACTGCAAATATCTATTTTTTTTGTACTAAACTGGTTCTTACTCTGTTCCTTAGATTCTATAAGAACTTGGGTTTTGCTGTTAATTACAAAAAAGAAAAAAAATATATGTTTGTCTGGAGATTGTTATTTGATAAAGTTTCTTAGTTTTTTTATCATGTAAAGGAACAAACTTTATGCTCTGTTTTGGTTGTTTATGTGATGACAGGAACTCTTACAACTAACAATAGTACATTGCTGCAGTGATGAACCAACAAAGGCTATGAGGAATAATGAAAGATTCAATGACTGATGTATACAAGGCCTCTTATGGCTCTTAATTACATGTACCCCTCCTCCTAATCCTTACGATCATTGCAGCTTGTCCCCTTCTCTAGAACCACATTCTACCTTTTTCAATGGTGTAAATACCTCAAGGTGTAGTGTCATGTGAATAAAAAATGGGTGTGGGATGATGGTTGTGGTGTTGACATTTGAGAGATGGTAGTTTGGTTTTGATTTCTTACGGTTGCAAGGCATTTCTCTAATGTGATGATGATAATGCAACATTTTTTATTTTGCAATATTGTGTAATGGAAACTAGTACTGGAAAACTCATAGGACGGAGCATTAAACCAAAATAGGAAAGAAAGCTTCAAGGAATATCTTGGTAAAACTCCACAATTTAGGACCCTCATTCAAAATAACAACAAAGGACTATTTTGTAATAACAATGCGAGGTGCAATGTTAGTCACAAACATTACAGACGAAAGGCATCCTTAGCCTTCATAACTAAAAAACCATCTTTTTTATAGTAGTATTTACAAAAAAAGAGAACAATACTCACTACGTATATTATGCACAACATATATATTACATGTCGTAAAGAAATATAATGTTTCAATATGTGATTGTTTACTCAATTTTCAATTCAACATAAATAAAAAACAAATAACTTAGATTATGGGTTCTTCAGAATGAGTCAAATTAAAAGTAAGAAAAAATAGAACAAGAAATTAGGGATGAGAAATAGAGTAAGAAAAAAAAAGAGTAGAAGATGAAGATGAAGAAGAAACTAGAGAAATTATAAAACACAACTCTAATAATAATAAAATCTAAATTACAAAGAAGATGGGGGAAGACGGCCAAAGACAACTCCGAGTGTGCACACCCTGGCCACAACGGTTGATTAGTGGCCTCTAGTAGTGTGAAGAAACTTTGATCATCTTGGTTTGATGGTTCCTCTGTTCGTCCCTGATCACCTCTACCTTCAGGACAAAACTCGTCATATATCATCTCATTGTACATGTTCAAGTTATCCTCCCAAGTCGAACCCCCTGTGTCATGTTCATGTGTCCATTGCATTCCACTGTAGCTACTTTCACCATGCATGTGATCGATCGGTGGTCATTACCATCTCCCCGTGTTCTGTCCACACAAAGTAGTCTTTCTTGAAACCATGCTTCATTAGATGAACTTGTACCGTGTCGATATCTAGTAGTCTTCTGCACCTACACTTACAACATGGGCATCTAGTTGTCCCCTCACTCTGATATTGTGTCGTCTAACAAGCAACATTGACGAATTCCTGCATACCCCTCACAAATTCTAGTTTCAACCCGCCTCGGTGTGCGTCCAACCTATAAAAAATCCACAAACAATCTGGTCTAGACATTGTCGTTGCTGCTGTAAACCATTCTGATTTTAAAATCCGCCAATTTTGACTTCTCATTTAATTTCATATTTAATCAACCAGTATTGTCGGAGTTCAAGGATCGGTTTTAGACTAAGTTATCTACCCTAAGGTTTTGCAACAGTAAATAACATAATCATCAACCAATATTTGTCGGAGTTCAAGGACCGGTCTCAGACTAAGTTATCTACCCTAAGGTTTTGCAACGATTAGAACAAAATTACCAGACAATTCCTCTAGTCCATGAAAATCCAATTTTAATAAACGCAAAACCCAAAATTAATCTAAAATCAATTAGAAAACATAACATTTAACCAATTAAAATTAAACCCAATTTAATATTCTTTCCCTCCAATTTCAAGTTAAACTCCAAATCCAAATTGTATTTCAATTACAATTACAATAACAATTACCACAACAATTATAATGGATTTTACAAAAACAATTGAAAAAATTAAGATACCAAGGAGAGAAAGGGGATGGCAGTGGCGGCGGCGGTGGGGATATGGAGAGAGGGGGGTTAGGGTTGTCAAAAAAAATGAGAGAAAAAAAAAACTAAACCGATAAACCGATTAAAGGGTAAAGTACATTACCAGGAACGAAATGGCGGTCTCCTCTTGGAGATTGGAGGCTCACCGGCGCCGGAAACGACCCTGGAAGGTAGGGTGGCAGCGGGTTTGAGAGAGGGAGAGAGGGTAGAGAGAGAGTTGCAGTCGCGAAATGAGGAAGGAGACCCGCACGATCTCACTTATTCACGGTAAACTGACAGCGTTGCCACGATTTTCCTGACGGGAAGTCGTTAACCCAAACTCACCATTTCGATCTCACTTGAAACCGATGGATTCCCGACGGGTATGAGACGAAAGTTAATATTTTCAAATCCCGACAGGATCTAGACGGACTTTCGTAACAACTTAGTCCCGACGATCATCAGACGACAACGAACCCTAACCCTAACCCTAAATCCTAAAATAGATTCCCGACGGTGGCCGGACGGTGAATGAGAAGTTAAAATCGACGGGTATCTGACGAGACCTTATATTCACAAATTCCCGACTGCATCCCGAGGGTATAAGAAACCCCATCAAAATATCCTAATTTTTTGTCGGGTTCCCGACAAGGGTTAGACGGTAAAAAATGCGCTAAATTTACGTGCCAATTCCCGATGGTTTCCCGACGGGACATCGATGGTAAGTTGACCACACACAATGAGGACAATTTCCCGTCTTATGGCCGTCGGGAATCCCGAAGGGAAAAGTGTCGTCGGAATTTCCTATCTGTTTACCACATGATTCTAGTAGTGATTAAGTTCTCACTCTTCCATAATCATGATTCGACTCCAGAATCTAATCTCTAAAAAGACCAGTTTTCTATACAACAAAGCTTTTCTAATTTTTCCATAATTAAAATTGGTGGTGACTCACATTCTTCTTTATTTTTGGTCACGACACCCGTCAGGTACGTTGTGACAGTTTGGCGACTCCACTAGGGATTTTAGACAATCAAACCTATTAGAGTAAATTATGCAAATATTTATAGTTTATAATATCTAATTTCCCCTCCACACTAACATTTTCTTTTATTTTCATTTATTCTTGTACCTTTATTTTAATTTAAGATTTCTTTATTTTCTGTAAATGCAAACCCTAGAGTAGAAGACTTTATTTTTATTATGCTTTCTTGTGCATCTTAGGATTATGATAATTAGGTTTAGAGTATGAAAGCTCTTTACACACAGTGCATATCACATAACACAACTCTATACCTGAGCCTTGGAAACTTATAGGGCTAGAAAGTGTTTCATTGTTGACCTTGTGAAGCTTATGTTTTCGTGATAGTCGATGACTCACCGCTCAAGTTGTTTATTGGAACTATGAATTGCTGTCTTGTGATACTTTGTGTATCCCTGTGGTTAATTTTATAGGAACGAGACTCTATATCATTGATAAAGGCAACTGGGGGACCATGATCAATTAGGGGTCTAGATCCAACTCATCACTAATATAAACCTAGCCCACTGCCAAAGTTAGGGTATTCTTTGGTCTGACCTAACCATGAATGCGAACGAATTGCTCTCTTCCAATGCAGCAGCTTGCTGCTCTTCGTCTTCGACTTCCATTCCAACCATGGCCTTCACTTTCTCGAAGGCTTTGTTCATCTTTTCCATCAATTTGTTTTTTCTCGCAATTTATCAAGAAAATGCAAAGACGAAAACGAATCAAGTGTGGATCTGTTATTATGAGCAACGGAAGGTAGTACGAAGTTTAAATTGCTTCGATTTTCAGAGAGTTGTGTTGGAATTTCGATGGAGGCATCGCAACCACTTCACTTCACTGAAACCAAGCTCGTGGAGAAGGATGAACTTTCTCTCTCGTCTATTCTTTTTCTTTTGGCAAAAATATTATATTGATTCTTTAACTTTGGAGCAATGCTCCAAATATACGTACTCTGATTTGTATTCCTAGATCATTTTCTCTCATTTTTTCTTATTTCTCTTTTTTTTTTTCTGCCACTTATTTTTTTTCTTCTATCGTCTCTATTTATTTATTTTTCTTCTTCTCTCTCTTATCATCTCTTAACGTTTCTCCTTCCTTTTCTTTATTTTTATTAAAATTAGTCTTTGTACCCGTGCGGAGATTATATCAAATTTTACGTTTAAGATATTAAATAATTAATGGAAAAAATATTTGTATAAAATGAAGTTAAATGAAAATATGTTATTCATAAATTTATTTTGTAAATATAACAATAAAAATACATAATAAACTTATTATTATATTAGTGGATGCAAATAAAATTATTCAATCACATAATTAGTTTTCATCTTTTTCAATATCAAATTTGTATTCATAAAATATTTATAATTATTCTCTTTCAACAATTAACAAAAAATAATCATAATTTACAGATTATCAATCACTAAAAACTACCGAAATCATAGAAAATATTTCAAAACTAATAATTATCAATCATTAATAATTACTAATTATTCATATCTATTCCCGTTCAACAATCAATAAAAATATTAAAAATTACTAATTCATGTTCATAATTATTCTTAATTAACAAAAAATGTTAAAAAAATGTAATATCAATCACTAAAATTCTCTAAAATATTCACTAATTATCAATCACTAAAAATTATTAAATTACATGTAAAATATTCAAATATCACTAATTATCAAACATTAATAATTACTAATAATTCGTAATTATTCTCTTTTAAAAAAACATGTTCATTATTTATGTTTTACATTTTCCGTGAGACAGTTAATCAATCATGTCAAATATTAAATTATGAAGAATAGAAAATGAGGAGAAGAATAAAACAATAAAAAAATATAGAAGAAAGATGAAGAATAGAAAATGAAAGAAGAAGAATTAAAAATAAATTAGAAAATAGAAAAAAATGAAGGATGACTAAGAAGGTAGATGAAAAAAATGAAATAAGAAAGAGAAAAAAAAAGAGCAAGAAATAGAGATGGCAAAATAAGAGAGGAATTGAAAAAAAAAATGAAGTTAAAAGGGTTGAGAAGGTGGAAAGATATATAGATATATATATAGATATAGATGATTTGACCATAATTTAACATCAAATGATATAAACAAAGAAAAAAATCAGAAAGAATATTTTTTATAATGTGAATGTAAATAGAAAATTGATATAAAGAATATTTTATTATATATATTTCGAAATAAGATTTTCCAAATTTATATTATGAAATGTGAATAGACATTTCCAAATTAAATATTATCATTTTCAAATATTTTATGCATAAAATCAATTATTCTAAATAAAATAAAAGATACATATTTGATATTAATATTTAAAAGATACATTAAAGATTTGTAAATATCTTGAAAGAATAAAAATAAAGGATACCTAAAATTGCATACGTGTCACATTTATAGAGACTCAATTAATGGGTAAATTGGTTATCAATCAATTACCTGTCTTTTACAATATTATATAGATATAGATTACTTGATTTTATCTTATTTTATTCTTATAATTAAATTTATAAACTTTTTATTGAAAATATTTTTTTTTATTTTTTATAAAATTTTTTATTACTTTTTAATTTCATATAAATTTCTTAATTCTCTTACAAATGCATGAGTGACTGCTTCAATTAACATACAATAAATTTCTTTGATCACCGCTTCACTAACAGTGTCTCTCTAAATTTAAACGGTTATGATGATGAGGTTGTTGAAGTACAAAATAATAAATTACTCACAATATAACACAAATTGCTCACAATTTTATAATTCACTTTTTATTTTATCACAATGTAACACAATTTCATTCACAATATTGCTTACACATTAGCACAATTTTTTTCAAAATGTTATGCACGTTTGCGCATATATTTTACACAAGTTACTCATTGTTTATTATAAATTTGCTCATAAATGCCACACAAGTTACTGTAACATACAAATTTGCCCTCACATTTTACATAAATTGCTTACAGTAAGATACATGTTTGCTTACACATTTTATGAATATTGTTCATATTATAATAAAAATTTGCTCACTTATTTTCAAGGCTCTGAAAATCGGACCGGCTATTAAAACAGACGGAGGATGAGTTTAGAGGTTTAGAGATTCAATTGGTTCGATCAGGAGTTCAACCAGATATAATAAAATATGTATAAAATATATATTTATCTAATAATATATACATATGAAGAATTATATACTATAAAAATTTAAGTATATTAAAAATATTAATTAAAAATTAAAATATAGAGCATTTAATAGATTTATAGGTTTAATAGTCATCAATTACAATAATTAAAGTATATTGTTTATTATACTTTATTATAAAATATGCTACTTTGTGATAAATGTTTGTCAGCAATTTGTTTTATATTGTGAGCAATCTTGTTATAATTGTGATTTGTGAGTGAAATCTATGGATAAAATGTGTTAATTTATGATAGATGTTTATCAAAAATTTATTTTATATTATGAGCTATCTTGTTATGTTTGTGATTTGTGAGTGAAATTTGTGAGCAAGTTGTGTAATGTGAGTAAAATTTGTAAAATGTGTGAGTAAACTTGGATTATATTGTGAGCAAGTTATGTAAATGCGTGAGTAAACCTGTACGTTACTGTGAGCAACTTGTATAATGTGTGAGCAAACTTGCAATAAACTATGAGCAACTTATGTAAAATGTATTAGCAAATATGCATTATATTATGAACAATTTGTGTATATTGTTGGCAAAAATGTGTTAATATGTGAATGTTGTGAATAAAATTGTGTTACATCCTTCTAGTTGAAGCAATAATTTCCTCCATTGAAGCCAAACTTTGAATAGTTTTCTCTTTTTTCTTTCTTTATGACAAACTAGGGTCTTGTCGGGCACCTCTCAAACCGCATTTTAATTTTTATGTTAAGTTATATACGTTTTTAAATTTTTTCTAATGATAATAGGTAAAAAAACAAATAATATTGAAGATAATTGTAGAAGGAATGATAAATTTAAAATATATATATAGAAGAAGTAAATATAGAAAGAGAAAAAAAAAGTAGTTGAAATTATTTGAATAGAGAGAGTAATTATTTTTTTAATTTATTTAATTTATTTTTAAATTTTTGAACTTATTTGTAGAGACCAAAATAACTAACTTTTTCCAGTTCTCTTTATAGTAGTATAGATAAATGAGCAATAATTTGACAAATATATGAATGAGTGGGGTGAAAAATAAATATTCAATAAAAAAAAATCAATGGGTGAGATGAAATTGCAAGAGAAAGATCAATAAATTAAAAAAATCTAATTAAAAAAAAAGAAAAGAGAATAAAAAAAGAGCATTGCTAGAGATATAACAAAAAATCAGCTAAAACAGTTAATAAATAGGAATTTGGGCCACAAACACCCATCCTATTAAAAATATACTCATGACTAAAATGCTATTTGGACCATAAAATATTAAATGGAATTTATTGAATGTTTTAACTGAAAAATGTTGTTCCCCAAACATTTATATTAAAAAATGAAGTTAACATGATTACTTAAAAAAATTACAAAAAAAACTAATATTTTTCCCTTCCGTGCTTTTGACTCTTTGCATTAACTACTGTACATACGGAGTACATACGGGGAGTATGTTTTTCCTAGTGCGCATTTTTGTTTTAACTATTGGTATTTTGTAGAAACTAGAAAGACATGCACTCACGTTATTCTTTACTTGAACTTGGGCATAAGTTCTGTTCTCCGTTCTTCGAGGTCAGATTTGGATGGTACCTCTTGTATCCATCGTGAGTGTTGTGAAGCGGAGTTCCATTTATAGAAAGAGTATGACAATAGACAATAGACAATTTATATGTTTAATATGTAATGATTTAATATATATGATCTATTTATAAAAGAAATTTAAAAATTATATATTCATATCATGTGATAAGTAGTTCTTAAACAATTCTCTAAAATTCTATTTTAATTTTATTTGCATCTATTAATATAATAATAATAATTTTATTATGTATTTTTATTGTTATATTTATAAGAATTTTGATTCAGTACCCAGAAAAATATAGGGTACTAATAATACTCAATACATGTATTTGTTATGGTTTATATATAAAATTAACTTAAATTTTTTAAATTTATATAACTGATAACCTATTAGGTTAGTAATCTTCAAAAATTAATTAATTTATATTGATATTTTCTAATTTTATCAATTTAAGAAAAAATTCAATCCATAACCTTTTGAGAGAGAGAACGCATTATACGAGAGAGATGAAGAAGATGTGTAATTGGGAATGAGACACATCTAGGAATGCTGCGATCGCAACCATCGTGCTCCGTTAGTACCAAATTATATTTACCTTACTATATGTTAATAGATTAAACACACAATTGGGTACCGATATTCAACAAAAATATTGGGTACCGAATAAATTTCCTATTTATAAAATTAATTTATTAATAATATATTTTCATTTAACTTAATATTTTCTATTAGTTATTTTATATTTTAAACGTTAAATTTGATATAATCCTATAGATTGCTATAAGTCTAGTAATTTTTAATTAGAGTAAATCCCCAAACTGGTCCCCGACAATTTTCGTGTCGGACAAGTTGGTCCCTAACAATTAGAAATACCCTACCCAGTCCCTCACAATGTCAAACCTCCGACACGCTAAGGTCCCTAGACGGATTCCGTAACGTTTGTCCTACGTGTCAGTCCAGAACAGTGCCCCCGTGTTGACTTGGCCATTTAATACTTGAAACGACGTCGTTTCGTTAGAAATAATTAACATTAAACATGTTTGTTGTTGGATTTGAGTCACAAATCACTCTATCCTCAGTAGTAAAAAATGTTTAATGTTAATTATTTCTAACGAAACAACGTTGTTTCAAGCATTAAACGGCCAAGTCAGCACATATGCACTGTGCTGGACTGATACGTAGGACAAACGTTACGGAATCCGTCTAGGGACCTTGGCGTGTCCGATGTTTGATATTGTGAGGAACTGGGTAGTGTATTTCTAATTGTTATGGACCAACTTGTCCGACGCGAAAATTATCATGGAGCAGTTTGGAGTTTAGTCTTTTAATTACGAGCGCCCTAAAACTTGTAGGGTTGATGCACTGCTCTTTATTTAACCCGAGAGAGCCTGTATCACTCCTGCAGCATTTTGTTTAAACCCGATTTCAGAGTGAGTAAGGACTCAAATAACCCTCTTTTTTCACCCTTGACCAGTCCGCCCCAACCCCTCTTCGAGCTCTTCTATCTTTTTCTTCTTCTTCTTTGTGTTTCGTTTCAATTTCACTTCCTTTCACATTTATTCAAATTTCACAGCTACAAAGAGTAAGAACGGGAGCTTCATCCAAATCTCTATCGCAATCGGTAATCTCTCTCTCTCTCTCTTCATTGAACCATGCCTTTTCGTGTGTTTGTGTTTGGTTGCTTAGGAAATTCGGGAAAATAACTGAAGCTGGGGTTTGATTTGAACTCTCGCTTGTTAGATCGTAACATTAGAAGCTTGGAGTAGGCCTCTTAGTTAGGGTTGAACTTATGAGTTTATTGGAACGGTTAAATTGATCATCAATGGTGTTTTGCCACGAGTGTTTGAATTGTTTGATTCTTGTTTAGTTTCCATGTCGGGAATGGACTTCTTCAACACGAACGGTCAGCACTAGTACTAGAGTTTTCTGCACATTTAGCATTGGCTTTGATTGAAGCTTCTAGGTTTAGGATGATATTTCGAGTGTTTATAATACTTTAACAAAATTGCAGATAAACCTAGAGACTTCTCCATGTTTATGACCGACATAACATACAAATCCTATATCAAGTGAGTGCTTGGTGAGGTGTTGTGTCTGAGTGAAGAAGTAAGATACTTAGGTTGTGTCATGGAGTCAGTGTCACAGGAGTTAGAGTCACAGTGACTCCAAAATTGACTCCGAACACACCCTCACATATTTGTGTCTCCCTACCAGCACACAGTGACTCCCTTCCAATACACAAGCACACAGTGACTCCCTTCCACTACACAGTGACTCCAAAATTGAAGTGAACAAAAATTTAATGAAATTCCTTTTATTTTGGGTTAAGAATACATATCTAATTTGAGGTTTTTTTATTTTTAATTTTGGGTCAAGTAAAGCTGGGTTGGGTGTGGGCTCAAGTTTCTTTGTAAAAAATGAAAAACTCAAAAAACAGAAAAAGGCATTGTGTCCACGGTGTGTCCTGCTGTGTCCATGGTGTGTTGTGATGTCTCCAACTTGGGTCGCGTTGTGTCCGGCGCGTGTCCAAGCTGAAATTTTTTTTTTTTTTTCAAGACACGTATGAACTCTTGTTGGACTCTTGTCTACCGTGTGTTGGTGTCACCTGCATGTCGGACATGCGGACACGACTTGCTGTGCTTACAAGATTTCTACTAACATATACCGAATCCAGTGGCTAGTTGGTTGTAGGTTACTGAATTTGGTTCTGTTAGAGTTTTTGCTCAGCCCCATATATTTATAATTGACTATACTTATTCCATTGCAGCTATGTGGATTCCAATAAAGTGAAATGACAGGTGTTGGTGACACCAGTTGTAGATTAAAAAGAAGTGTTGATGTTGTTTTGAGCAAAATGGATGAAAGTGGAGAGCAATCTAAGGAAAATAGGCTTTGTGATATTGAGCGGCTGGTGAAAGGAAGCAAATTCTCTAGGTAAATTAATTTATAACAACAGCTGTTTTTCTTTTTTCTCTTTGTTTGGATTGTTTAGTTCATAATTATGCTATGAAAGTTGTTCATATTTGTTGAGATATTTTTCAGGTTTCGTTATATTTTGCAGATTTGTAATTTTTAATTTGAAGTTTTGTTGAGATTGACCCTCTTTATTGTCTCTATTTGTCTTGGGAAATTTTTTCATAGGTTAGAGCATGCAATTGGAAGTAGAAGAAAATTAATAAGTATTAAGGACAGAATATATGTGAATACCGCTTAAGGAAAGATCATCCCCAGCCTCTCAATATATACAATTAGATAATAGAGACACTATTAGTTATAATTTATTTTTTGTGTTTTCGTGGATGTTATGGGGGTTATTTTTTTTATTCTGAATTCTAAGTCTTAAAATTTTTTAATAACGCATAAAGTAATATTGGGAGATTACATGATAATTTTCATTTTTTATTTTGTTTGTTATCTAAATATGAAATTGAGAATCTTTGATCCCATCTTGTAGAGATGAATTCAATCGTTTAGTGGAGTTATTAAATTCAAGAGCAGTGGACCTTCCTAAGGCTGAGTTAGGAAAGGAAAAAACTAACTTGGTGGCGTCTAGGGAAGATGATGAGCAAAAACATGAATCAAAAAGAGCCATATGGGGAAGCTCAACACCTCTTTGTTTGTCAAATGTGAGTATTGTTTCTTGCTGTCGAAGTATTCACATTTACTGGTAGAATATGATTGAGTTCTTTGGCTATAAATTTTTTAACTATGGATCTCGTTGTACCTAAGTTGTGGCCTTTGGATATGTTAGAATCTATTAATGTGGTGAATATTACGATGTGTTAATATTTTTGTATTTATTACTTGGTGACTATATATGCCATACCCTTGTTTAGTTGAATTATTGAAACACGTGGATTGTCCTATGTCTTTCTATCCTCTGTCACTATTAACATGGTATCTTTAGCCTAAAAGAGAAAAGGCAACACCCTACTTCGTGCCGTTAGTTTATTAAATACCAATATTTCTTCTGCTGCTTGTGACCTCGTGGCTGCAACTCATTCCTCAGGCTTTACCAACGCCAATCCCCACGGCTGTGCCGACTTGTTTGTATGAAGGAGGAATGGCTTGTAGGTTAGAATGTAGGAAGGTTCTCAATTTTTCTGTCTATTTAGTGGAGTAGAATAGATTAAGTTTTAGTGTATGCAGAATTTGTATTATCTTTTGTTTCATTTGCTGTACATCATGCGGTCCTTTTGGTGTCACATGTACTTTTGCATATATGATAGTCAAATCAATAACCTTCCAGGTTCAAGATCAAATTGGTGCTTCGCCAATTGAGATTGCTAGGGCATATATGGATTCCCGTTCAACAGAAGCAGGCTCCAGTAGTAAGAGCATCATACAAACTGTTGAAAGCAGAGTGTTGCATGGTGTAGAAGCTGCTGTAAAACCATATGATCCATCACCATATGTGAAGACATCAACATGTTGGCCTGGTGTTGTAGTACAAGATGCTTACACAACCCCACAAGGCCAAAGAAGTAGACACAGACTTGCCAACTTCCAACGAACTCCTTATTCTAGAACTCTACTTTCGAAGTCAAAGTCTAGGGTATATTTTATTTTGGTTGTTGTCTTGTATTTTCGTGCCTCATGGTGTTTCCAAACTTTTCATATATTCTTTTATTTTTCACCAGTTGACTCATACAGAAGGTGATTATAGCAAAATTTCTTCAACTCCCCTGAGTCAATCACAGAGAGTGTATCTACAGGTATCCTTCAACTTTCTGATCCTTACATGATTCTATTGGATTTGTAGTATGTCAATATTAACAATTTGTCTCTTATAATAGTTTGAATGTTTACTTATAACTGGGTTGAATATTTTATGTTCTTTGGTATTCCTATCTTCCTTGATGATTGTATCCTTCTACATGTGCTTTTGTTAAGAGTAGACAGAAATATGATATTTAAATTGGCACAAATGATGAATGATGAGTTACTTTATAGAAAATTCCTTTTTGTTAACGGTCTCATACTTAGCATCTTTTCATAGCAAACTGCCAGTTGTTGTGTAAAGGCCTTGATATATTCGCTACTTATTTGGTTATTTCTTTAAACTTTTAATTTTGAGTGTTCAATACTTTCTTAAGTCACGGTGCTGATAGTGAACATTTAAATTATCTAATATCTCATGTAGAAAGCTGGAAGCATCATGATTGTGCCAGTAGGATTTGCTTTGTTATTTCCATGCTTTACTGGATGTATGAGTTATCTGACACTAGACTTCTGCTTATTTCATGGAGCTTTTTATTTATGTATTTATTGATTTTCTTATATCAATGTATGCTTCTTTTCTTTAATTGCTTAATTGTGTTTCAGTTTTTTATTCATTAAATTGGTTTGAACAATGTTTCATCACTTTGGAATTTTTATGGGATGGAGTCCTTTTCCCGGTTTTTATTTGATGCTTAGCACATGGTTTTTTTGATGGCATAAACATATTTCAGATATGCCAGGGGATTAAAGAGGTCTCTTAAAGCAATTAGTTGTTTTATTAGGGTTTCCTTTCTTTTGTTATGTATTTTAGGATTTATTATCCTCCAATCTTTTATTTATCAATCTCTCCTCCTTTATCCTCTTTCAAGAATAATCTTTAAAATCCTTTGTTATCTTTCTTTATTCAGTTCAAATTTGTTGCTAACTTAATTATAACAAGCATAGGAAAAATCTAAAGTTGACACATCAGAAACTGGATATGGATCTTTTGGACCTATTCGTCGAATTATGCATAAGGTTGGTGTGCAATCTTCATCTATGAATGGCTCTTCAAAGCGAGAAAGTTATGTCGTTAATGAAGGTTTCACTCCTACTGTGAAAAAGAGCTTGGATCCCGATGAGACAAGAGTTCATAAGCACATGGGTGTTCCAGCAGTACATATGCATACTAGTTTGATGGCTAGGAAGATACTGGATCATATTGATAGAAGTCTTCCCACTCCTAAAGAGAAATCTGCTGAGCTGAATCTGGCAACTAAACACAAGAGTCCTGAATCTTCTATTAATACAAGTACATTCTTGTCAAACGAAAATAATAGCTTGCAAAAATTAAAAGGTTTTAGTGAACATAAATATGATGTGCCTGAAGTAAAGAAATCCACGCCAAGTAATGAAGGTCAGGGGAACTTCCATGTTGAGGAGGGTACTGATAAATCTGTAGGCATCAGAAAAAAAGGAACTTTAGCGTCTGACACGAATGTTTGCAGCAGCATCCCTGCCCTTGGCAATGTGCAACATTATGGTCGTTCTCAGACCTTTTTGATGAATTCTACTATAGAGGTACAAAATACTTTCTACATGTATTTTCCCACTACACCTCTTAAATTTGTTATATAATGCATTATCAAGAAACAAAACTTGATTTTTTTTTCACCAGCTAGCTAGCTTTCAAGCGTGTGCTAGCTTCGAACCGAGAATGCATGGGTTAGAGAACCTGCTCCAAACCAGCATGCCACTCAGGAAGCCAGCGAAACAAAACTTGATTGCATAATGTTTTTTAGTCAATTTCTTGATTATTTACTTATTAAAGCTTGCTTAGATTTAGGTTATCATTATACATTTAATGTTGGTCTGCTATTTGTAGAACCTACAGATTCTGATATATACACCTATGCAGGACACTTTGAAGCCTCTCCCATGTGGCGGCGACCTGTCCGAAGTAAGTCAAGAAAAAAAGCTTCTTTCGGACTCTTCAGCCTCTAAGCCAGTTTTATCTCCTATTTCCATCAAGAAGGCCGACTCAAGGTGGACATCAACATCTGAAAACGGATCCGGATTTACCTTTCCTGTTTCGACATCCTCTTCTTTATTCTCTGAGCCGCCAACTCCATCCATTATGCCATTATTTTCAAGTAAGGATCAGAATCAATCAACAGAAAAGTCTTCTGAACTATCATACAGTTTTGGTTTAAAAAGGTCAAATCCAGCACTAGTATTTTCCTACCCTTCTTCTACAAGCAATTCTGCTGTTCACAGTGACACTGGTGTCATAAAGTTCAACTTTGGTTCAAAAGAGAAAGCAAGATTGTCTTTTTCGTTTGGGAAAAATGCTGTTTGCTGTTGAGGAAAATGCCCCCTCCCTCCCTCTATTTGTCTGAGATAATTGTTTTTACCTCTATCTGCGGCTAGCAGGAGATTTGTATTGTGTACGTTGTTTTCTATGACTTTCTTTGGGTATATCAGAGATAAGAAAAGCACTTTTTTTAGTAGAGTTCTTGTGTATTTTTGAACATTTGGATTGACTTCTAGAAAAAAAAGTAATTTTACTAACTTTTTTCAAAATCTACTGAGGAAAATTCTATGGTGTATTTTTTGTGTCTAACACCTAAATGGACTTTGGGTCTTGTTATATTATCAAAAAAATGAGGGCTTATTTTGAAAAATTAAAACCATTCTAAATCCTAACATATTTGGAGATGTTACTTAATTAAGGTGCTCTTTTTCCATGGCTGTCAATTCTTGCCATCTCTTTTTTGTTATTTGTTCACTTGTTTGTGACTTTTACAAATTGGGTGTTGCAATGTTTATCAAATAGAAGTGTTTTTATATTCCAATTATTTTTTTAAAGGCTTCCAATTGAATAATAAATTAATAAAACTATTTTAACATTCATTGTCTCTACACAGTGTATACATCTAATCTATGACCTTTAATTTTTGGGACTTTTACTCAAATATTTATTTTACTATCTACCCTTAGATTTGAATGAATGTTTATAAATATTCACATATTACTCATAATAAATAGCAGAGGCGTTAAAAAATTTGAGATAGATATATGTTTTGATAAAAAAGAAAGGTTTACCGCATAATATTAAAATGGGTTCGGATCTTAAGGAGTATCTCTTCTCATCAATGGATTCTCATAAATATGTTTAAGATAATGTTACATGTATAGTGTAAATAATTACACGGTTTTTACAGAGTCTTGCTATGTGTACAACACATGTACACATAATACTTACAATGTATAAAACAACGTACAATGCGGAAATCAAGTAACAAGAATGAAAAGCACGCGTTTTCGTATACCACTCTCACGGACACGCGCGTGTACAGTACGCTCGTAAACGAACACATTTCAACACACAAAATGAACACATATTTCAATAGCAAATGAACACATTTAAAAATCAATTGAAGCATGTCCAAAGTCAAGGCGCTCACTGAATTCATGTCTGGCGCTAGGCGCCCTTGAAGGAAGTCAGGCGCCCTGTGCGTGCAATGTATATGTATGTGTTCACTTTGCATTGTATTATGTGTTTAGTTTCAGTATAAATATGTGTTTACTTTATATACCAAGCTTAGGAATCTCATCTTCATTAATGTCATACATATTATATTGTACGTAACTCAAGCATAAAATATAGAGCAAAAAATATAAATAAACTAATATATGTGAATGTGTTCAGTAATAGTCTATGAATATGTTCAGATTCATTGTATAAATGTGTTCAATACTGAGTATGTATGTGTTCACTTCATATTGTGAAACTGAACAAAAGCAAACAAATTTGTGTGAATTAATGTGTTCTGTAATTATGTATGTATGTGTTCATTTAATATTATACGATGTGTTTATTTGATCAATAAATATGTGTTCATTTTAGAAATAATTATTTTCACGTATGAATATTACTGTTTGTTTATAAACTCATAGATATAATGAATTTGTAGAAAAAAGAAAATATGAATCTTCTTTCATTATGGACTAAAATAAAGTTGGATTGATGCTAAAAAGAAAGAATATTATTGATTTTGTAATAATGAACAAGAAAAAATAGAGTTTGATGTAAAAAAAAGTGCAGTATGTTAAGTGAAAGTGGAAAAAAAAATAAAAATAATATGGAGAAAGAAGGAAAAGAAGAACAGAAAAAAGAATCAAAGAAAAAGAGGAAGAGATGAGAGAAAACGGAAGAAAAAAAGTAGCGCGTGAGTGGGTTTAAATTACTTCCGTGTAAATGGCATAGAGATACGTTGTACAGTACGTTGTATGTATAATGTATTGTACATATAGAATTTCCGGTTTTTACATCATCATGTATAAATACAGTCATTGAGTTAAAAAACAATTTTGCTCCATGTACTCCGCGGATACGGAGTACAGGCTTACTCCCTCAATAATAGACAATAAAGTCCAGCCCAATTCCCGTATAAGCCCAATACGAAAATACAAGAAACAAAAACGCGCGGCCCAATCCAAAAGCGCATCACATCGCGCGTGTCTTCACCTTCCAACTCAAATCTCTAGGCGGTTACCACTTTCATCACACTACTTGCTTCACCCACACACAAAGCTGCATTTCTCTTCCAACAGTAGCTTACCCACACACACAACTCCATTTCATCCGCCATTTTCAATCGCACGAAGCCTTTCTTCTCTTTTTGCTCAGCCATTTTCATCTCCGAAATTCAACCTTCTTCATCGCCGGTAAGTTCATTACTCTTTTTGCTCACTCTCTTCTCTTTCTTCACTTTCTCTTCATCCACCATTTTCATCGCATGCAAAATCGATTTTGCTCACTCATTTTCATCGCGAAATTCCACCTTCTAAAGTTCATCCCTCATTTTGCTCACGCTCTTCTTTTTCTTCACTTTCTCTTCATCCACCATTTTCATCGCACGCAAACTCCATTTTGCTCACTCATTTTCATCGCCGAAGTTCCCCCTTCTAAGTTCATCGCTCATTTTGATCACTTTCTTCACTTTCTCTTCATCCACCATTTTCATCGCACGAACTCTATTTTGCTCACTCATTTTCGTCGCCGAAATTCCATTTGTTGCTGGTTAGGGTTCATGAAAAAAATGTTGCTCATGTGAAATAGCAGAATCATCTATGGAAGACAAAAACACTTTTACAAATTGAAGTGTTTGTTCTTTCCTATTTTGTTGTTACAATATTTTTTTCAAAACTTTGTTACTTGCATTGATGATTATTACAATGTATTTTGCATTTTTTTCACTGTTTTTGTGGTTATTTTGCATTTCCAAAAAATTATAATGATGTGATTAAAGTATGTGTGAATTACTTCTTGTAGACAATGACAAAATCACCTAAAAAACCAACCTCTTCTGATGCTGAAGTTCGTAGTGATAAAAAGGAAGGGACAAAAGAGGCAGCAAAGGTAAGCGCAAAAGTTCTATGCTGTGAAAATTTTTCTGAGAATGTGTGAGTTATTTTGTGTAAAATTATGACAAAATAGGTTTTATACCAAGAGCTTGTTAGTATATGAAAATGTGTTATTTGGTGTATATGAAACTGTGAAGCAATAAAGTTTAAAACAGTGAGCAAAAAGTTGAAAAACTGTGAGCAACCAAATTTAAACTGTGAGGAAATTGTCTTTAAAATGTGAGCAAGAAGGTTTAAAACTGTGAGCTAAAAGGTTTCAAACCGTGAGCTTTTTAGTATGGTTGTTGTAATTTTTGAGAGTGGTGTGTGATGTTGATTTAAAATTGTGAGCATTTGAGTATAACTTAGTGTGTTAGATTGCAAATTTTAATTAAAATTATCTTATATATTGATTTTTTGTGTTTATATGCAGAGGTTAAACACCTCTAGGTGCTCACCAACAGCTGTATTAAGTTTGTTTCAAAAATTCACTGCGGAGCAAAAGCAACAAATAGAGGACATGGGGTTTGCCGGGCTTGCTAGCTTGGCAGATTGGAAAGTGAAGCATAAGTTGTTTGCAGCACTTGCAAAAACTTACAACACAGAAACTCACATGCTTGATGCTCCGGCCATAACTTTCAAGGTTACCCCGGAGTTGGTCGGCAAAGCGCTTGGGCTTCCTTACACAGGTATACAAATACTTGTATTTTTATACCAAGAGCTTCTTAATATAGGAAAATAGGTTTTATAACAAGAGCATGTTAGTATGAATGTGTTATTATGTGTATATGAAAACCGTGAGCAATAGTGTTTATAATTGTGAGCAAAAAGTTTAATAACTGTGAACAAAACAATTTCTGTGCAAAACAGTTAATAAGTTATTTAATTTATTAACTTAGTTATTTCAATTATAATTGTTATGACTAATATATTTAATATAATAGGGAAAGTTTTTGCTGACCCTGTAAACGATGAAGAGAAAAGTGTTGTGCAAAGGTACAAAGCTTCCAGAATTGGTGATTTAAAGGCCAATTTGCTCTCCAATAGTATGAGGTCAGCTGCTGAAATTACTGATTTCAGAAGGACCTTCATTTTGGTGGTGTTGAAGACCTTTCTGTGCCCCACAACCGTCCAAGCCACACAACCATGGCACCTCCAAACAATTATAGATGTGGAGAACACCTCCGATTACAATTGGGGGCGGTACATACATACATAATTGCTTGGAGTCTGGTATTGCAAAATACAAGCGCGGGGGGGGGGGGGGGGGGGGGGGGGGGGGGGGGGGGGGGGGGGGGGGGGGGGGGCAGAGGCAATTGATGGATGTTTGTACGTGCTCATGGTGAGTAAAGGTGTTACTTTTATTTAAATTAACTAAGATTTTTTAATGTTCTAATGTTCTATCTTTGTGATTGCTGTTATTTTTCAGATTCTATATTTTCATGTTCTCCGATTTGGAAAACCTGAAAATTACAATGGTCCACCACCTCCATGGATTGCACATTGGAAGGAAGCCGACATCTCAACAGTGATAAAGGACAAAAAAAAATTAACAACTGTATGTCTTATATTAGTTTTTTAATTGTATGTTAGCAACTATTATTATTATATAACAGATTTCCTTTTTACTCACACTAATAACTGAATTTATGTGCAGGGATTATTATTTTCTGAGAAGAAAAAGAAAAAATTTCCACCTGCAACACCAACAAGAAAAAGGACAGCAGAAAGCACTAAAACTGCAGCAGTTAAGAGACCAAAAACAGTGAGAGTTGGAGGGAAAGAACAAGAGGGAACAAGCAAAAAAACAAAAACAACAAAAAGAAAACAACCATCAACACCTGCTGCCAAAAGAAGACAAGAACCAGAAAGAAAACAACCATCAACATCAACACCAAAGAAGAAGAAAAAAACAAGTGGAGGAAAGAAAGAAAGTACAACAAGCACAACAAGCAGTGAAGAAATTACACTGAAGTCTTTCTGGTAAAAATAATATAGATTTTTTTTTAGATATCAATATGAGAGAATAAAATTGTAATAGATTTTTAGTTTATTATTTGACCATTGTTATCTGATTCTGTGAGCAATTGTCATTGAAACTGTGAGCATTATTGTCTGATTCGGTGAGCTTGTTTCACTGAATCTGTGAGCAATAATATCTAGTTTTGTGAGCAGTTTCGCTTTATTTTGTGTGCTATAATATTCATTTCTGTGAGCAAGTTTTAACATTTAATCTTTTGAACAGCGATGAACACAACATTCCTTTCCCACCAATGAAGCACCGCTCTCGTGATGGTATGACCAGTGTATCAGCAAGGTAAATTCTTATATATCACTTATCTCATCAATTAAATGTTATTGATCAGAATTAAGTTAATTTGTGATTAATTAAATGTCATAATTTATGATGTAGGGGGAATGATGATCTAGATGATATTGAAAAGGTAGCAGAGGAGTCCACTTTGGCTGGGTCTGAAAGCAAAGAAAATGATAAAGTAGTAGAGAGGTAAATTAAAAATATTATCAACATGTGAGCAATGTATCTCATCATTCTAATGTTATTGATGAGAATTAACTTAATTTGTGATTAATTAAAACATTGAAATTAATTTATGATGTAGTGGGAATGATGTTGTGGATGATATTGTACAACCAAGCTTAAAATCATGGATGGACAATGAGAATGAAAATCAACAAGTAGAGGGAGAGAAACAAGCAAAGGAGTTAACGTTTGGTGGGTCTGAATCCAAAAAGAAGGACAAAGTTCAAGAGAGGTAAATTAATATTTATTATTTTTAAATTGATCACAATGATACTAAAAATTAAAAAATAAGAGAAAAAAAACATAGTGAATTGATAATTTACTATTTTTTCTGTGTCTTCTCATTATAATATGTGAGCGAGCTATCATAACAGTGAAACTTAAATTGTTTGTAGACCATCATTTGACTTGGGTATTGAATTTCACATTCTACCGCATGAGACAATGATGTACGTTGCATTTTATGGTTGAGTTATATATTGATTTTATTTGTGCTAAAAATTGAGAAATAATAGAAAAAACACATATTGAATTTATTATTTTTTCTGTGTCTTCTCATTATAATATGTGAGCAAGCTATCATAACAGTGAAATTTAAATTGTTTGTAGACCATCATTTGACTTGGGTATTGAATTTCACATTCTACCGCTTGAGACAATGATGTACGTTGCATTTTATGGTAGAGTTATATATTGATTTGATTTGTGCTAAAATGTCAGCAACTTATGAACATCATGTGAGCTATATATTATAAAACAGTGAGCAATTTGTCCAGTATGTGAGAGCAGAAAGTTATTTATTGAGATATTATTTTGGCAATAGCTAATGCAAATTATGTTAAATAACATGACATAGAGATGAAGAAAAAGACATGGATCAACTTGATGATAATTCTGATGATGATTATGATCTTGATCATGAGTTTGAGAGGGCTTTTGCATCATCCTCTGATGAAGAAAAAAACAACATGCAAATTGTTCTTTATGAATGACCACTACAAAAAAATGCAGAAGTAGATGATGCTCAATCAGTGCCAATCGTTGATGAAGAACCAGAGTTTCCTGAAAAGATGATCAAACAACTTGTAAGTTGGGCATGGGACTTAAAGGATGGTAAACAGACAACACTTGGCAAGATTGTCAACAAACAAAATGTGATCATAGCAAGAGATTCATTGCTAAATCTAAAAGCAAGAAAATATATAGACAACAGTGTGAGTAATTAACTTATTTTATTTAGACTATATATATACTATTAATTTGATTTTTTTGAACTAATACTAATGTTTTCATTGTTCTACAGTTTGTTGACTACATGTGTTTTGTGTATAACTACTATGGGTTGCCAAGGTTTCAAAGGGACATATATTGCATGCCTGCATCTCTACTGGTATGAAATTTGCATATTTTAATTTGAGCAAATAATTTTTTTTTTCATTTGATTATTGAGTTATTTTTTGGGTGTCATGTAGTCAATCATGGTACTATATCACAAAACAAAGTGGATGAAGAACAATGAATTCACAGCCCCTGAAAACCTTGAAACCAATTACCACTATGATAGAGAAGCAATTGCATCACATAAATGGGTATGGTTGTTGCACTATAACTTCAATTCTCTGTTTTTCTTTTGCTTTATTAATTATACTAAATTTTTTTATTTATTTTCTTTCCTTATTTTTGTCAAACATTCAGCTTTTATTCCCAATAGTGGATAGAGATACAGCACACTGGTGGATGTATGCTCTCAATGTTGAGAATAGGAAATTGTATGTTCTTGACCCATTATATACAGAAAGTCCAGGCACTGATCATGACAAATTGAATCAATATTGTGTAAGTTTTAAATTGTCATATAATATTAAATTGTCTTTTTAATGTTTATTGTGTCATCAAATAAACATGATTTACATCAAATAATACTGTGAGCAACTTTGTCTAATTCTGTGAGCAACTTTGTCTAGTTCTGTGAGCAAAGTTGTCTAATTCTGTGAGCAATTTACTTGATTCTGTTAGGCAATGCTTATTGAGCATTATGTCAACCATGCAATATCCTCATTCGAAACAAAAGGTCTGGAATGTCAATATCTTAATGTGCCCGGCCAACCAAACAAGTAAGTGATTTTATATCTATTTATATGCAATACAATATTGTCAAATATCTTACAATATGGAATATATGCAGTTTTGATTGTGGGATTTATGTCTTAAAATTGTTGGAGCTATGGAATCCTCTGAGTATTGACAACCCAACATATCAACTGCCAGTGTGGGAAAATGTAAGTTGTAATAATTAATGTATTCAAAGTATTTGTTTTTTTAATTATTTTCATTGGCTAATTAATTATACAATGTTCAGGATAAGCTTGCCCGTTTTAGGAAGCAATTATTGGTAAAGTCATTACTCAATTCTAGCAATGAATTTAGATCACTAGCAATTGAAAAAGCCGAAGTTGTTGCTGCCAAGAAAAAAAAAACTGTTTCCACTGAAGAACCACTACTACAACCACTCATAGGTCGTGAGAAAAGGGCAAGAAAAGCTGGGCCATCACAGATTTCACCATATATGGCTATGAAAAACACAAGGAGAGCAAAGCAAGCAACAAGGAGGGGCAAAATGACATAAACTTCATAAACTTTAGATTTTTATTTAGCTTTAAATGTAATTTTACTCTTTAATCAGTTTACTATACATATTCAGAAACTTTTTAGACTAATTTTAACTCATTTTCATATGTCAGTATACATATCATGAATTTAAAGGGAGATATGGAACATTTTCTTTCCCTCTGCTGTTGGGTTGCTGACATTCACTAATTTCTATGAAATTAAATTTTTGAATTGTTGAGATTTGTCCTTTTAGGCAACAGAAACACTGGACTAGCAGGAATCAATCCTTAACTAGACCATGTGCCAATGTTTAGTTTGCATGGTGTATTATCATTTATTACTTACTCTCTATATTTAACATTGTTCAATCAAAAATGAACTTCACCTACAATATTACATATTTTTTAAAATCTATACACTGAAGCAAGCTGAAATTTCACACAGCTTTAAATTTTGAAAAACTTAATTCTCATTTCCCTGCATTCATTGACAATGTGTGTACTTAGAACATATTTATAGGAATTTAAAGAAACTCCAGAATTTATCATGTGTGTATTACATCATGGTTTTTGAGAATATAAAAGAAATACTAAAATAAACCTCTATAAACTATTACAAGTTGTTAGTTCTAGTGGTCAAGGATATTTAAGCATCACTTGGAGGGTCATGTGGTACTGGTAGCTGTGTAGGTGCAAAGGAATATAATAATGTTGTAAATGAACCAACACCAACTTGAGAAGGCAGATGTAGTGGAGTAGGTGTCATGTTGTCAATTGAAAAATCCTCAAATTGCTGTCAAATACATATCATACATTTTTTTGCATTAATATCTATCATTAAAATACCATAACTATAAAAATGAGATTTTTATGCATTAATAACTAGAATACCTTCAAATTCAAAGAACACTCCACTGAGTTTGATGTTGAGTAATATTGCAATGGTTGTAATTCACATGATACTTGCACATACTTTAAAAGTGTGAGCAAAGAAAGAGATAACCGAGAGTAATATGTCAAATATGTGTGAGCAATACTGGTATTCTCTAAAAATGACCTGTTCAGCTATCTTTTTTTTCTTTCTCTTGTCTGCCTTTGCTCTTTTGGTTAATTTCTCATCAAAAACTGATTGTTTCCTTTTGTTGGACGGTCTTCCACGTGTAGTAGCAAATGGAGGTGCATGTATGTTCCCAATTTCATTTTCTTTACTTTTCTCATGGCAATCATTTACTTTTTCAGCAAAATGTGAACCAATTTCAACCACCGCAGCATCCAATGCACGGTGCATAATGCCAGCAGCCTCATCAGAATCAATAAATGCTTCAGCCACATTGTAAAAGTGTGAGCACATATCATTATAGCGCATCTTGCTTGGCTCCGAGCGGCTTGAATCATGACTACACTTTATATTTGAGTGCTTACGTTGAACATTTTTGCTCTATCGTTCCAAAATGTATTTTTCTGGAACTCTTTCAACAGATTCTTGCCCCAGAACACAAAGTGAATGGCGACACATAATACCACGTGATTCAAACATTAAACATTGACATTTAATGTCAATTGAAACAGAATCATACACTACTTCATACTCCTTTCTCTTAGCAATTCCATTAAACTTGTTCAGATCAACAACCTTGTATGATGCATTTGACCCTTCTATTTTTATGAAGTAGGTGTAGCAATTAATCAGTGATCTAAATTCACTTTGTAACTCACCAAACTTGGAGTGTGTGTATACATCTTGAAATTGCTTCTCAATGGATGATGTTGTGACACAAGAAATAATAGTCTTGAAAGAGAATATGTCCGCTTCTAACTCTTTTTGAGCCTTATCCGCAAGAGCATTATCATATTGTCTAACAAACAAGCACAAATTACTCTTCTTTGTCAAGTACTTGTCAAAAAAAGCATGCATGCTCTCACTTCTTTGGGTACTCCGCATTCCTGCCCAAAACTCATGCTCAAGAAAAATAGGGACCCATCTATTCCTTTCATTGTACAATGCTGAAATTTGAAAATTATAAATTTTGGTGAACACAAATTTTCTAAAGTGTGAGCAGTTTCAGCCAAAACAGTGAGCAAATTACATATATTTGGTGAGCAAAGTTGTTATGCCAGTACTGTCAGCAAAATACAGAATATGCAGTTTATACCAGTAAGCAATGTAATTCTTGTCTATAAAACTGCCAGCAAATACATAATATGAGCAGAGTTTATAACAAAAATGTACCTTTTAGCCACTCATTTGATTGGAGTTGATTCTTCTTTATAAAACTGATCCATGAAGATTCAAATGACTCTTTAGATTGAGACTCCTACACAATACATTTCATCTCTTCTTTTATTTCTTTGTATAGAGAGTATCCCCGTAATTTTTCTGGAATCTTCTTCATTATATGCCATATGCACCACCTATGACGTGTCACAGGTAGTGCAATTTCAATGGCGTTCTTCATTGCCATAGCTTGATCAGTCAACATTGCATATGGAGCTCTCCCATTCATACATTCAACCCAAGCCTTGAAGAGCCAAACACATGTTTCTGTATCCTCACACCTCACCAAACCACAACCAAGCAAGATAGAATTGCCATGGTGATTAACACCAACAAACGAACCAAATGCCATCCCATATTTATTGGTGTTATATGTTGTGTCAAATGACACAACATCACCAAAATATTCATATGCAGCTTTACTCCTAGCATCAGCCCAAAATAAATTCTTCAATCGAGTATTTTCATCGACATCAATTTTAAAGAAGAAATTTCTATTTTGCTCTTTCATCCTTGTGAAATAATCCAACACAGCCATTACATCACCATCTTCTACAAGATTTTTACGTAAGCTCCTATTGATATAATTACGTACATCCTTCTCAATAAATGACAATTCAGAGTAACCACCAACTCCATGGACAAGAGTTTGAAAAGTTTTATTTGGCCTTACCCATACTTCATCATTTATTTCAATAACTTGCTTTGCGTGCATACTCAAGTGTCGATTTTCCTTGAAGAATTTGACCTTCTCTTCAGACAACTCATGAGTGTGATCCAACTCCGCAACCGTAACAACCCATATACAATCTCTGTCAAGTTTGACCACCATCCTTGCCTTGCAATTTGCTGCTGATATGGGTTTGTTCTTCTCCAAACTGGCAGCAGCAGACCCCCTTGTACCCTCTCTGCCACATGTATATGTTTTTTGTTTGACTGTTCCATCAGCATCTTTCTTAGAGGAACGTGTTCTACAAGAAAATCCAACTTTCTTTGCATAGTTTGAATAAAACAAATTTGCATCGTGATCTGAAATGAATCGCATTCCCGTCTGTGGATACTCTCCCTTCTCAATTGAACAGCTATTATGGACCTGTGTCACAAAATATTGTGTGAGCAAAACGCAATGTTAATATGAGTAGAAAGTAGAAAAAGTGTGAGCAAAACATTCATTTTCTGTGAGCAAACAATTCAGTTAGTGTGAGCAAACGTGTCCCTGTTTTCTGAGTCAATGAAATAAATCAGTCTACAACACAAAGTTTAAAAAAAATCGAGTACCTCAAGCATCTTTTCGCTAACAATCTGATCAAGTAAATCAACATTTTCCTCCATTGAAATTTCCCCATTTGAATGTTCATCCATCACAGCAAAAAATGGCGTTTATGAAAAAAAAGAATGAATTGAAATAGGAACTGAATAAAAATGAGAACATGAAAAGAGAAAGAAATTGTAAATGAAAAATGAGAAATAAAGCTTGTGTGATATGGAGAATCGAAGAAATCGCAGCTCGAGATTGTGTGATGTGGAGAATCGAAGAAATCGAATCTCAAAAAAATGGTTACGCGAGGGTTGAAGAAGACGAAGGTTATTGGTTTGGGCGTTGAGGATTCGTGTTTCTCTGAGAGTTGAGGAAATCGCAGCTCAAAAAACGGTTACATGGGGATTGGGCGAAGAAGATGATAGTTGCAGCTCGCAGCTCGTGTTTCTCTGGGCGAAGAAGGTGAAGGTTAGTTGGGTTTGGGCGTTTTTGGGCTGGGCTGGGCGCGTGGGATCAATAATAGACAATACGGAGTAAAATACGGAGTACAGTATATGCGGAGTACTCCTGGCTTTTCCGGTTAAAAAATTTGCGGCTCGTTCACACACATCCAAGTCGAACAAGTGTCGCCTTATATCCACTTCTTTTTCTTTCAAAGCAAATTAAAATTTCGCTCACATTCTATCATCATTCACACATTTTTTTTAAAAAAATTGTTTATAAATTATTTTCAGCCATATTTTAAAAAAATTCTCACATTTTTTTTTCAATAATTCCTTTACATCTTTCGTTTTCCCTCATACAACCTTTTATTTTTTTGGTTACAAAGAGGGGCCGAAGCCCAATTCCCTCATACAACCTTACCCGGTTACTCTTCACTACACTTGGTGCTTTCTTTGCTCCCAGTGACTAGAGGGAGCCGCTTGAATGAGCCCAACCATGGTGCTCAACGTTGCATTGCATGATTTGTACCTTTAAGCCGATAAATCATATTGAATTGTCGATTTAAATTTGAGCTTATAATTCATATCGAATTGTAAGATACTAACTGTAATGCTACCAAACACACTTGATGATCAACCTATAAATTTGGCATCAATTCACTTCAAGGTCATTCAGTGTTATTAGTGGCCATGGCGCCGGCACGGCAGATTTTACACTCTGCCATAGGAAGGCTGTAGCGATGCAGAGATGGCGTTTTTGCCATGGAGGCCACCGCATGGTGCTATAACAGAAAAACGTCCAAAAACGATCATGGCAGCCAGGTAACCTTATATTTTTTTAAAACCGTTTCATATCCCATGTCACTCCCTCTCCTCTCCCTATTTCTCTCTTTCTCAGTTACGACTCCTTTGCATCTTCCTCTTCTTTTGTCCCCACCTCTCCCTCACATGTTCTGGTCAACCAATTTTCTTTACTAGTCTAAAATAAACTTAGGATAGTTAAAATGGTTAGAGTTGAATTTCAATTTTACAGGCCAGGACATCATAATGTCCCATGAGAAATTAGTCACCAAATTAAAGAAAACAAAACAAAGCAGGTCATTTTGCCATGAGTGAGACTCACATGATACAAAGTGAAAAAAATATCATACAAGATATCACTGCTGTTTCTTTTCATTTTGAAGGCCTGTTGTCTCCTCTCCATTAGCTGCAGGTGTTCCCTGTTGTTGTGGGTGGTCAAACTTGCAGGTTGCACCAAACTTGCAGGTGCCAGTTTTCAAATAATACGGACAGACGACAGAGCCCTGTCAGTACATCACATTTTCAACAGAACAGCAGCTTCATGTACTACTTGGATAGCAAATTCATTCATTCTTATCATGCTCATTTTTTTTAGTATTAGACACATTGTTTTTTATTATCAGTTAGAGATTTTTGCACTAGTCTACACAATACACATGCAATCTAACACTCAGCATATCAGTAGATGATGCTGAGATTGACTCCATCACCTCCCATTACATGCAAATGCAATATGCAATCCAAGTAATTTAGACTGTACATTATTGAGAATACACAAATAATTTTTTTACTAAAAGGAGCTTAGAAAAAGATACAAATGAAGGAGACACTTTGTACCATGTATGTGCATGAAAAGATCAAACATACCTCTCTCCTAGGTAATCCTGCAGGAGTGAGCTTGACAGTTTGTTGTGATTGTGCTGAGCGGTCAATAGGATGATGAAACTTGCAGCTTTCCCCAAATTTACACACCCCAGTTTTCATATAAAACTACAAGGTAAATAATTAAATAGAGACATAAAGGACATCATATGTTATATGCAGATATTATGGGTTTGCATGCAAAGCCAAGCAAATAATGTGCATGAAACTATTGGAATTTAGGGTACGTTTGAATGAGCTGAAAAAATATACTTATTTTAACAATCACTTATTTGTATAATCGTTTTTTCATAAAATTGCTTATTTAAAAATAAATTTATGTTTCGATACTCTAGTTGAAAAGTATTTTTAAGTTAATTTGTGTTGTTTGGATTGCTAAAAAGTAATCGCTTCTTATAGTAAACTACTAAAGTGGGTATAAAATAATTATATTATATTAATATAAGTTGGGGTAAATTGGGTATTATACAATTGAAGGGTAGGAAAACAGATTTTTATAGAAATATAATGCTAAACTTGAGCTTTAATTTTTTTCACAAAAGCAGCACTTTTTCCAAGGAAAAAACAGCTTAAATTGTTGAACTCAAATTATACAAACAAACTTGTTTTTCTTAAACAGCTTTTATTGAAAATTTAAGCTATTTTATGTGATACTGATAGGAATCTGATGTATTATTTCACTGAGAGGGGTAATTACCACACTCCCCAAGACTTACAAGAAGAGTTCTGTTTTAGGAGCTAACTATTTTCTAATCACTACTAACTGAATACAACTGAATTGGTCCCCCTAATTACAAACTCCTCAGATTATTTATACTACAGCAGTACAGCTAGGAAAACTATTTCCCTAACTACCCGGCTGACTCAGCCCTCCCCACTGCCACGTCCTCACCTCTTCTTCACATACTTTGCCAAACCTACCTGGCCTATCATCACTCCCCCCTGGACTGCCACCATGTCCCCAAGGTGGAAAGATGGAAAAAGCTTCTGCAGCATGGTTGCTGAAACCCAACTGTCATCACAAGGTTGTTGACCTTCCCAATGCACCAAATACTCTACTGAACCATCCTCTCCCATCCTGGATCCCAGAACTGACTCAGGCTTCACAATGAGTTCCCCTTCTTCAGACAAGGTTGCCGGAAGCTGCTGTGCTTGCTGCGACAGAGGGAGCGCCTTTTTCAACCGACAAACGTGGAATACCGGGTGTAACCTGCACCCCTCTGGCAGAGCCAACCTATAAGCCATAGCCCCCCACTTTTTCAAACACTTTATATGGCCCATAGTACCTAGGAGACAACTTCTCATTCTGCTTCCTTGCCAAAGACCTCATGCGATATGGTTGGGCCTTAAGATACACACAATCCCCCACCTCAAACAATACTGCCCTCCGCTTCTTGTCCACATACAACTTCATCTCTTGCTGGGCCTTAACCAAATTCGCCTGCAATTCCCTCAAAATGACATCCCTAGCAGCTATTAATGCTGCCACCTCCTCCACAGCCGAAGGAAACGTCTCCCCTCGAAACAAGACAGACGGATCAACCCCATACAAAGCCCGAAATGGAGAAGTCTTTGTGGAAGCATTAAACGTAGTATTAAACCAGTACTCCGCCCATGGCAGCCACTCTAGCCACCGATTGGGCCTATCCCCCACAAAGCACCTTAACTAAGCCGCATATTTGTTCCTCTGACACCTCACGAGCCACGTAATTTGTTATTTGAGTCCTCATCCCTTTCCAAAAATCTATTGAACTCAGCCGCTTATATGTTCTGAAAAATCCCGAATGTCCTCCAATCCCTGACATGTGAAACTCTGCCAATAAAAGAGGAATTTGAGATGACGTTCGAGGAATAACCACTTTGCCATGAAAGAACAATCTGTCCTGCACCACTGAATATCCCGGATAATCCTCAGATCCTAACATCACTGCTGTGCGCACCTGCTGCGATTCAGAATCTTGCGCTAATTCCTCCGCAATTGTATCCCACAAACTGGAGTGCACTACAGACAAAGCATTAAAAAACATTTGTCTAGATAAAGCATCTGCCACTGAGTTCTCCTTCCTTGGGCTAAACTGCACTGCAAAATCAAATCCCAGCAACTTGGAAGTCCACCTTAGTTGGTCTTCCCCATCAACCTTTGCTAGATGAGAAACTGAAGACTTTTCTGATCTGTCAAGATTGTAAAATGGCGGCCCAGCATGTAATGGCGCAATTTCTGAACAACAAAGACCACCGCCATGAGCTCCCTTTAGTATGCCGACTTCGATTGACACGTAAGGACAACGCTTGACTCAAAAAAGCAATTGGGACAAAACCGCCCCTATACCCTGCCCTGAAGTATCCGTCTCCACAACGAATTCCTTTGTGAAATCCGGAACCGTCAAAACCGGAAGTTGCACCATAACCTATTTCAATTCTTCAAAGGCTTTTTGTGTTGAGTCGCTCCACACAAAAGCATCTCGTTTTGTTAAATCAAATAATGATCTAGCAATACAAGCATAACCTTTAACAAAACATCTATAATAACCTGTTAAGCCGAGAAAACCACGCAAAGACTTCTGATTTCGCGGCATAGGCCAATCCAACATGGCTGAAGTCTTTTGAGGATCTTCCGATACTCCCTCCTTAGAAATAATGTGTCCGAGATACTCAACAGAATTAACAACAAAAGAACACTTCTTTCTATTGAGTACCAAGTGATGCTCCAGCAGAATGTCAAAAACTTGCCTTAAATGAGATGCATGAACCCGAATGTCCCTACTGTACACAAGGATATTGTCGAAAAAACCCAGCACAAACTTCCGTAATAATGGTTTGAAGATGTCATTCATCAACACCTGAAACGAGCTTGGAGCATTTTTGAGTCCGAAACTACTGTCTTCTGCACATCTCCCTCCACCATACGGATCTGGTGGTATCCAACCTTTAGATCTAACTTGATAAATACAGATGCCCCGACCAGCTCATCAAGTAATTCTTTGTTTACCGGAATTGGAAACTTATCCGGCACCGTAGCTCGATTCAACGCGCGATAATCAACGCAAAAGCGCCAACTCCCATCTTTTTTTTTAACCAATAAAATCGGGCTAGCATAAGGACTGACACTATGCTGAATAATTCCGGCCTCAAGCATATCTTTAACCAACCTTTCAATTGCTGTCTTTTTTATGGTGAGGATATCTGTAAGGCCTCATATTAGGAATGGTTGCACCGTCCAGCAGAGGAATTGCATGATCATATCTGCGGTGGGGAGGAAGGCCACCCAAGGGCTCAAACACTTTAACATAATCAGCCAACACTTGCTGAATTTCGTCCAGAAGCTTTTCCTCCGTAGCTGTCAAGGATAACGGTCACAGCTGGACAACAAATCCCTCACCCCCTTCATGAATAGCTGTGATAGCTGAATGGAGATCAGTGCCTCCATAACATAACTCTGGGTCTCCCTTCAACGACACCCAAGCCCCACGATAGAGAAAACACAGAACAAATTCTGCCCCCTCAACCGGAACAACGAAAAAGCCCTCTATAACACACATTGCAGGAAACCGGAGACTCACCATTGCACAAAATCCCTGACCTTGAACCTTCTTGCGATTCACCACGTTTACCAAGAATCGCGTATCTCTGTTAACCTGCACCTGCAATTCGCTCGCTATCTCCAGCGACACAAAGTTGTGCGACGCCCCACAATCGATCAAGACACGGACTTTCTTGCCGGACACCACAACCCAAGCTTTAATGGCTCCGTGCTGTCGAAAATTATTTGTATATTTAAGCTCCAAATTACTAACCAAGAACGTGTCTTCTTTTGCATCTTCCAAATGTCCTAGATGGGCCACCTCATCATCCCCGAATGGTTCTTCTAGAATTAGGACCTTAATTTTCTCAAAAGTAACATAAGCAGTTGTCAACAAAAGTAACATAAGCCCTTAGCTCGTTTCTCCTTAATTTCCTCATTGCTCAAGTGTCGAGGCCCACGCGGCCTAATAGACTCCCGAGACGCTTCCTCCCCGTTAGTCAACAATTTGGGCTGCAACCCACAGGGCCCAACTCTAGGTGCTCCTTTAGAAAATTGCGAAAAAGAATCCCCCCTACTCCGGATCATCGCCCGACTCAATGCCCGATGCACCACCGTATTCTTGGCTTCAATCCTCTCAACCAAATTCATCAAGTCGACCAATGAATGAAAAGTCAGAAGCTTACACTCCACGGCGATCTCCGGCCGAAGTCCCTTCAAGAACGTTCCCAAGAAGCACTACTCTATCGGTAATCCTCAAGGGAGTTGCGTAGAGCTCAAACTGATTCCGGTACTCCCGAACCGTCTCCATCTGTCGGACCCCCAAGAGAGTCAAGAGAATTCTCCAGTACGTCTGGATGAAAGCGCTGCAACAAATCCTCCCAGAAACTCACCCATTGCTGGAACTCAAGACGTTTTTTGCCACCAACGGAACCATGTCAACGTGCACCCATCCATGGCATACGCCGCCACCTCCAACCATTCAATTTTAGGGATCATACGCAACACAAAGAACTGCTCGATTCTGTCCAGCCAACGAATCACATCCTCTCCCCGAAACATTGGAAGATCTAATTTCCTCCATTGTTCCGGCGGCCCACTATGGCGACCCATCCCTTGCAAATTGCAACGGTCACGATCACGACCTTGGGGAGGACTCTGATCGCGATGTGTTTCGACGTTCTGCAACCTCGCACCGATCGACTTCACCATCCCATGCAACGAATTCAACATTGCTTCCATGGCGATATTTCGGTCTCTACCCTCCTGCCGCCGTAGCCAATCTTCCCTTCCACAGCCTCCACCTTGGTACTCAACTGCGACACCACTGCTTCCATTGATTCCATCTTCCGGCTCCGAGACCGCACCATCCACAACTCCAAGATCCGCCAACTTCTGATACGAAATTGATAGGAATCTGATGTATTATTTCGCTGATAGTGGTAATTACCACACTCCCCAAGACTTACAAGAATAGTTCTGTTTTAGGAGCTAACTATTTTCTAATCACTACTAACTGAATATAACTGATAGGCTCAGATTATTTATACTACAGCTAGGAAAACTATTTCCCTAACTACCCAGCTGACTCAGCCCTCCCCACTGCCACGTCCTCTCACCTCTTCTTCACATACACTTTGCCAAACCTACCTGGCCTATCAGATACCCAAACATGCACTTATTATTTGTTAGGATTAGATTTTTTTATTTTTTTTATTTTTCATTTGTATAATGTAAGATACATTTGCTGTGAGCCCAACATTTTTAAATAACCCAAATACATATGGAAAGCTGATATATGAGTAGAACATAAGTGCTTACATCACATTCAATCTCTCCGGGACGCTGAGGATAGATAACTTCTCCCATTCCCACCTGTGACTCGAAAATAAGTTGTATAGAAGAGATGCATTAGATACATGATACATCAATGATGATATCTCTTGGAAACACAATTCACACAAATTTAATAATGGCAACTTTTCTAAGCAGATTATATTATTCTTTCTACAATGTTGTTTGTTGTTAGTTTAGTTGTGTAAGTGAAGTTCCAAACTGGTCTAACCATGTTCTTGAGGTGGAAAGCAGAAAAAAGGCATTCATCTCTAAAAGAACCAAATATTTACACTCTTTTTAAGAGAGACATACATCAAAAGAAAAAGAAAAAAATCAGATGAGTAATATCATTCTAGAAAATAACAAGAATATGAATTAGGAAACTGTGTAATTATGAACGAAGTGAAGCTCTGTAGCACAAACAGAATAACCATACTTGAGGCTAGAGCAAGAAAGACAAATGAAAGTGGTTGGACATATATATACACACAAAAACCACATATCTACAAGGTAGTGTTTGGAGTGTGTTCCAGGACGTAAATACAGAGACAGGGAGACAAGGTAGTCAAAGGTGAAAAGCGCCCTTACAGCACTAGGGTCTTATAACGCCCAGAGGCGAGAGGCATCAAAAGGTGCATGCCTCACTATAGAAAGGCATTAAGATAAAAGTAAAATATATAACTTCTATGCATCAATCTATCCCATAATTTAAACATTCTATAGTAACACTTAAATCCTAAAAGTCATTAATAAAGCATGATAATAAACTGATAATAAGCTTTCAAAGTTTAAAACTTAGAAAGTAAAATGTTTAAATGGCATGCCTAAAGCTCATAAAACAGTGAAAAAACTGAAGTTAATCAGTAGTGCAGGACCAGGATGTCTTAAGCAGTGGTCAAAATGCCCAAGAGGTGCTGACATATAACAGTAACACGGTACTACTACAGTTGCTGTTATTTTCAGTCTCTCAGACTTCTTTTTGAATTCTTCCGGTGCTTTTATAGTGCCAATGCCTATGCCTATGCTACAGTACTTTCAAATAAACTCTAATAATTTAATGGGCCTTGGCCCCATTTTAACCTTAAAATAAGCATGTTCTGACTAAAAAAACAAACTAACACAAGGATGAGAGAGGCGCATGACTCTTTGCCTCTGCTGAAGGGAAAACGGTGCCTAAATGCATACTAAGTGCTCGCCTTACTTACCCTGCAAGCTTCAGTATGCATCTATGCGACAAAGCTAGGGGCCTTTCTCGGCCCGCCTTAGCACCTAAGGACTTTTGTGCGCCTTCGACTACATTGGAAGACAAAGACACAAAAAAAAGATTGTCTCTGCATCTTGTTTTGTAACAAGGATAGAGACACAAAAAAAAAACAATTGGACGACCACCACCACTTGGCACCAGACTGCCATTGACGGAGTGCCGCCGAAACGTGAGGGCATAGATTTAAATATTTTTTCTCATCTTGTCTCCATTGTCAGATTCACCTATCATGTAGGCTTTATTGCCTCATGTCTTTGGATGTGTTGCCTTTGTCCCATGTGCATTGTTATCTATGCAATAAACATGATCCTAGAGTTGTTAAGTGTGTTTTGTTAGGGATGATTGTTACACACCCGATTAACAATAAAGAGCAAGGGCAGAGTGGGGATCTACACCCTTCACATTTACATATCAGGAGAGGAATAGGCACAATAACTGAAAGGGGGATAAAAGCTAATAATTCAGGGAGTTAATTAGAGGGGAATTTTAGTTATAAATAAACAAAGAAGTGGAAAAATAGATTGATTCAGTTTTGGAGTGGAGTGGAAAGGTGGAGAGTTTGGCCTCTCGAATGCCCGGAGGGAATTTTCTTACTATTGCCTTTTTCTAATATTTCGTCTTACCCTTACATACTTATCTCTTAGTATTCTGCATAAATCTCGCACGGAATATTATACTGATATTTCCCTTATGATATACACTCCTCTTCTTCTACTAAATACATTACTTTCTGCTGGTGCTATATATTTCTGCTGGTGATATATTTTTCTCTTGGCAGTTGTTCTACTACAATTGCTGCAGAGGTACCTTACAATGATCCTAACAAAAGAGGTATAAGTGTTTTCACCCATCTAGTCACCGGTTCTTTGTCCCTATGGATGTCACCTTCGATGATGATGAATCCTTTTTTCGTTCTCAGCTTCAGGGGGTGACTATATAGGAAACTGAGCGCTTGAGCCATCTCCTCCTCCTCCTTTTTTGTTCATCTCTTACCTGTACAAGAGTCACCTATCCTTCTTTGTTCCCCATCTGAGCCTTCTCAGGAATTAGGTCCTTCTGATGCACCACCGCCTTGCTCGGATGCTGAAAAACCCAGTCCACCTAGTTGGGTATATCAAAGGAGAAATAAACCGCAACACCAAGAGTGCAATCATGTGGTAAGTACTGAAGGTTTAGTTCTCTGATAGGGCTGAGAGGTTTGGAAAAGTGTATGAGAGAAGGAGTTAAAATGTAAAGGCCAGCTGGCACCTAGTCAGCTGAAGTGAGATTAGTTAGAGGGGTTAGGGAGTTAGTTACTCACTCATACTTGTATATAAATAGAAATAGGAGGGAAAGGAAAGGGTTGCTATTGATTCAGTTTTGTTAGTTGTTTCCCTGAGTCCCCTTTCTCTGCAATTGTGAGAGAGAATTGGGGAAGCTCTTGTATTCTTTCTTGGGATTGTGGGATATTCCCCTCCCTGTTTAGTAATAATAGCAAGGTTTCCAGTATTAGAACTTGTGTTCTAACATTCTCCTATTTCGGAAAATGATCTTTTGAATATTTGTAAACCTAACCCAAATGACTTACATATTGAATTGAGAAAAGGAAAAAGGATTTGTACCAAGTATCCTATTTCCCAATTTGTCTCCTCTACACACCTTTTCATGCAGTAAATAAAGAGATTTTTGCAATAATGTATTCCATACAAATCCAAACTTCAATATAGAAAGCATTGAAAGATGGGAACTAGGTTCAAGCTATGAATGAGGAAATGAGTGCATTAGAGAAGAATTGTACTTGGGATATTGAAAGGTTAGGAAATAAGAGACCAGTGGGATGCAAGTGGATATAGATTGTGAAATATCGATCTGATGACATGTTAGAAGGATACAAAGCAAGATAGTTGTAAAGGGCATATCAAGACTTATGGGATTGTTAATGAGGAGATCTTTTCCCCAGTTGCATAAATGAACATTGTTAGAACCTTGATTTCCCTTGCAGCAAGTCTTGGTTGCGTGTTTCATCAATTTCATGTGAAAAATGCCTTTCTGAATGTGGACTTAGAAGAAATTTATATGGAGATCGCTCTCGCGTATGTTGTCCCAAGTAGAAGAAACAAGAAGCTTAAAAGGGCCAAACATTCCCCCACGAGCTTACTTTGGGAGATTCACAAAGACCATGGTATCACTAGGGTACCTACAGAGCCAAGGAGACCATACATCATTCTTTAAACGTACACTTAAAAGTAAACTCACCATCCTACTTCTGTATGTGGATGACATCATTATTTCAGGTGATGATTTGTTAGAAAAACAACTTTTGAAGGAAAGATTAGCAATGAAGTTTGAGATTAAGGATCTTGTAAAGCTTAAATAATCTTGGGATTGAAGTTGTCTACTCTAAGCATGGCATCTTTATTTCTCAAAGAAAATACATCCTAGATCTTCTCAACGAAACTGGAAAACTTGGATGCAGGGCTATTAGTATTCCCATTGAGCAGAACCATCGAATAGGAAGTTAAGAAGCGAGTCCTAGGGTCAGTAAAGCACAATATCAAAGGCTAGAGGGAAGATTGATATATTTTGCTCACACCAGACCAGACTTAGCATATGCCATCAGTGTAGCTAACCAATTCATGCATAATCCAAAAGTGAAACTGTTAGGTACCTAGTTAATATAAGTCAAGGATTTAATTGTAATTGGGAGATTTTGTGAAGAGTGAGTGATAAAGGGTTTTGTAACTAACTTCGCCTAGCTGGCAAGTCAGCGGGGAGGTAGAGATTGTTGCTATTCTTTTAGGGGGAGGTGAAGAGAATTATATAAAGGAGAGGAGTAAACTGAAAGAGGCATCTCACACTTGGGATTAGGCTTGGGCTTGGGAGAGTAGCTAGGTCTCTCTAATACCTAGTAACTTTGTTCTTCCATTTTCTTGATTAATACAGAAAATAAAGCAACAATATAAATATAACAAGAACTGTCCAGATTAATAATCAATTTTATCTTTAAACATGCCTGAAATTTTCATTTATTCAACCCTTATTTCTCAAAAAATACAAGCATCCCTAGCTCCCTCCCCTTCCCCAAAAGAGTGTCAAGTTACATTTTTTGTGATTTGCATCAGTCAATTCTGCAGGAGATTTAGTCAAGGAACAACTACCACATTACCATTGGATTTGACAACCTTGAGTCAAACGTTTGATAAACAGGTATAGCTGGATTCATAACTCCAATACCCAGATTAGCAGCTGCAGATGTCAAAAAAGAGGGACCTAATGCAGCAATAGCTGGATTAATTGCTGCACCAAAATACAGCAATGTGAAATTATTGTTTATGCAACTTGAAAAGTAAGAAACCCAAGGCCAGATACATACCATTCCTGTCAGGATGATTATAGCGGCAAGTGGCACCATACTTGCAACTGATTCATATGAATGAAACAAATTCAGAGACCTTCAATCCATTGAATACTACTATTAAAACCCAATTCAAATAAACCAACACTTACCTTCCAGTTTTCATGTAGAATGGGCAATCTACTTCTCCCTGTCAGCAGAGATTTGTACAGTGAAAACCAGGCTTTAAAAAAAAATGAAGGCAATAAATAGCATAGGAATAGGTTGTAATCAGCATGCAGTTTATGGGCTTCCTCTGTTTATAGACATTGGTTTCTTCTTGTATTTTAGTTGTTGCCTTCATTTTTAAACATCATAGATAAAAATAAATAAAGAAAGCTAGAGTTAAACAAGTTGTAACTTGTAACCAAGCATGATGCTGGCTACACAACCAGACAGAACCAATTCACAAAAGCATATCGTAAACCAAATGTCTGCTAAATAACTCTGTCAAAGGAATCATCCTTTTCCAATGGTCCAAAGCAACATAGTTATACTGTATGAATTGGATTGGCCTCAGCCATTCCTTTCAAAAAGTGAGAACTAAAGAATTTATTAGAGAATTAGTACCAGTCTTAATGGCAGCCCTTTGCTATTGTGCAAAAGTGGAGATATTACAGTCGTAATTGGTTGTGTCTCAGCTGTAGCTCCCTCCATCATGGAAGTTGCTCTTGTCTGTTCAGCAGTGTGACACATTTCATCAGACATCTGAATCTGAATGTCTTTTGGGTGATGGAATTTACATGTGGCGCCAAATTTACACTTTCCAGTCTTCACATAGAACTGAATGGGAATATAAATGAAGTAAGCCACGGATAAAAGATTCTCATCTCATGTGAATATCAAAGATAGGTAACTAACCGCACATAGGGGCTCTGATGGCCTCTCAGGTAAGGCAGGAACATCAGCATTTTCAGAGGAAACCTTTGGATGGTTAAACTTGCACCTTGAACCAAACTTGCATCTCTGGGTTTTAAGGAAGTACTGTAATGGATTCGGCTCAGAATTAAAAAAATGCCCAATGCATCAAATCCCAAAAAAGAAAATAAAGAGAGAGAGAATAACTACACATTTTACTTACTGGACAGTCTGGTTCTCCTGGTCTCTCAGGAGGAGTTTCAGTTGTAGCAACAATTGGAACCTAAATCAGGAATTTATCAAACATGAGTACCACAACAAATCAGTATACCCATTTGAACAGAAATTGCACATGAATCATATTTCACCTTTTGTGACTGAAACCCAGTGCTAGAATATACAAATATGAAAAGACATGAATGGTGACAAGCATAGTTGCCATATTTAGCTCAGCACAAGAAACAACTAGATCAGAGTTATCCTAGCATAGAAAATAGGCATCCCATTTAGGTTTCTGTAAGAACCTGCTATCATGATGATAAAAGAAAGGAATAGAACAGTATAGGTAAAGACAAGAGTACAGGACAGGGAGATATGGAATGATATTGGTGTGGTTTCACCCTATTTCCCAAGATAGTGTTATTTATGAAAGTGAAAGAAAGGTAGAAGAAGATGATATGGTAGCTCTCGAGAGGCTACCTCTCTCCTAAGGGCCTGATTCTAGTCTATCCTCATTCTCCTATAGCCCTCCTCTCTCTCCTCTAGCACACATGCACCCCCTACTTTCTATTTCTCTCCCTAAACCATATCAGGTATGTAACAATACACCCCCCCCCCCCCCTCCCTCCCCACCCCCCCTAAAGAATCAGCCTGTCCTCTAGGTGACGTAGGTACAGAAAAACATTAATGATGCAATATAAAATAAGTTCCTCTGCGATCCCAAATCAAGCAACACATGGGAGAAACTATGTCTGTACCGTGATCATGTCCTCCCAAGTCCCATTTCTTGAAGAACACACACCCCTCTGAGTGTTTAATATAAGCACGGAGTTCCTCAATTTCAGGAACCCAATGCTTACCACCATCTTCAGTAACCATAGTGGAAGTTGTCAACATAAAGCCATACTCCTTAGCTGAATGATATAGCCCAACAATACACAGAGAGCTCCCGTTCAGATATGCTTCTAATGGATCTCTCCCAAATATAAGTAATGGATGATTGTAACCAGCCAAGGAACAACCTGAGAAACTGCACATCCTCCCTATTAAGTACACAGCTGAGAGGCTCTCCAAAATCTGATGGGTTTGTAGAGCTTGCCCCAAAAATTTACAACGATCAATACCACCAGCACCAAGCTCCCAATTCCTACCAATGTTGTGCTTCTACAAGTACTTCCGATTTTTGTTTACATCCACAATAAGCTTCAGCAACGTTAACAGCTTCTGAACATTAAGGAATATGTGCAAGTTATCATACCAATTCCTTCTTAGCTTTAACTCTGCCATTATACACAGATGTTGGGGTTCCCCGAATGCACTGATGAACCCCATTATAATATTGTGATGCTCCTGCTGCTTTAGAATGGCCATTTCTTAGTCAAACTCATCCTTTAAAGCACTAATCTCTTATAATTTCGATGCAAATTGTTTATGTGATCACCTAAGTTGTAGTATTCACCATGGTCCATGGTAACCCATACCACATGAATCCACCATGACATAGTCCCTAGAAACAGTGCCCCTTTTCTTCCAAGCTTCTACTAACTAAGCAAAGCTTTTAATAGCGGCTGCATATTCTGGGTAACCATCAAAATACCATTTGAATGAACTGATGTCATCTTCAATTCCAACCTGGATATAATCAGAGCCTGCAGATGCACCTTCAATAATAGAATTGTCCAAAACATCTCGTTTAGCCACTTCAGCAATATAGATTACACCCTGTAGCAACAGTAGTCCTCTAAGGTGATAATTCCCAGATGTATTGTTAGAACCAAGTTCTAATGGAGAATATCACTGGTATTATTGATGAATGAGGGAGTGGAATATCCCACAATCCCAAGAATTACACAGAGGAACCCTAAATTCCCTTTTGCTACCCACAGAGAACACTCTCTCTGACTAACTAGCCAAAACTTAAAACTGAATTAACAACAACCCCCTTTCCCGCCTATTCACTATTTATATACAAGTGTAAGTACTAACTAACTCTTTTTCTAAGTGCCACCTGGCACTATTTCTCAACTCTCCTCCTCTCATACACTTTTCCATACCGATTTACCCTAGCATTACTCCGCCACTGAAGAACCACCTTGTCCCCAAGGTGTAGCTGTTGAAATTGGTTTAGGAGCTTCTCTTTGTCCTCCCAAGAATCATTACAACTCAGCATTCCTTCCCAATGAACCAAGAGTTCTATCCTGCCATTGCTGTCAGATCTGCCACCCAAAACCTCCACTGGTACCGCTCGAAGTTTGCCCTCTGCTGTCAACCCACTAGGGAGATTGTGCGCCTGCTGTTTAGGTGGTACAGCTCTCTTCAATTTGCTTACATGGAACACAGGGTGCAGTGAACAACTCTCTGGTAGCTGCAATTTATAAGCTACTGTTCCAACCCTTTCCAACACCTTAAAGGATCCATAAAACTGTTGAGACAGCTTCTCATTTGGTCTGGGGGCTAAAGAGCTCATTTGGTAAGACTGGCCATAGGAGAGTTGAGCTGCTATAGTGCTCTTTTTTATCTATTGTTAGCCATGTTTGGCCCAGAAATGGAAAAGGGAAGTGTATTAACACTGATAGGGAATTGGCTCAGTAGTTTGTGCAGCATAAAATAAAAAGTGCACTATAGCAGCTCAACTCTCCTATGTCCAGTCTTAGCCTAACAGCAGAGATGCCCACTTCTCATATTCCACCTATATAAATATTGCCTACATCCACGTGTATATTATGTTAGAGCCCCCCATCTTGCACCGCACTTTCTGTTACAGCACTCATTTAGTACACACATAGCACACTCACACACTCTTTCTTACGCATATCTCAGTAATTACAATTTGGGCCCATGTGTTTGGCCCAAATAGCTTGAGTTCCAAACAATATAAAAAGAGCACTATAGCAGCTCAACTCTCATATGCCCAATCTTAGCCCAACAGCGAAGATGCCATAAGCAGTGCAAATTTGGGTTACATACAAATTTGGACTGGATCTCCATTTGATAAACATTAAACTTCAAGATATAATCATAGGAGGATGATAGTGTTACCAAAAGAAAAGAACATCATTTTGATCATTCAAGCAATAAAGACTACTAATCAGCCATAGGCAGCCAGTGGATTCATGTTGGCATTGCTGAAACAGTTGTTTCAAAGATTTAGGTTTGGGGAAGTAATACATAACAGACATGACTGACATGTGACAAGTACACCACCTTAAACATTGCATCCTACTCATTTTTTTATGAGGACTAATTATATATAGGTGGATAGCCATTTTATGAAACAAAAGATATCGTTAGGATTTACCTCCACCAGTTTTCCTAGTTAAAATGAGTAAGTACAACTATACTATTGTACTCAACATATTTGTACTATGTCAGTTTTATTATAATTTCGAAATACCTGTATACACTGCTGGACACTGACATACGTTAATACAAGGTAATAAATATGAATGGTAAATAAAAAAATACTTGGTTGAACTAGTGTATAATATAACACTGTAAATTCATATGTACTCAACCATATGGTTCTCTATAAATATAGAATAGTAAGAATACATGTCAGTTTGCAATATAACCACTAGTGAATATATTAATTACTATACAATAAGATATTGTTTTCATAGGAATAAATAATAATAAACAGTCACCTCTTTCCAATCTGGGATTCCACCCTCAGGAACCCAAATAGGATGGTCAAACTTGCACGTATCTCCAAATTTACAGGTTCTTGTGAGCATATAGTGGGCACAATCCTTTTCTCCTGGCCTCTGTGGATATATGGGCAAATTGCTTCCACTTTCGTACCTAGGACGCTTGGCTAGTGAGCTTGTAGAATACCAAGCTTCGCTTTGCCCAATTGTGTTTTTGATACCAAAAATGGTTGGATGGTAGAGTGCTATAGTACAATATAGATGAGTATATACAAGAAAGCCAAAGCAAATGTATAATGTTACTTATAAGTTTGACTTAGAAAATAATTTAGGAAAAATAGCATACTCTTAGTAGATAGAAAGAATATATCATGTATAAGATTAGTAGATAGAAAGAATATATCATGTATGAGAAATGAGATGCCGAATGTTCATATAGATTGTATAAAAGCACTAAGTATACATTATAAAAATAATATAACATTAACATCCATGTCAGTAGCACAAAACACAGCATATTCCAGAAAGAAGTACTGTGCACTGTGTGAAGTAAAAATGTCAAATTCACTTTGGCAGTAACTCCAACAAGAAGCCAACTGTACCAAAAAATACTTATTTGTATCTATTATTGTAATTGTTCCTCAACTCGAATATCTTTAGTCATTTGCTACATTAGACACACGGTTGCATCGACTACAATTCCTAAAGGTACATTAACTCCACCGAATCCCATGCTCTACTAGAGTCATTCATAATCACAGACACACTAAATTCGAAAGCAAGTACTTCTTCTCAACTCAACTAGTATATTCTAATGGTAGGAACATTGAACAGTTGCACACAGAAAAGTCTGCAATTATCAATGTGCAAACATTGTGATGCTATGATTTGCATCCTCTATGAGAGTTAATAGAGATGTTGAACATAAACATAATTGCTTTAAAAATCTTGTTAGAAAAAATGTATACGGAACTGCAAGCATTTACTTTCAGAATCACAAGTACAACAAGGATAATTGCAGTATATAGCATAAACAGTACACAAATGCGTTCTGTGCGATTTCTCACAAACACGTCGCAAAAAAACAAATGAAAGGGCACAAGGATCCTAACCTTAACCGACATGAACAAAACCAAAGATTCAATCTTCCATGGAAATTTCAATTCACTTATTATTAAAAAGTTAAAACTCGGATCCCTAAAGCGAAGAGAAAAGAGTTCAAAATCATAAAGAAGGGGGGGAATTACTTTCGGAAGAGCGTTTGAGGTCGAGAGCAGCAGAGCCGGCATTAACGGCGGCGGCGAAGGCGGCGGCGGCGGCAGGCCAAGAGGAGGCGTGAGAGAGAAAATGGGCGGCAGAAGAAGAGGAGGTGGGGGCAACGGCGGAAACCCCAGGAGGGGCAATGTCGGCGTCGGAAGAAGAGGGGAAGCGATGGTGAGAGAAGAACATGGTATCGGAGGAGGATGCGCCTCGTGCTGATGATAGTCTGTAGTTGGTAGGGCTATAACTGTAGATGTGGTTTTCCATTTTAACTCTGAGAAGAGAAGATGGAAAACCCAACTTGTGATAACGACGTTGCTCTCGATTCCAACAGTGGATGGAAATAGTGACGGAACAACAAATGAGTGGGGTGAGTGGAACACTCAATAATATCCATTTTCTTCTTTTCTTTTATTTATTTAATAAGGCCAAATCTTCGGTGTGGTTGCTTTTGTTTGCTCTGGTGGTGTTGTTTTCTTTTTCGAGCATGTGTATTTTAACTTTTGCCATTATAGGTTTACAATCGATCTTGATTTTTATGCCTCTCACTTTTGCCTAGACTGCCAATCATAGCTTTTCGTCTAGCGAGCCTTTTTCTTTTTCTTTTCTTTTTTGCTCTATTTTTTTCTTAGACCTTTTCTGGAGTTTGTGGATCTAGCGATCAATTTTGGTAGCTCTAACTTTTTTCCTAGACCGTGTCCTGAATTTTGGTCTAGCGAGTTCTTTTTTTTTCTATTTTTGAACATGCCAACTTTGTTATCTCTTTCAATGTGAGATCTTTCTTGCTTTTAATCGATGCCCAAATTAAAACATTCTGAGACCAAACGATTCATTCTTCTGTATTGTACTTGTTATGGCCAGATCGATGTTCATCCTGCTTTTTCTTCAATAGTGTTGCAACTATTCCACCAAAAGCTAATGAATTTCCCTCACTATTAATTCAGGCTGCTTGAAATTTTTTCTTTGGTGATCAGCTGCTTGATTATCTGTCCTTATATTAAACCCATTGACAAGTCAGTTGCACATCTCTGAACTTCCATCAAGACCATGATTTTTTAAGTTCATCATAGTCAAGATCAATACATGGGTTCTCAATATCATCTGCATGAGGTATCTCTATATGAAAGGAAGAAATTGTGGTTTTAAACGGTAAAGAAGATGATGTAGAGAGTAAGTAGAATGCAATAAGGTGAGAAGAACATGCATATTTATTTGAATGGTTTGATTGAAGTCAAATTCAGATCCTTGTATATATTTTTTATTTTTTTCTTTTTTTTTCTTTTTGATGCTTGCTTATTGACACAATCTTTCCTTTGCTTCTTAGACTCTAATGAATTGATCATTGTTGAACATCAAGACTATGAATGATGTCCATAAATTTAGAAACCTTTTTGTAATGTCACTCACTTGTTTCATAATATGTTTGGTCATTTTGCTCCTTTTTTTCTTTATATTCCATATTGTTACTTGGATCAATAAAAAAATTTTGAATGTTGATTCAAGACCAGAGTGGAGTATGCATGCATGAGGGTTTTTTAGGAAGTGTATGCATGGATGATGAAAATGCAGGTTGTGGATACAAATTACTTTTGTTTTTTTTTTCTGGGAAGGAATGTATTGGTGAATGATATGCTTATTGTGAGAAAATAGGTCATGAAAGTGTGTGCTATGGATGCATGTATGCATGAATGATATGCCTATTATGAGGGGAATGTGTGGCATGAAAATGCATGTTGTGGATGCACTTATTATGGATGTCAATTAAGTATTGAATGATGAGGTTTGACCATATCAGAAGATTTATAAATCAATAAGAGTAGGGCATATGAATGTTTGATTATGAAAATGTATGCAAAGAGAATATTTTTTTTACATGATGCATGATTATGATTATGATTATGAGGATGTGTGTGTTTAGTAAGATGTCTGATCATGAATGAGGGTGCATGATTTTTAATTTTAGTTTTATTTTCACATAATGCATGATCATGAATGAGATGTACATGATTATGAAGATGCATTCTTTTTATTTTTCTTAATTATGCATGGTTGTGAATGACGTATATATGATTATGATGGTGTGTGATTTTTATTTTTTTAATTTTTTTGCACGATCCATGATCATGAATGAAATATACATATGAAGATGCATGATTTTTTTCTTGGTTTTGTTTAGCATGATGCATGATTATGAATGAAGTGTACATGATTATGAAAATGCATGAACTTTTAATTATTTTTATGATGCATAATTATGAATGAAACTTAGATGATTATGAAGATGCATGATTTTTTTTATGCATGGTTATGAATGACGCGTGCCTAAAAAAATTTTTATGCATGGTGCACTTATTATATTTACATGTATGTATATGAGATAACATAATGTAAAGCAGAGACCAAAAATTGCCCCTTCTATCTGTACCATTAGCAGATCTTTTAAACAGAATAATATTAATAGTGAGATAGAGTAATAAATGTATTATTATGCATGAGATACATGATGAGAATGTAGTGTTTGACCAAAGATGACTCGTAAAAGAGATAGGGAAGAACATGCTCCTTCGTGTCCTAGTAAGGTAGAGTCTATGGTTAGGTCAGACCAAAGAATACCCTAACTTTGGCAGTGGGCTAGGTTTATATTAGTGATGAGTTGGATCTAGACCCCTAATTGATCATGGTCCCCCAGTTGCCTTTATCAATGATATAGAGTCTCGTTCCTATAAAATTAACCACAGGGATACACAAAGTATCACAAGACAGCAATTCATAGTTCCAATAAACAACTTGAGCGGTGAGTCATCGACTATCACGAAAACATAAGCTTCACAAGGTCAACAATGAAACACCTTCTAGCCCTATAAGTTTCCAAGGCTCAGGTATAGAGTTGTGTTATGTGATATGCACTGTGTGTAAAGAGCTTTCATACTCTAAACCTAATTATCATAATCCTAAGATGCACAAGAAAGCATAATAAAAATAAAGTCTTCTACTCTAGGGTTTGCATTTACAGAAAATAAAGAAATCTTAAATTAAAATAAAGGTACAAGAATAAATGAAAATAAAAGAAAATGTTAGTGTGGAGGGGAAATTAGATATTATAAACTATAAATATTTGCATAATTTACTCTAATAGGTTTGATTGTCTAAAATCCCTAGTGGAGTCGCCAAACTGTCACAACGTACCTGACGGGTGTCGTGACCAAAAATAAAGAAGAATGTGAGTCACCACCAATTTTAATTATGGAAAAATTAGAAAAGCTTTGTTGTATAGAAAACTGGTCTTTTTAGAGATTAGATTCTGGAGTCGAATCATGATTATGGAAGAGTGAGAACTTAATCACTACTAGAATCATGTGGTAAACAGATAGGAAATTCCGACGACACTTTTCCCTTCGGGATTCCCGACGGCCATAAGACGGGAAATTGTCCTCATTGTGTGTGGTCAACTTACCATCGATGTCCCGTCGGGAAACCATCGGGAATTGGCACGTAAATTTAGCGCATTTTTTACCGTCTAACCCTTGTCGGGAACCCGACAAAAAATTAGGATATTTTGATGGGGTTTCTTATACCCTCGGGATGCAGTCGGGAATTTGTGAATATAAGGTCTCGTCAGATACCCGTCGATTTTAACTTCTCATTCACCGTCCGGCCACCGTCGGGAATCTATTTTAGGATTTAGGGTTAGGGTTAGGGTTCGTTGTCGTCTGATGATCGTCGGGACTAAGTTGTTACGAAAGTCCGTCTAGATCCTGTCGGGATTTGAAAATATTAACTTTCGTCTCATACCCGTCGGGAATCCATCGGTTTCAAGTGAGATCGAAATGGTGAGTTTGGGTTAACGACTTCCCGTCAGGAAAATCGTGGCAACGCTGTCAGTTTACCGTGAATAAGTGAGATCGTGCGGGTCTCCTTCCTCATTTCGCGACTGCAACTCTCTCTCTACCCTCTCTCCCTCTCTCAAACCCGCTGCCACCCTACCTTCCAGGGTCGTTTCCGGCGCCGGTGAGCCTCCAATCTCCAAGAGGAGACCGCCATTTCGTTCCTGGTAATGTACTTTACCCTTTAATCGGTTTATCGGTTTAGTTTTTTTTTTCTCTCATTTTTTTTGACAACCCTAACCCCCCTCTCTCCATATCCCCACCGCCGCCGCCACTGCCATCCCCTTTCTCTCCTTGGTATCTTAATTTTTTCAATTGTTTTTGTAAAATCCATTATAATTGTTGTGGTAATTGTTATTGTAATTGTAATTGAAATACAATTTGGATTTGGAGTTTAACTTGAAATTGGAGGGAAAGAATATTAAATTGGGTTTAATTTTAATTGGTTAAATGTTATGTTTTCTAATTGATTTTAGATTAATTTTGGGTTTTGCGTTTATTAAAATTGGATTTTCATGGACTAGAGGAATTGTCTGGTAATTTTGTTCTAATCGTTGCAAAACCTTAGGGTAGATAACTTAGTCTGAGACCGGTCCTTGAACTCCGACAAATATTGGTTGATGATTATGTTATTTACTGTTGCAAAACCTTAGGGTAGATAACTTAGTCTAAAACCGATCCTTGAACTCCGACAATACTGGTTGATTAAATATGAAATTAAATGAGAAGTCAAAATTGGCGGATTTTAAAATCAGAATGGTTTACAGCAGCAACGACAATGTCTAGACCAGATTGTTTGTGGATTTTTTATAGGTTGGACGCACACCGAGGCGGGTTGAAACTAGAATTTGTGAGGGGTATGCAGGAATTCGTCAATGTTGCTTGTTAGACGACACAATATCAGAGTGAGGGGACAACTAGATGCCCATGTTGTAAGTGTAGGTGCAGAAGACTACTAGATATCGACACGGTACAAGTTCATCTAATGAAGCATGGTTTCAAGAAAGACTACTTTGTGTGGACAGAACACGGGGAGATGGTAATGACCACCGATCGATCACATGCATGGTGAAAGTAGCTACAGTGGAATGCAATGGACACATGAACATGACACAGGGGGTTCGACTTGGGAGGATAACTTGAACATGTACAATGAGATGATATATGACGAGTTTTGTCCTGAAGGTAGAGGTGATCAGGGACGAACAGAGGAACCATCAAACCAAGATGATCAAAGTTTCTTCACACTACTAGAGGCCACTAATCAACCGTTGTGGCCAGGGTGTGCACACTCGGAGTTGTCTTTGGCCGTCTTCCCCCATCTTCTTTGTAATTTAGATTTTATTATTATTAGAGTTGTGTTTTATAATTTCTCTAGTTTCTTCTTCATCTTCATCTTCTACTCTTTTTTTTTCTTACTCTATTTCTCATCCCTAATTTCTTGTTCTATTTTTTCTTACTTTTAATTTGACTCATTCTGAAGAACCCATAATCTAAGTTATTTGTTTTTTATTTATGTTGAATTGAAAATTGAGTAAACAATCACATATTGAAACATTATATTTCTTTACGACATGTAATATATATGTTGTGCATAATATACGTAGTGAGTATTGTTCTCTTTTTTGTAAATACTACTATAAAAAAGATGGTTTTTTAGTTATGAAGGCTAAGGATGCCTTTCGTCTGTAATGTTTGTGACTAACATTGCACCTCGCATTGTTATTACAAAATAGTCCTTTGTTGTTATTTTGAATGAGGGTCCTAAATTGTGGAGTTTTACCAAGATATTCCTTGAAGCTTTCTTTCCTATTTTGGTTTAATGCTCCGTCCTATGAGTTTTCCAGTACTAGTTTCCATTACACAATATTGCAAAATAAAAAATGTTGCATTATCATCATCACATTAGAGAAATGCCTTGCAACCGTAAGAAATCAAAACCAAACTACCATCTCTCAAATGTCAACACCACAACCATCATCCCACACCCATTTTTTATTCACATGACACTACACCTTGAGGTATTTACACCATTGAAAAAGGTAGAATGTGGTTCTAGAGAAGGGGACAAGCTGCAATGATCGTAAGGATTAGGAGGAGGGGTACATGTAATTAAGAGCCATAAGAGGCCTTGTATACATCAGTCATTGAATCTTTCATTATTCCTCATAGCCTTTGTTGGTTCATCACTGCAGCAATGTACTATTGTTAGTTGTAAGAGTTCCTGTCATCACATAAACAACCAAAACAGAGCATAAAGTTTGTTCCTTTACATGATAAAAAAACTAAGAAACTTTATCAAATAACAATCTCCAGACAAACATATATTTTTTTCTTTTTTGTAATTAACAGCAAAACCCAAGTTCTTATAGAATCTAAGGAACAGAGTAAGAACCAGTTTAGTACAAAAAAATAGATATTTGCAGTAGACAATAACAAATAAATTAGGGATTTCCATAAATATTTTAAATGAAACGAAAATGAAGTTGCACATGAGTAAGATGGCATCCATGGAGACAAAACAAATTGATGAACAAGAGACACAAAGAAGATAGAAGGAAGGTCCTAAAGAGAAAGATAACGACTAGTCGAAGACGGTGGGTGCGTGTGCTTTGTTGGTAGCGGAGAAAACAAAGTGATTCACGAGACAAAAATCTGGGGACAAGATTCGATAGGATTTTAAAAAAAAAGTAGATTCTTCATGATTGTAACTTGAAATCTCGAAGAAGGAGTCCCAAAATAAAATAAAACACAACTCTTATTTGACCAACTCACCGGTGACTAAGAAACTCGCCGGAAGCTAGTAAGGAACTCGTCGACAGCAACTAAAGGATCTTCCATGACTGAGCAACTCAGACGACACTAGAAAATCACCTCCCCAACTGCACAAGGGTACTCCCTCCTTCAATAAACAAAAATATTAGACACTCTTTAACAAATACAGTAAAAAATATAATGTTTTTAAAATGAGTGGTTGGATGAGAGGTAAAATAAATCTAACGGTGTATGCTTAATATTACTAAGAGGCGCAATCTTAACGCCAAACAAGAGGGGCTCAACTAATCCTTACCCAGTTATGAAAAAACAAAAAAGAATAGACGAGAGAGAAAGTTCATCCTTCTCCACGAGCTTGGTCAGTGAAGTGAAGTGGTTGCGATGCCTCCATCGAAATTCCAACACAACTCTCTGAAAATCGAAGCAATTTAAACCTCTTACTACCTTCCGTTGCTTATATTAACAGATCCACACTCGATTCGTTTTCGTCTTTGCATTTTCTTGATAAATTGCGAGAAAAAACAAATTGATGGAAAAGATGAACAAAGCCTTCGAGAAAGTGAAGGCCATGGTTGGAATGGAAGTCGAAGACGAAGAGCAGCAAGCTGCTGCATTGGAAGAGAGCAATTCGTTCGCATTCATGGACGAATTCAACCGAAACTGCACCTTGTCCACCAAACAGGTCCTTCTTCCTTCTCTCTCCATTCCTCTTAAGATTAAACTGTTTTTTTTGTTGCATGAACATAGGTATGAGCTGAGAAAGTACGAAACGAAAGAAAAAAAATGTGTGTAAATTTGCCGATTCGAATTTGTAAACGAAACCATTAGGTTAAGTTGTCTCTTATTTGGATCATTTCAATTTAGAGCATGGATCTGCGCCTCGGTTGTGGTCTTTTGACGCTGCGATTGCATCTGATTCTGCATTTCCGTCATTTTTATGGTTCAGAGGATTTGATATTTTAACTAAAATATAGTGTGATATTATATTAGGATATGTATATGTTGTATTGAGCTAGAAAATGTTGAATCTGACTGTTACCTGAGGAAAGTTGTTAGAATATAAACTTGGCAACTAGAACTACAATTTGTCAATTTGCCAAATTGATTGATTGGTTGCAACTTAATACGGTGACTAGGGGTAGAGGGAGACTCAAATAGACAATTAAAGGAGTTATCATGGAGGATTTGAGGGTTAATGGGCTAAACCCAAACATGATTCACGATAGAGCGCAATGACGTTATTTGATCCATGTAGGCGACCCCACATAGTGGGATATTAATGCTTGTTGTTGATTGATTGGTTGCAACTTGTCAAACATGTTAGTTCAAAAGCATATGGTGGTAGTCGAAGTTTGCAGCTAACCTTTTCAACAAAAGTTAATCTGCTAAGAAGTATAACTAGTCTCATTGAGACTATTCAGGGATTGTCCGAGATTTTAACTATGAGAGTGGTGGAATATGGATCTATTTATGAGGGTAGAGATCTGCATGGTCAGTGGTCTCTTTTTTAAAGAAATCAATTGTTCTACCTTGGAAGGTGTTGTAATATTTCCTTGTTTGGATGAAATCGAATTGCAAAACTAAATGAATTGACAATATACTAATATTCTAGTTTTCTTCCTTTCACAAACATCTCCTTTGTTTCATCCAACAAGTTTATATTTTTGGATTGTTTAACTAATAAGCTCTCTGTTTGTGACCAGAGATTATATGGTTTTGCCATATGCTTTTCTGCTGGATTAACTTTTACACTATTGGTAAGTTTGACAGCATGAATTTTCTTTCTAATTGGGATTTTTATATACTTAGTGATTTGTACAAAAATCATCTGAACAATTGTTAATATATCCAACCAACTAGTAGAGTCAACTAAGAATTTTCCTTATAATTATAGATCATAAATAATAGTCTCCTATAATTTTATGTATTTGTTTACTCAAATTCTCAGTTGCAATAGAATAGATGGAATACAAATTATATATCTACTACTCAGGGATAATGAAAAAATCTGAAATGTTATCTCACTTTTGTCTTTTAAATTTAATGGGAATACCATTTATTTGATAGCCTATCTGAAAGTATAATGGCAGACATGAATACTCACTGATATAATGGCATTATTTTTATATCACCTTGCAGTCACTGCTTGTCTTCTTGAAACCAATCAAGTTTGCAATAACATTCACTCTTGGCAATCTGCTTTCACTTGGAAGGTATATGCTGTTTTAGAGCTGTATAATGAGTAAATGATTGATTGGTGCAATCTCATTCTTGACTTCAGTTTTCTCTCTTTTCTTTTCCGTGAGTGGTTTAATGTATGTATATAATGTCTATCTTGTATATTTAAATTTGTGCTTTGAACATTGAGTTGTGCTGTAATTAGCTAGACTGATTTTTAATATCATCTGTTCAGCTTGATCTCTTAACTGTTCTGGTTTCTTCAAATGATGAGTGGAAAATACTTGTTTCTGGCAGCACAGCATTCCTCATAGGCCCTAAAAGGCAATTGACAATGATGCTTGATCCTGTTCGTATCTATGCTACAGCCATATATATTGCAAGTATGATAATTGCGTTGTTTTGTGCTCTATATGTAAGTCAAAGTACATCTCTGCTTTCTTTTATTTCAAAATATTATAAAAATCTTTTTATTTAATAGCTACATCATTATTTTGCATTGACCAGGTTCACAACAAGTTATTGACGCTTCTGGCAATTATTTTGGAGTTTGGGGCACTAATTTGGTATGTCTTATTTCTTTCAAATGCCTTCCATTTATGCCTGTGAACAAGTGTATGATGTATGCCATTGCCACAATAACAAGAATTATGCGGGGGTTGGCTACATGGATCAAACGACGCCATTGCGTCCTATCGTGAATCATGTTTGGGTTTAGCCCATTAAACCTCAAGTCCTCCTTGATAATCCCTTTTATTGTCTTTTTGGGTCTTCCTCTACCCCTAGCCATCGTAATATCTTCCATCTGGTCCACCCTCCTGATTGGATGTTCTTCTCCCAACATGATCATACCATCTAAGGCAAGATTCCACCATCTTATCATTATCAATGATCGACACTACTCCGAGCGTCTCTCTTGTACTTTAATTCCCTATCATGTCTCTTCTCGTATGACCACTTATCTAAGGCAAGATTCCACCATCTTATCATTATCAATGATCGACACTACTCCGAGCGTCTCTCTTGTACTTTAATTCCCTATCATGTCTCTTCTCGTATGACCACTTATCTAAGGCAAGATTCCACCATCTTATCATTATCAATGATCGACACTACTCCGAGCCTCTCTCTTGTACTTTCATTCCTTATCATGTCTCTTCTCGTATGACCACTTATCTACCTAAGCATCCTCATATCTGCTACGCTAACCTTGTGTTCATGTTGAACATTTGCTGCCTAATGAGGCACACAATGAGCTGCCTTAACATTTTTTTTTTCAGTTTTCAAGTTCTAGCACACAATTGGATTATTGGAATCTGCCCTCATCATTACTTACACTCCTGTGTAATGTTGTATCATTTTGATTTACAGGTATAGCTTGAGCTACATCCCTTTTGCAAGATCCATGGTTTCAAAGATCATGGTTTCGTGCTTTGACACAGAATTTTAGATTCTATACCCCAGGACACGAGCCTTGTCTTCTGAACTGCATTGAACACCTCAATATCCTTGCTATCCTATAGAAAGGTTTTCTGGGCTACTGACCTACAATGAATATACGGTGATTCTGCATTGCATGCACCTTTCTTTCATGGAGGATTGTCTAGGTTCCGTTTTATTTTAGAAGTAAAATTCTTGTGTACTTGTAGTGTGTTGTGTACGGGCTAATGTAAAAAGATTTTGTTTCTCCCAAGGTGTTTTTCTTTCTTTACCATTCCTCCAATTTTTTTTGTGTTCATATCCGCATGTTGCTTAGAGGGGAATACAAATGTTTCTTTTGTGCTCTAAGAGATATTCTATTAATGATGATGATATATATTACTTTGATGATGAAATAAACTCCTCTTTATATAGAGGTTATAGGATATTTTAAAATAACAACCAATACTAATAAATTTGATATAATCTTAATAAATCTAATTTTACCCATATTTTATATATTCTCTAATAGCATTGCTAGAGGTACAACAAAAAATCAGCAAAAACAGCCAACAAAATTGTGCACAACATATATAGTATAAATTGCAAAACGAATATAACATGTTGTGCACGCCATATATCACATGATGTGCACAACATATATCACATGTTGTAAAGAAAGATAATATTACAACATGAGATATATGTTGTGCACATCATGTGATATATGACATGTACAATATGTAATATTCGTTGTGCAATTTATATTATATATGTTGTGCATAATTTGTTTGCTGTTTTGGCTCGTTATTTTATTGTGTCCAAAGTATTTCCGATTCTCTAATAGCACATCTCAAAAGTCTGCAACCTTTTATTCAAAAAGGATAACATGGAAAATGGCCACAATTTCTTAAGATTGGGAAAGTTGAAACAAACTCTGTTTTGCAGTTTGCTGCACTGCGTTAGACAAAATACGTTTGTACTTTTTGTAGTCTTTGTTTTAATATTTGCCTTGTATAAATCGGATCGATAAGGAGCTATTTGATTACTGTTTTTATTTTTTATATTTTATGTTTTTTCAGAATTTTGTGAATGATATACTGAAAATAGAGAAAATTTAATTTTATTGTTTTTATTATATTTTATATTTTCTTCACAAAATTTAAAAGAAAATACAGAAAATGAAAATAATATAAAAACTATATTGATTTGAAATAGCTCTCACCATAGCCTTTTTTTCTTTCATTTTAGATGAGTGTTCTTTCCGTTTTGTTGTGTGCAATTAAGATCTCATCAAGTATTGAACATCAATTTTAACAATAAACGTTAACAAAAACAAAAATCAACGAATTAACTAACATACAAGGGCAATAATGTTGGTCGTACAACAGAAATACGTCCAACAAGCATTCAATGTGTGCTATACATTTCATAACATGTATAACACATGTTGGATACTTGTTAGACGTATTTCTGTTATACGACAAACATTATTGATATAAGGGATTCAGATTTACTCAAACCGGAACAATGTGCTTGTTATTATTTTATATGAAGACAAGAATAGAGAGAAGAGAAGGTGTGGATTTTGAGTATCAAGTTGTGGTAGCACTAGCAGCTGTAAAACCGAAAGAAGCATATGACATGGAACCACCATCCCAACTGTCATGGACAACTTTGGCCTTGGCGTTTTCACCAGCAGCCCCCATTGCCACATGCAATGGGAAGAAATGATCTGGCCATGGATGAGCCATTTTTGCATATGGGGCCTTCTCTTCATATTCATTTACTTCCTCGTATCTGCAAAACCCATGGATTGTAAACACTTGCATCAAAAGAGATATTGCACGTTTGTTTTAACAGTTTTACTAACTGAGTGTTTTAAGGACACTTGTTAAAGATACTTAAAATAGTAAGTTTTAATAAAATTTAAAATATTGTGGTGGATCTTTTAAATAGAAAACAAGAAAGTGTATAATTTTAAGATGAATATTTCTACTTTTACATCCTTAACATTGTCTTAGAACATTTGTTAGTAAAATCTTTATTTTAAAGTTTGGATTTTCAAATTTAAGTTTGATAAACCCGAAGTTGTAGTTTTCAATGCACTTATTTCAAAGTAATAATTTCAGAAAATGTTTATCGTATAACTAAAATGATCCAACAAGTATCCAAATTATCAAACATAATTGTAGAGTTTGTTTGTTAATGAACTCATCAGCATATAATTACAAATTAGATGGAAGTTGAATGATATTTATGTTGAATAATTTCTACTTCAGTCAAACTTAAGATTGATTTGCTTCTAACTTTAAAACAAACAAACACACACTTAATTGTCCCAAATCTAACTTGACATTCAACCAATAATAAGTCGATGACTGCTATTTGTACATACAACATTGTCATCCACCCATTTAAAAAGTTGGCAATTTTTATGAAAATGTTGGCATAACTTGCAATTCTTTTCCTTACTCAGCATTGCTGCTATATATGTATGCATAATGAGTAATGAAAATGAATGCAGAAAAGTAAAAGAAACAAAATACCTTCCATGAAGAAGAGAGTCCTTCAACCATGACATAAATGCAGAAGCCCATGGAGCAGGAGGGGTGTTACGAGGTCCAATTGCTCTCAAATTATGTGTTGCACTGCCTGACCCAATGATTAGAACACCTTCATCCTTCAGAGGTGCCAATGCCTTTCCCATGTTGTAGTGATACGCACCACCTTTGGATGATGAAACAGAGAGTTGACAAACTGGGATGTCTGCCTCTGGATACATGAGAATCAGAGGGACCCATGCACCATGGTCAAGGCCTCGTCTCCTGTTGTTGAAATTCATGGTATCAGACTCAATGATCCAAAAAGTATTAAACCTCAAACTGGTCCTCCATTTTGCATGAGTGAATCAAATTAATCATCCACTTTAATTTTTGCTCAAAATCGTCCTCCACTTTGCAATATGTGGATCAAGTTAGTCTTCCTGACATTTTTTTTTATAACTATGCTAAATTCTGCTGTTGTTGATTGTTTATTACTAATTTTGCAAGTGACATGTAACCCTGGAAATACATATAACTCATATTAGTCATTCACTTCACCTGTTTTAAATAAAATAGTTCTCCACTATTGTTTAAAGAAAACTATTTTGATTCAAAACAAGTAAATTAGAGGACTTAAAGGAGTTATGAATTTATAGAGTTATATATTACTTGTCAAGTTAGCAACAAATAGTTCACAATATGAATTAACGAAGTTGTAATATAAAAAATAAAGGGAGGACCAACTTGATTTAAGAATTGCAAAGTGGAGGACTATATTGAGCGAAAACTAAAGTGGAGGACTAATTTGAATTACGCGTTAAGTGGAGGACCAATTTGAGGTTTAACTCGTTATAAAAAAATAAACAAAGTGAAATAGTAGTAAAGTGTATTCCATCTTGGAGTGAGTATCAATTACAATGAGTATGATTTGTATATAGAACCCCAAAACATAATATCAAAAGGACAGTTATATCCTCTCACCTATCTTCATTCACACGGCTGATGAACCCTGACTCTGTTAGTAGCTCCTTCACCCTCTTTGCCAAATTTGGAGCTCCTGGTGCTGGATACTTAAGCTGGTGGTGGTAATATATTGAACAAGTTGAATTAAATGACTTGGCTAAAATAGTTGCATTGTGTGAAAAGATGAAGAATGACACTTAACAAGAATTGGAAAATGATAGATTGACATTTATATAGGACGTATGGGATGGACATCCATAATTGATGTTAAATAATGATATCGTGATGTTAAAATAATGATCTCTGATGTCAAATTATTTTGGATGTCCATCCCATACATCCTATATGAATATCAACCTATTATTACCGACAAGAATATGATATATATGTAACATCGCATGATTAATGTAGTTGACTTTACTTAGTGAGACAGAACTTTAACTACGGCTATTGATGTCTATATATACAGACATTTTAGACACTCAAACACTATTAACTGTTCACAGAAAAATGATACTCGGATTTTAACTTTCAACATAAAATGTTATAGGGATAGATATCGAGTCTAAGATATTTTAATATGCATAAATTTTTAAATTTCTTAGTTTTCGTATTTTATAATATGTTATTTATTTTATACAAGAATGATATTTGTTTTATAATAAAGCATAAAATAAAAGAGTGCATGTAAATAATTCAAATCTTAATTAATAATATTATAAATAATATAATTCAATTTTACATCATATTAATTTATTCTAAACATAATCATTTAAATTTTAATAGAACTAAATTCTAATTTTATCGAGAATTGAATTGTATCTTGTTAGAACATTTCAAATTATTTAAAGTAAAATTCAATTCGATTCTTTATTTAAAGATTAAATTCTCAAAATAGTCACTGAGAAATATATCGTGGGATAAATTGATCCCTCAGAATTTAAAAGCTTAATATTAGTCTTTCACATTTCAATAAAAGAGACAAATTCATTATTCCATAAAAGTCCGTACAATGATTTTTACTTGTACGAAAGGATAAATTTATCTACTTTTTTAAAATATGAATGAATAATATTAAATTTTTAAATTCTGAGAGACTAATTTATCAAGACTAAAATAAGTATTTAATCTTATTTTAAATATGTCTGAGAGCATAAATGAGTGATCGAGATTTATCATGATCACGTTGTGTCAAAAAATGACATAAAATATAATAAATAAAATAAAGTACATGATGTTGGGGTGGGGGAGTATTAAGTAAGGTAGCGTTTGTCAGCTGAACAGAACAGAAAATACAATACAGATCTTTTTGTCATTCGTTTGTTTAAGGAAATACAATACATGACAGTTTGTATTTGTACAAATTTTTCATATATTTTGTGTCCATTCTCAAGATAGATACACAAAATATAGGTATAGATACAGAAATTTTAATAAAAAAATTGTTCCAAATATATTCTTGTTAGTTTTTCAAAATCACACGTAATGTCCTCTTCATTTGATGAGTATTGTACTTTGAATCAAGCAAAAAGTAATACAAAAAATATAAAGATAAATTGATTCTGTACATGTTCAATCAAACACAAAACAAAATACACAAAAATTTTTTTATTGTATTGTTCTATATATATTTATATTTGTGTATTGTATTTTATCATTCATGAAATAAAGGCTACCAAACAGTTGACACATTCTGACTGATCCCGTTGAAATGGTTTTGAGTATGCCAAAGGCGAAATGCTAATAGGATTATTTTTTTTGGTTATCAAGACAACTTAGAATACTAATAGGATTATACATAGAGTATATTTCTATTTCTATTTCAATTTCAGGCCATCTTTCATTTTCATAAACCTCATCATTCAAAAACCTTAACTTAAAAGTTAAGGAATAAGGAAGCTACCTAACTTAAAAAAGTATCAATGAATTATCATTTACATTTCAGGGCCAGAGTTCTTGCTCTAAATAAATCCATAAGAGCCTAAAATCTCAAAATAAATAAAAAAATTCAGAAAATTTGTAATAATAGGTGCAAAAATCTTACCTTGTACATGGCTCTAGGGAAGCCATAGAAGTCATAGATGGTTTCATTGTGGTCAACGGCGTTGACCGTAGGGACATCAGTGTCCCAATGGCCAGAGATTACAAGGATGGAAGAGGGTCTCTGGGGACAAACCTCCTTCCATGACTTCAAAAACTTCCATGCAGGAATTGACTCATCTATAGCAAGTGTTGGTGATCCATGTGATATATAAAATGTATCTCTTATAGCCTCGGCAACTCTCGGGAACGTTGTGACTCTCAATCTCAACCCCATACTTGTCTCTTCCTTTTCTTCTATGATTCTTCCTTCACTTGTTGTTGTACCAATATTGGAATTACCAATTTCCATGTTCTGTTCTTTCCTTGGTGTAGAATTGCTTGATCTATAGCACAATCTAAAGATCTTGTTCATTGATAATTAAAGCTATATAGAGAGGGAGAACTCAGCAAAAGGAATGAAGGAATAATAAGGGTACAATGAAAGAGGACTATGTATAAAATTTTAATTATTATATTTATATATTATATATATAAATATCTCTATCATCTACCGCGTCTTTGCTTTTGACATTTGACCAAAACTATTGACTTTTGGTGGAAATTATAATTATAACATAAATATAATTTTCTTTGGCAATTTTAATATAGTCATCATGTTCTGACCATTTCTTTTTTTTTTTATTGACATGTTCTGACCATTTCTAGCTAGTACTTGCATATAACTCTATAAAAATAGTAAAATGCAAATAAAAAGTAAGAAATATCTCTAGTTAACATTTTTTAAAATATAGGAATTAAATTAAAAAAATTAGTGAAATTATAAGAATTTTTGGTATAATTAAACTAAAAATTAAAGTTATTATTTAATGTAAAATAGGTGTATGCTTATGTGATGTTTCTTAGTGATACATCATCAATTCATAAAATATTTTTATGAAGTTATGCAATAGTGCCAAATAGTGATGCAATATAGAGAATATATCAAACTATAAATCCACTTTCACATTAGAATATAATGGATTATAGCAATATATTTTTTTTATTGTTCAAAATATTTACCGTTAATAATAATAATTAATTCTTTCCAGGAGTGGATGTCTTGTCATGAGGCACTTAGATTATTGCGCTATTCCATTTCCACCACCATATATTACGCAAGTCAATGTTATGCTGTTTTACATAATAATGTCAACCAGCTAATTAGGCATTTGTTGAAGAATTTAATCACTTATTTCATTCACATTATCAGACATTTCAACCATCTGAAAAGAAAATAAACAAATGATGAATGTAACTTTTCTTTATCATTTGCACATTCAAATTCCTAGGGGAAATTTCTAGTTGATCATCTTAGCTGGCATCTCAGCATGATCTTTTAAGATATATCTAAATGTGTTCATCTTGATTTTCTCAGCAAATCCCTGTTGATATTACCCGTGTGATGCACGGAATAAAAAATATATACTAATAATTAAATTTGTATTAAGTTAGATTTTAGATTGCATAAATTATATAAAAAAATTAAAATAAAACTCTACAAAATTTGAATAAATTAAAATACAAATATCTACGACTAGACACATGTGTGATAAATGATAAAAAAGAAGAATGATTGGACAACAAAAATAATCATACATGAAGTATAAATATTTTCAACACGAATGTGAGTTAAAACAAATAAAACATGTTCTAACCTTAATTGTACATTTTTTGAAATACTTTTTTATAAACTACATTCTTGGTAGATGTACAAATATTTCAATTTTCATCTAAAATCAAAATCTTTAAACCAGCTTTAATCTTGACACTTGAAATGGTAACATAAAGTTGTCCATGTGTAAAAACTGGTTTTGGCAAGAATAATCCAACGTTAGATAGAGATTGACCTTGACTCTTATTGTTTGTCATAGTAAAACTGAGAGTGACCGAAAATTGTCTTCTTTGACATCTGAGAGGGATTCTAGAATCTGGTGCGACTAAATTCATTCGACTGCTCGATGTTTCTTAGCAATAGATAAATGATAATTTTATAAAAGTTAATTGGAAATACGTGCTTAGCAATAGATAGATGATAACTATATAAAAATTAACCAAAAGTTTATGTGCGAATTAAGAAAAAAAACATATGCGAATCTATATAATAATATGATAGAAAGAATGAGGTAGACAAAAACAATTCTACAAAAAAAATTAAAAACATATTTAAATAGAGAGAAAATGACACCTGGAAGCTAGCAACTTCAGACATATCACGCTCAAATAACAATCTAGTTCCGAACATCACATGTTGTAGAACAACATTTCCTTAAAATGATTGATCAAATCCAATGAACATTCTAACATAAATTTTGAAGGATTTAATCACACACATATAAATAGTTGTATTTAAATATGAAAAATAATACATTTTTAGATAAAATATGGTCACAATACAGATCTTTAACCTTAAGCACCAAAGTCGCACAACACAGACCTTTAACCTCCAGCAATCTCACATAAGAGTGATACCCTTGAGTGGATCACATCGAGCAGAATGTAAACACCGTAAATTTCTAAATGATGATCACTACTCAAATAGAGTAGCCAAAAAATTTATAGTAGATTAGTAAGCAGGTAACCACGTAACCAAAGATTTTTTTTTTTAAAAAAAGTCATTAATGAGAAATTCAATCAATCAATAATTATGAAATAAATTTGTTAAAAAAGAATTTTTTTTTAACAAATCATGATTATATTAAGCTATAATATCTCATATCAATAATTATCATAATATAATTGATTAAGCCTATAATATCTCTATCAATAATTACCATAATACTCCCTCCGTTTTTTTTAATTGTCCAGTTTTAAATGTGCGCGGGAATTTAGGTAATGATTGGTAGAGTATTAAAGTCAACAAAATGTATATATGTTTTACTAAATTACCCTCTACTTATTTGTTATATCTCTCCTCAATTAATAGAGATAGTGAGTATTAAATAAGGGTAAGAGTGGAAAAAAATAATAAATGTTGTCTTAAAATTTGAAATGGAGAATTAAAAAAAAACCCACGCAACTCTAAATTGGACAATTAAAAAATAAACGGAGGGAGTAATTATTATATTTAATGATAGAATATATAAAATTATGACAAGAAATTAAGTAAATTCTTTAAAAAAATAAAAAAATTGTATAGTTTAGATTAGTATCCAATTTATTATAGACTAAAACCCCAAATTGGTCCCTGAGATTTACCGCGCGGGACAAATTGGCCTATGAGATATTCATAATTCACTCGTGGTCCCTGACATTTACACTAACGTGGACAAGTTAGTCCCTCCGTTCAATGACCGTTTGAAACGTTAACAAAAAGAGACATTATAGTCCTTAATGAACTAGAATAGTAGACAAACAAGTCCCTAACGAAGGGACTAATTCTGTTAACGTTTCAAACGGTCATTGAACGAAGGGACTAACACTACAACAAAATTGGCCTAAGGCAACGTTTTAAAAGTGTTGACTTAACTGCACAAAAACGTTGCCCTTGGCCAATGGCAACACTTTTCCACCAACCACAACGCTTTAGCGGGCATTACGGTTTCAACTGTTGCGCTTGCTCAAAAGCAACGCTTTTCTGTCAAAGGCAACGACTTAGCAAAGAAACGTTGCCTTTGGTCCTAGCAAAGACAACGCTTTTTTCATTCGTCTAAGGCAACGCTTTATAACTGTTACTCTTACCATTGCCCTTTCCTTTTGTACGGCTACACTTATAAGTGTTGCATTTTCTCTTATAATAAAAGAACATTTAAAAGCGTTGCCTTTGGTTCTCACAACAGGCAACATTTAAAAGCGTTGTCTTTACTTTAAACTGGAATAATTTTTTTAAAACGTTACTTATTCTCCTATCTTATAATACATCTCTTTTTCAAATCTGTTTCTAAAATTAATTATAATTATCTCATAATACTTCAAATTTATATGTAATTTATAATTTAATTACATATTCAACCTAAGTTCATACAAAAATAAAATAAAAACTATTATTAACATAAGATGTAATATCAATTAATCATATAGTACAATAAATATATATATATATTGAACATCTTTCCTTAATAAATAAATAACTCCAAATAGTATTGTTACTAAACTAAGAGATCTATAATGTTATACGTTCTCAACACTAACAACCAAAACCATGAAAATTAAAGAACCTAATAACCTAATTTTATTTTGTTAATGTACCAACTTTCCAATTTTCAACCTTACTCTCTTCCCTTCCCTGGCTTGCTTTACTACTTGTTTCTTTTAGTCAAGATTTCGTTTCTGGTTTATCATTTTCCATAAGCTTGATGCAATAGAAACGGGATCCGATATGCTGCACTTCTAGACCCGCCTTCTCGCAACCCTTGAAGAAAAGCCGTTCATCTTCCTTACCGATTCGATGTCTCTAACTCATTAAAAAGGATGGTTGTGGTAACACTACACCTCCTGCCAGCACAAGTACTAAGATTCAGTAATAATATCTTTCATTCATAACATAAAGATTGGATAAAGTTTTATGTTTGTTATCAAATGCCAAAAAGGCTAAAACAACACTCTCATTTTACCCGGGTTTGAGACCAACAAAGTATAAGATTTTCAATGAAGTACAAGTATTAATAGATTCAGTAAAGATGCAAATTTTGAGCAGCTAAAGCATGTTATGTTAATTGAAAGAGTCTAGAATATGATTACCATCATCGTCTTTATTTACTGCCGGAGAAACTGCTCTTCTGTCGCGGGGCTTGTAATGTTTGAGAAGAAAGGAAATGGACTGTATCAAATTCGGATACTGCTTCACATCTACAAGCAATTATTAAGAGAGTCATATTAGGAAGAGGGAACATTTCCATCTAATAATCATTTTTTGTTTGAAAGAGAAGATAGAGAAGTAACAAATTTCATTGGAAAAATAAAAAAGAAAGAAACATTAGCTTCTAAAAAGAAGAAGCAGAAGTTGTTTCAAAGAAGCATCACTACTAGAAAAATGTATGTCACTGTGGGAATATTACATTACACATAACATTTGGATAGATTGCTACAATTTCATTACACATAACAATTTCCAGAATAATAGATAGAGTACTTTTTTAGAAGTAACACAAACACATAACATTTGAGTATAGATTGCTGCAAGTATTTTACTAAGTGGAAAAATAAAAAAGCTTGGAAAGAAAGTACTGAACCTGTAAAGGGATTAAACTCATGCAGATTCTTTCACTGCAAAAATTTGCCACATTTAATGTGCTAATATTTTAATGATTACAGAATCACCTTTATATTTATGTTTCTTGCTCAATATGGCCTGCAGCTAGCATGGTCATACCACCAAAATAATATAATGCTAGCTAGAAATAAAAGAGTGGACAATGGCCAATAAATAATAAGCACATAGACCGGCAAAAAGGAAAAAGTGCATACATACATATGTATATTATAGAACAATAATCCTAATTCCAAGCACGACAAAATCTAAGGACTTTTAATTTGGCTGTGAACTTTTTGTCCTTTTGCAGCATAAATTCTCTTACCTAATAAAATAAAATTGATTAAATGAGAGTATATAAAAAGCAGAAAACTCAAAGGCAATAAAAGATTTGACCCTTATGCATTTAATGAATTGTTTCATTCAACTTGAGCTAATGAACTCCATGTATCTATATGTGTTATGTGTATATATTAGTTATATAAACATACATCTAAAAGTAGTTGAAAAACCAACATATACATACTAAGTGGTAAATTCAAGCCAGCTCTGTTGACCAACTCTGGGATTGCTGATGCATCTCTCTTGATAACTAATTGCCAAGGAACCCTAACATTGCCTGAATAGAAATTTAGTATGAGAAAATTCATTAGTCATCCTCACAACATAAGAGAACATACAACTTAGCTTAATAATAATTCCATCCGGCCATACTTGAGTCAAGGTTAAGAAACAAAACATACCATAAGAATATACAAGTACCGAAGTAGCCTAGAGGATGGAATAGAAACTTAAAACATCAGAACTATGAACATAAATTTTGATGTTTACATGGTCTTATTGTAGCTCTAAAATTTTATACTTTCAAAGCCAAAATCATGCTTCAAAGTTTTTAGATTTTTATTCCAATGCAGCAAGAATTCATTACCTAAAATGCTTCAAGAATGACATTAAAATCCTCTCAACCTTCAATACAAAATTGATGCCTTCTTGAGCTTGAAGAGGCTACAAAATCCAACCTTTTCCAATCAAATTCATACAATAAAAAATTCAGATTCACAAATCCATTTTTAGTTTAGAAAATTTTCTTAAAAAATATCATAAAAAACCATCAAACTTTTGATGAAATACTAAAGCATCCATGAGCTCATTGGTAATAAAAAAATTAAACTCTTAAATTCCAATTTATGCCCTCAATTTTATAGGTTCATGAGCAATGCATTTGTGCAGCGAAATATGAAGCATACTTGAAATGTGCAGCAAACTAAACTCTTATAAATATGAAGCATATAATCAAAAGTATAGTCACACATAATTAATGCAAGGACTTAATTAAAAAGATGTCAATATATGTGTACATTCTAAAAGATGACAAATAATTAATGCAAAATGGAAAAATACCTTGTAAGTCCACGTAGAAGAACCTGTCAGGTATATTTTGCCATTGTTGAATCCATTGATTGTTATACTAGTTATTCTTGGTCCTATGAAGTCATAAAATGATCCAGCACTCTAAAATGCATAAGAAAATAGAAATGGCAATGAAAGTTGAACAAAGGAAAATGAATATTGTTCTGATTCAAAACGGAGCAACTAATTCACAGGTAAGCCAATACTAAGCTCAATAAAGCAATTTCATTCTCCCTTGCCTTTCTTGAGTGGGATGGGGTTGGCATAACTTAGTGGTACTCCAAATGCAATACCTAAAAAGTCATAAGTTAAAAAATAACAAATAAAGGACATGATGAGAAGAAGAAACATGTATGTAACCTTTCTATCAATGTCAATGTCATAGTCATAGGAGATGAAATGACCTTGATATTCTTGATTCACAAAAGCATAGACAAACATGACCCTTTGATTCTACTGGGAACTAACCTGTTGAAGATTTTCCTCAAACAGTGTTAAAGAAACATCAATTATTTACTATTTGATGAGGATAGAGAAAAGAGAGAAGAGGATCAATGAATTAATAAAAAAAACTTAAATAAAATACTAGCAACTATACAGAGCTTAATAAAAAAATGACTATTTTTATTTAAAATAAACTATTACAAAACATGCTCATCAATGCTACGATGGATTATGGCATATCGATTATTAGATATATAAAAATTATAATTACTAAAGTGAATCAACATCAATGTTATTCCATAGAGACAAGGAAATCAATTTTTTTTCTTTCAATTGTTATTCAGTTGTTCACATACTATTATTTACAACAAAATAGTAATTAACAGAAAGAAAATTAAGGATTAAACTCCTGAACTCTTGACTAAAGAGATAGGCAAGGGTTTTGTATTCAACTTATTATCTTAATTCTATTTCTGAATTAGAACATACTATCGTATATCATAAGCTCACTGGAATTACATTTAAAGCCTTCCATTTAAAGTATTGAAACAAATACTTTCCTCCTTTTAGATCAAGAGCATTCTAATATTTAAGAAATTTTAAATTGTAAATTATGTTTATGAATGAATAATACTATATAATTATTTATTATTTTACTTTTCCCAAGTGTTAAATTGAAAATTCTTTTTCTTAGAAAGGAAAAAGAAAGTGGCGATTGAGTGAGGAGCTTACCGAAAGTGGCTGTGTTCATTGTCTTCACTCCATTAGCGAAGTTCTTGTTGCAGTGATAATGGTCCTTGTAGGGCCATCACCGTACATGAGAATGTTTACAGCTTCCTTGACAGTCTTGAAATTGCCACTGCCGTCCTTGGCAACCACCACGTTAGGTGCCTGTATGGATCATAAAGAACCCGATTCATGACTACTTTATTTTTTTACTGTTATTTATTTATTTTCTTTTACTATTAGCCGCAACCATGGAAGAGAAAGAAGCCAACCTCATAGAAACGAGTCACACGAAGCGGCGTTCGAAGCTTTCTCGGTGGCAGAAGCGGCGTTCGAAGCTCTCGGTGGCAGAAGCGGCGTTCGAAGCTCTCGGTGGCTGAAGCGCCGTTCGCGAGTCGGTGGCTGAAGCACCGTTCAAAGCTCTGTTGTATGGCGCCGGAGTTTGTTCCGTTGAAGCAAATCGCCTTGAACAAAGCGTCACGCGGTGGTCGCCCTTGAACGGATGGAGAATCGAGCTCTTCACTGTGGTCGCCCTTGAAAGGGAGAATCGAGCCTTAAACGGTGGTCACGCGGTGGCCGGCCTTCAAAGGGAGAATCAAGCTCTTCACTGTGCTCCTAGTAGTGAGAATAGAATTAGGGATTTGATGAAGAAATGTATTGTGAGTTGAGACGGATGAAATTTTGTTTCTTTAGAAAATTAATAACTCAAAATTATAGTGGGAAAACATTTTATTTTCGCGCTAGTGAAAATTTTTTAGGTATTAACTAAGGCAACACTTTCTAACCATTGCGTGTAATAGTCTCAACGGCAACGGTTAAGAACCGCAACTATCTTCTAAAAACACGTTGCTTTTTTTCTATGTTGTTGCAATGCTTTTAAAGCGTTGCCATTTCATTTTAACACCACGCTTTCGAAGCGTTGCCTTAAAAAGTGTTGCCAAAACACTAATTCGTAAAAAGCGTTGCTATAGGTGGAAAACGCAACGCTTTAAAAGCGTTGCCCTAAAAAAGTGTTGTCTTAGGCCAAAAATGTTGTAGTGTAACTTGTCCACATTAGTGCAAATGTTAGGGACCACGAGTGGATTATGAATATCTCAGGGACTAACTTGTCCACATTAGTGCAAATGTTAGGGACCATGAGTGGATTATGAATATCTCAGGGACCAATTTGTCCCGCGCGGTAAATCTGAGGGACCAATTTGGGGTTTTAGTCTTTATTATATCTATAGTTAGCAGTTTGCGCAGTTCAGCGCTGTCTGCCTGCTAAAATGCAGCCTCAACCCCTTCTGAAGGAAATGATTGATGATCAGAAAATGCAGTTGCATCCTCTTAAGGTGCTACCAGTAGCTTTGGAATTATTGAAGGTAGTTGTTGTTGTTGACACTCCAGCCACCCTAGGTAGCTTGAGAACAATTGGTTACGACCTCTTGGGATGCAATATTGGGTTCTTTCGACATCATTTATTCCCCATCTTTGAATCTTGTGACATTGTGACTCGGGAAGGCAAGTGAGGACAGTAGTGATTGACAGATTGCTTAGGGATGGAAGATGTAGGTTCTATTTAGTTTAAATTTTGATAGAATTGCTTTTAAAATAATTGATATTGAAAGAATTGTGTTTAAAATAATTAAGATAGAAAAAATTGATTTGTGTTTGGAAAAGATGTTAAAAACATGAGTTTAAGATGGTTGTTATGAGATACTAAAAGTAAAAGCTAATACTTTTAGTTTCCATTAGAATCAATTATTTTCAAAATGATACGTTTTTTCTAGAAGTAAAAACACAAAACAAATACAATCAATTTTTTCAACCCACTTTTTTTTAACTCAACTCTGTTTTGAATGCCAACCAAACAGACTAGTAAAGCTAGATGATGATGAGAGGAATCAGATGTAGGAGAAAATTTAGATTTCATCATACTTCATAAGTTCCACAACTAGACCACTAGACTTCGAGCGTTGGGACCCGAGTGGATATTCCTATATTACATAACCATGTTTTCTTCCTCATATTTCAAGATATTTGACCCAAAAGGAAGTCTTTCTTTGATATTACTGTTTTTGCTATTTAGACATCACCTTGAGGACAAGGTGATTCTTTAGGGAGGGAGTATTGATATATATCCAAGTTAATTAGAGCAATGGTTTAACATGGTATTAGACACAATGATCGAAAGAGTTAAATCTCGAATTGGTTCTCCACTTTGCATGAGTGAATCAAATTAGTCATTTATTTTAATTTTTGCTCAAAATAGTCTTTCAATTTGCAATATGTGAATCAAGTTAGTTCTCCTGACATTTTTTTGTTATAACTCTTGTTAAATTCTGCTGGTGTTGACTGTTTATTACCAATTTGACAAGTGACATGTAACCCTGGAAATACATATAACTCATATTAGTCCTCCACTTCACCTGTTTTGAATATTTTCTTTTGGCTTGAACTCATGCTATTATAAATATGTTGTGTTGTGTTAGTTCAAAGTCCCACATTGGTGGGAACTAAAAAGAGAGATGGGTGAAAGGCCTATATAAGAGTGTTATAAGCCTTATTCACTTGCACCACATCCTTCAATTTATATAAAAAAGGTGTATTAGATTTTAGGTAGTATGTGTCAAATATTGTGAGGGTTTGTAATTTTTCCGTTCAAAAATTACTAGTGTTGAAGTTTATCCCAGTGGGGCCGTGGAGTAGGTCTTGAGGTGCCGAACCACGTTAAAAATTTTGAGTGTGTTTTTCTTTCTCTCTCCTCTATTTTTGTTTGGGGCCTAACAAGTGGTATCAAGAGCTTTGGTTTGGGGGGAATATTTTCTGAGTATGCTATGTGGTTGCAGCATTGTCTGATCTTCCACATTAGAAAAGATTTATATTCCGATGGGATAGTTTCTTAGTATGCTCTGTGGTTGCAGCATTGTCTGTGTAATACCCCAATTTTCCAAAATAAATATGTTAGCACATCTTCATAAAATAAAAATGTATCATATTTATAAATTTCTACCAATAGTTATTTATATTTACTATGCATAATATTATTATTCATGATAGTATTATTATTTTAACATTCATGATAATATTAGCTTAAATAATATTTTAGTATTCATAATAAGTAATATTATTTTATTTTTAAAATCTTTTACTATTCATGATAGTAGTATTATTTTATTTTAATATCTTTTACTATTCATGATATTAGTATTATTTTATTTTAATATCTTTTTACTATTTATGATATTAGTATTATTTTATTTTAATATCTTTTTACTATTTATGATATTAGTATTATTTTATTAAATAGTATTTTACTATTCATGATATTATTATTATTTTATTACTAATATCTCAAATAGTGTTTTACTATTCATGATATTATTATTATTTTATCTTAAATAGTATTTTACTATTCATGATATTATTATTATTTTATTAGAAAAATTTTACTATAAATAGGGGTGGGGGGAAACCTTGGGAGGCATAAGGGAATGAGAAAAAAATTTAGAGAAGAGAAAGAGAGGAGAGAAAAAGAGTAAGAAATAATAGTGAGAAATATTTTAGTAGAATAATTTCTCAGTATACTCTGTGGTTGCAGCTCTGTCTGATCTTCCACATCAGAAAAGAATTATTCTTAGTCACATAAATAAGTGTCCAGAGTGTCATACTGAAATTCTGCCGGTTTCTATTCACGCGTTGTTGTTCTTCAAAATATAATAATTAAGGTAGGGGTTTACTTAATGTTGTTATAATGTTCATACTATGCATATATAAATATGTAGCTATTATGTAATTTAATACCCATCTACATACATTATTATTCACCATTTACCATTTACTATTACTATTCACTATTTACCATTTACTATTTACTTTTACTATTCATTATTTACCATTTACTATTTACATGTACTATTCACCATTTACTATTTACTACTCGCTATTTACCATTTATTATTCACTATTTACAATTTACTATTTACCTTTCACGAATTACTATTTACTTTTACCATTTACTATTTACCTTTCACTATTTACTATTTACTTAAATTGTCCACTACTCACTATATACTTTTTACTGCTCACTTACTATTCACTATTTACTATTTACTTTTACTATTTACTTTTATTATTTACTTTTACTATTTACTTTTACTATTCACTATTAACCATTTACTATTTACTATCTACCATTTACTATTTACTATTTACCGTTTACTATTTACCTTTCATAATTTACTATTTACTTTTATCGTTTACTGTTTACTATTCACTATTTATGTTCATGATTTACTATTCATCACTTACCTTTATAATGTTCACTATTTACCATGTATCAATTGCTAATTATTATTTACTATTTACTGTTCATTATTTATTGTTTACTGTTTACTATTCACTTGTTACTATTTACGAATTACTGTTCACCGTCTAATATGTATATTACTATTCATGCATGACATCATTCATATATGTTATATCATATTATAATTGTGGTTGATTATGTTTAAGTATCATATTAATGATGTTATGATGTGATTGATGCATAAGACAAGAAATAAAATTAATAGTACCCTTCGAGCCCCAATCGGATTGGCCAATGAAGTATTGGCGGCTTCGAGACCCAATCTGATTGGACAGTGAAGGTGAACTATACCCCCTCTACCCCATTTTAAGTTCTAGCGATGGCTAGCAGGTATGAGCTCATAGCCTAGGGGTCTGGTGATGCGGAGGTGAAGTAAGGGAGGGTGGTAACGCCAAAAGATATTAAAGTAAATTGAGAATGAAAGTTAAAAGTTTAATGTATGTATGTGTATGATTTATTTAATTGTCTGTGCATATGCATTTATATAAATTATGATATGATGCATATTCATGATTAATGCATACATAGAAGCATATAAAATCGATGTCACTCCGGGAATCCCACGATTTCGAACTTAATTAAATGAATTAATAATTATCTCACTTATTTCAAAAATAAACCCGGAGGGCCTGGAACGAAAAACGATGACACCTTGCATTTTACCCCTACTGAGTTACTTTCGAGTTACTCACCCCTTTCCGTTTTTGTCTCCAGACGAATCTGCAGGTATGGGTGCTGATGAAGCAGTAATCCCTTGATTTTTGAAGATTTTTAGTATTTGTATTATGAACTAGTATAAGTGTTGTATTAAAGTCTGAATCTTAATGATCGGCAGTACTATATCTTATATATTTGTGTTGTATTATGGTTGACGGGATATTTGTTTGTAGATGACATTATGATCAGTTAATATCGATGTTATAATGCGATGCCCCTATTTTCATAAAATATTAAATATCCCGATTATTTTTAGTTTAATACATTTAACTATGGGACTGACGCGTGACGACTGATTAATTAACTAAGTATGACTTAAGCATATAAGGTTAATTAATTAGGGTGTTACAGTCTGACCTTCCACATCAGAACAAAATTATTCCTTGATTTCTTGGGAGGTAGTAGGAGAGAGTGAAGTAAGAGTATCTAGTCAGAGTTGAGTTAGATACAATAGCTACTTTGAAGTTTGAAGTTCCAATATATGATGGAAGAGCAGACTTTACTCTGTGGCAATGCACAATTGAGGATTATTTGGTCCAGCAGGGTCTTGATTTTGCATTGCAAGATGAGAAGCCAAAGGACATGAAAGATTCAGATTGGAGTACAATCCAGAAGAAGGTTGTCAGCACAACTCGGTTGGCACTAGCCCCACAAATTAAAGTGACCGTGCTGAAAGAGACGTCATCGAAGAAGTTGTGGGACACGTTGGAGAGCAAGTTTGCGTCAAAGACACTTACCAACCGGTTGATGATGAAGATGGACCTGTACTCACTGAAGATGGAAGAAGGAGGTAATGTGACTGATCACATAAATAAATTTAATGAGATGTCATCTAGACTGTTAAATGCAGGGGACACTATCAAGGACGAAGAGCAAGCGCTGCTTCTACTTGCTTCACTGCCAAAGTCCTTCAAGCCACTAGTGCAGTCATTGCTAGCAGGGAAGAGCACACTGCAACTGGATGAGGTGACGAATACCTTGAAGGAGAGTCAGAGGATGATGGGTGGTGAAGAGTCTCATGGGGACAGTCAGATTCTAGCAGTGGGGTCTGCTGAGAGAGGGAAGAAGAAGGGTGCCCGACTAGATAGAAGATCTCGGCTGAGAGACATGAGCACTGTTGAGTGTCATTATTGTGGACAGTTGGGTCACATGCAGAGCAGATGCCCAGAACTCAGGGAGGACATGTAGAGCCTGAAAGAGAAGAAGGGCAAATCGAAGGGAGATTCTTCATATGTGGTTACTTATGGAAATGACCTCCTATGAAGATCAGTATACTGCTGGTGAGAAGATTCTACGGCAAGGGATGATCGCTGTAGAATAAATAATTTATTTGTTTTGTTGTTGCAAGAGTGTAATAATGTAGGACTTTGAATTAAGGGAGGATTTGTTGTGTTGTGTTAGTTCAAAGTCCCACATTGGTGGGAACTAAAAAGAGAGATGGGTGAAAGACCTATATAAGAGAGTGTTATAAGCCTTATTCACTTGCACCACATCCTTCAATCTATATAAAATGGTGTATTAGATTTTAGGTAGTGTGTGTCAAATATTGTGAGGGTTTGTAATTTTTCCGTTCAAAAATTACTAGTGTTGAAGTTTGTCCCAGTGGGGCCGTGGAGTAGGTCTTGAGGTGCCGAACCACGTTAAAAATTTTGAGTGTGTTTTTCTTTCTCTCTCCTCTATTTTTGTTTGGGGCCTAACAAAATAGACATTCACAAATACTTGGAGAACAACAAAAACCCAGCCAAAACAGCCAACAAAGCTCATTTAACCTTTTATGGCCCAAATAGTATTTTTATCATGAGTATATTTTTAATTGACTTGGTGATTGTGGCCCAAATTCCTATTTATTGACTGTTTTGGCTGGTTTTTTGTTGTGCCCCTAGAAATGCTCATTTGCTTAGTCAGATGTATGAAACACCTAATTAAGCCACTAGCACATTTCGAGAATGTAAAGGTTATGGCGGAAGCGTAAAGAATTAAAAGAACAAAAAAGAAGACGATTAAGGTTTGTTTGAGTGTAAAGAAGATATATAAATCTTGAAAGAAAAGCTTCTATTATTTCTTAATCCAATTGGGATTTTCTTATCCGCACTACAAGGAGATTGGACCCAAATGTATAAGGAAAACTCAAAAAAATAACCAAAACCCAATAACATAAACATTACAAGAAAACTAAACCAGGACGATTATGTAACAGTATTTACATCATAATTTATAGATTTATCATTCTTCTTAACATTCCCCCTCAAACTCAAGTCATGTCTTTGAGTGACTCCGAGTTTGTCCTTGAATTTTTCAAAAATAGCTGCAACCAAATGTTTAGTCATGATATCTGCAATCTGAGAAGAAGAAGGAAAATGCACAACAAATAAAGATTTTGAAGTAACACGTTCCCTCACAAAATTTAAGTCAATCTCAAAATGTTTCGTGCGACTATGTAAAATCGTAATTGCAACAAGCAAGACGGCGCTTAAGTTACCGCAAGAAATTGTTGGCTGAATTGAATACTCCACATGAAGGTTTTTGCACAACTTTTCTACCTAAAGAATTTCCTGTTCTGTAGCAGTGAGGCTCTGAAACTCGGCTTCTATTGAAGATATACTAACAGTTGACTATTTCTTCCTGGACGAAGCTACCAAATTTGAGCCGAGATATCACTACTAGAAAACTGCATATTACCGACGAATTTTGACGAACAAGTTACTGGCAGAATTACCGACTGGTTTCAATGAAAAAAGAGCAACAAATACCTTTGCAAGCATTACCGAAAAATATTGGTTTATTTTATCAGTCGGTAATTCAAAATGTACAAGTATCGACGAATTTTCATACATAATCCGTCAGTAACTGTTTGGGCGATAAAATTCCCGCCTGACCATTTTTTTTGGTTTTTAATTATTACTAACGGATATCATCCGTCGGTAATACCCTAACCCTAAACCCTATTTATTTATCTAGTTGTTACCGATAGATTTGTTATAGATGATCCGTCAATAACAAAAACACATCATTTCACTTAACCGGTGCGTGTTACCGACGGATACCATCCGTTAGTAATCCGTCGATAACGAATTAATATGAGGGGTCGAGAACCCTTCTTCCTCATTTTGTAACGCGACTCTCTCTCTCGCTCTCCCTCGCCGCCAACCACCTTCCGCCGGCCAGATCTCCGCCGTTTGGCCTCTTGAGACCATCAACGGGTTTGTTACTCTACCCTCTTCCGTTTAATCGGTTTAGATTTTTCATTTTGGCTCATTTTTCTAATTTCCATTTTTTTTTCTCTCTCTCTAAAATTAGTTCGCAACCACCTCTCTCCGCAGCTTCCGAGCAGCTGTGTCGCCGTCCACCTGCCGCTGCCGTCCGTCCAGGTTAGTTTCTATTTTTAGATTGTTATTTTTTTATTTTAGATGTGGTGTTTTTTATTTTTATATAATATATTTTTTACAATAATAAATTTATATATTTTTTGTTTTGTATATTATGTATTCTATTTTTTTAAAGATTTTTTATAATATTTTTTATTAAAATTTTATATATTCTCTTTAGATTTTTTTAATATATATATTTTATATGTTTTATTTTCATTTAAACTTTTTTAAATATTTTTTTCTAGGATAGAGTTGTAGGAATGGAGATTACATGACTGGGGGAAGACTTAAAGTTCCTTCTCATTGTTTGCTATTGTTTGCTGTGGAGATTGTTTGTGTTTGTCATTGTTTGCGGAGATTGAAGGATAATTTGCATGATGTGGAGTTTGGGGGTGTGCGCTAGAACAGTGGTAGGCTTGTTGTATGTTTTGCATGATTTTAATTAAATTCGATAAATTATGTATGATTTTAATTAATTTTGTTATATTATGCATGATTTTAATTAAGTTTGCTATTGTATGGTTTGTGCAAAATCGTTGTCCATGGTCGAAACTTTAGATGAAACTATGTTAAAGTTTTTTAAAATCATTGTGAGTGGTCATAATTTAAGAGGATACTCTGCCGAAATTTTGTTGAGAGATTCATTTAATTATAACAAACTAAAATAAGAATAAATTATATATAATTCCTTATTTTTCAAAAATAACAATATTCCTAATTTGTTACTTTTAGGGTATTTAAAAAATTACACGATGATGACATCGACAAATAGATTATGGATGTATGATAGGTTGCACCCGAATAGGGGGTGTTAAGCCAGAATTCTATGCAGGAATTGAAGAGTTTGTGTCATTTTCCTCTCGGTCTGAGCAGTTTATAAGTGAGGGAAAAGTCAAGTGTCTGTGTGCCAAGTGTACCTGTAGATATTTTTATGATTTCGACACTATTAAGGTGTATATCTACAAGAAAGGATTTATGGAAAATTATTTTGTATGAATATTCCATGAGGAAGTAGAGACAGAAGAGGTTTAGTTTGGTGGACCTAGTTCTAGTGGTTTTAATAATGTACAAGATGGGTTTAGAGATTTTAATTGGAGGGATATTATATTTCGGACATTAGTACATTATATTTTACTTTATTTATGTGTATTGTAATTTAATGACTATGCTACATTTAGAAACCAATTTAAATATTTGATGCACTTTATTAATAATATGTGTTTGATTATTAATATCTTCTTCATATTTATTTAATAAGAATTTATATATAATTACCAGAAAAAAATAAAACTAGCACAATTACTGACAGATATATCCGTCGGTAAGATGAATTATTTTTTTAATAAAATTATTTATTACCGACAGATTTTTAAAGGATAAATTCGTCAATAATGATGATTGAATATCCACGGATAAGTATCCGCCGATATGCACCGACAGATGCATCCCTCGGTATGTACCGACAGATGTGTCCGTCGGTAACTGTTACCAACAGACATTCTCCCACAATCCATTGGTAATAATGTTCCGATCACACCGAAACTGGGGGACGACATCCATCAGTATATCCGTCAGTAATCCTGTATTTTTTAGTAGTGTATACACAATATCCACTTGTGGATCATCGATCATCGGGATCATTGGCCCATTCAGAAATCTGAAAAAGCCATAATACAAAAATCATTAGATTTATGAAAGGTTAGCCCCTACTATGCAGTACGGGCAAGGTACCTTAAAATACATTTCACTATGCGCCTTCCAATGAGAAATAAGGGACTTTTGAAGAAATTGACTTACTCTATTTACATAATATGATATATCAGGTCTAGTGAGAGTTTCATATTGCAACCCTCCAACAATAGACCTATAAAGAGTTGGATCTTCAAAAATATCATTCTCAAAAGATGACAGTTTCAGAGTGGATAATATGGGAGTAGACATTGGTTTACAATCTGCCATATTAGCTCTTTTTAATAGATCTTTGATGTATTTTGTTTGGCAAAGTTGTAAAGTTTGTTTATTTGGATAAAGATTTTTATTCCAAACCTAAGAAATAATGCAATTGACTCGGATCTTTTAGAGAAAACAAATGCTGTAATTGTTTAACTAAGAGAGAAATTTTAAGAGGATTGTGTCTAGTTTCAAGAATATGATCAACATATACTAAAAGAAAAATGGTTGAATTTGAAGAAAACCTAGTGAACAATGATGGGTGAGCATGTGAACGTTTGAAACCAAATTGCAGTAAACAAGAGTTGAGTTTTACAAACCAAGCTAGAGGGACTTGTTTTAAATCATACAACGATTTATTTAATTTGCAAACATGAGATGAATTATCTTAAAAACCCGAATGTTGTTCCATGTAAACAATGTCAGTCAAATCACCATTTAGAAAGACATTGTTGAAATCAAATTGACATAAGGACCACCCTTTATTTAAAGCAATAGACAAGACTAATCTAATAGTGGTCGGTTTTACAACCAGACTAAAAATTTAAGGGCGAACCTTAGGTGTGGTTGTCATGTATGGTTGGTTGTATAGTTGTCTTAGTTAGAGTAGTGAAATTCCAATTCTATCCCTATTTTTATTTTAATCCCACCAAACACCCCTCCTTCATCAATACCCCACCACCACTACTGTTCCTCACCCCATCAACGACGACTAAGGCAGTGTCGCCGCCAGCGACGGTGGTTGTTGGGGAAACAGAGGAAATGAGTTTGAGACAGCGGTGTCAGTGTCGATCTAATGCAGCGCCGTCGCCTCGGTCTCTGTCTCGGTGTCGATCTCCAGCCACCTCTCTTGTCGTCTCTGTTCTCGCTCTCCCTTTTCCAGCCGCATCACCGGTGCCTCGCCGCTATGGCGCCCTACTCCCTCCATGCGCGGCCGCCATCCCTTTCCTTGCCTTCAAGCTTCGATGCGACAGCGGGTGGCGCCACTCTGCTTCTCTTCTTCCTCGACCACCTCTTCTTCCTCCTCTCCCTCTACCTCACTTCTTGCTTCTCTTCTTCCTCGGCTCCCTCTTCTTCCTCCTCACAGCAATGATTTCATGGCCAGCAAAGTAAATGTTCTTGCAATTATCCACAATGAACCTCTTGGAAAAGTCATTCCCAATGGTTTCAGCTGCTCGATGTTGCTGCTGTCTGGGGTTGAAGGCTGAGGCGGATGAATGGGGGTGGTGGTGGTGGTGGTTAGTGAAGAGAAGGGGTATTGGTTGGAAAAAATAAATAATAATAGGGACAAAATAGTAATTTCACTTCATTATTTGAGACAACCACACCCTAATCCTTTAAAACAACTTTACAGTAGTAATGGTCAAAATTTAATCATAGTCCACTCCCTCCACATGATTAAAATCTTTTGCTACAAGGCGAGCTTTGTATTTCAAAATAGATCCATCAGGATTTCTCTTGATGGTAAAGCCCATTTAGAGCAAATAACCTTGCTTTGTGGAGGAAGAGGACCTAAAGTCCAAGTGTTAGTCTTGTGTAAAGCGTTGATCTCTTCCTCCATGGCTTGATGCCAATGTGGGGAAGAGAGAGCATAAGATGTGCTTTTGGGGACATGCTGGACCAGATTCAAATTTGGGCTAATTGCAGAAAATGTTTTTGGTTTAAAAATGTTTGATTTAGATCTGATTTGCATTGGGTGAGAATTTGAATGACTTGGAACTTCATAATTAGTAAGAGGAGAAACAATATGATCAGTAATAGTTGCAGAGGTCAGAGAGTTACCTGAAGGAGGTTATTTGTAGTGGTAGACTCATATATGTCATTCTCATATGAACCTTTCTGAGTACACTTGGCACACACATTAGTTTTCTTCAATCAAAATTTTATCTTTCAACTTAGAGAGTTATCATTAAAATATTTATTTGCTTAAGAGTAATTTTGAAAGTTTAATTACTCTTAGAATGGATCTGGAACTTACAATATGTTGTAACGCCAAAAATATTGTACACATAGTAAAATTGAATAATATCAAAAATTAAAAATAAATACTTCCTTCCAGAATAGTTTCTTTAAACTAAATATTAAAACTCATAAACAATGCAAATGTAAGATGTTCGAGTTCTTGAAGAAGTTGTGTGACAAATTGTCTAGAACATAGGCATTGTAAGTCCTTGGTTTAAGGCAAAGAAAGTCCTCAATTGTTAGAGGCAAACAAATCCCCCTCGTGTTGTGAGGTGGTACAAATTCTTTACTGATGTAAAGGTGAGGTTGTCTGAAAAGACACTTTAAAAAGAATATCTAAGGAAATCTCAACTGAAGGTTGAGGGGGAGTAGGCTAAGTTAGAGCAGAACCAGTATAAAAATTATCGTCTATGATTTTCTCTTTTCCCTTAACTCTTTATTCTTTACAAACTGTTAAGAAACTGTTTTCGAAAACTAAGGTGCTGATTGGTTTGTGAAAATATTTTCTGTTTTCATTTTCTATTTTCATTTTCTGAAAATGATTTTCATTTTCAATTTTTCAACTTTTAGAAAATGTGTTTGGTATGTGAAAACAAATTCTGTTTTCAAATTGAGAAAATATAGAGAACATGTTTGGTATGTCTATTTTCTTTTTTCTAATTTTCAAAGTTAGATTAGATTTTATATTTATAAAATATAAAACTTATTTTTAATTTAACTTTAAATTAACTTTAAATTTTTTATAAAGCTACTAATTTTTATTTAATTTTATTCAAAGTAATTTTTTTTAAATGAACTTAATATGTAAAAATAACTTGGTTCATTTTTTAATTATGAATCTATTGTAAAAAAGAGACATAAAAAATAATGAAATCAATTTTAAAACAACTAAGTATCATCTCATTACACCATATAAAAATAATTTTGAGTGATCTTTTTTAAATTATATTTCAAAATATTAATGATACAAATGTTATACATTTTAATTTATTTAAAATTATGTTTTAAAAATTAAACTGGTAGCTAACACTTTTATATATGTTTTATTTTTGAGTAAAATACTATTTGTTATACTTCAATCAATCAATATACTACAAAAAATATTTTTAGTACGTGACTACAAATATTTAATATAATATATTATTTTGTCAAAAATGAATTGTTAATTAATTAATGACTTTCAGCTTTTGTATGAAAGTATAAATATTTAAGGAAATATATAATGTAATGATTGTTATAATAATGAAAATGAGAATATTGAATAATGAACATGATTTATATGATTTGTTTACAATTAATAAAAAATAAAATAGGAAAAAAATAAAGCTTGAAGAGAGCGGAGTTGCACTTGCACTTTTGTTTCAAGGCTAAACGAATAACATCTACTGATAGAGGAGTGATGATTCGAACCAAGATCCTTTAATTAAAATGAACGGATGTTCCAATATTTATAAAAGAGCCACCGTGTTTTTACTTGAAAACGTTTCCTCTTTTTTCTTTGATAAAACTGAAAATGTTGAAAACAAGAAATTGGTGTTTTCACTTTTCTAACCCGTTTTGAAAATATTTTCTGAAAATCATTTTCGAAAAACTAAACCAAACATATTTTTAACTTCATTTTCTGTTTTTATTGAAAATGAAAACATAAAATATGCAAACCAATCGCACCCTAACCTTCTCAACTTAACTCATAACTCAAAACACCTAAGAAGTTTTTCAAAAAAAATTTATAACAATACTTCTTACTTTCTTGGAAGGATATTTTCTTCTCAGAAAACAAAACTTCTCAAAAGCATTATCCTCTCAGAAACACTTTCTGCAGCCTCTTAGAAGACTATGCTTCTAAGCTCTGTTTTTAAAGGTAAAACAATTTTAGAGAAAAGTTTTTTTAAAATCTTAAACACGATTCAACCCCCCTTCTCGTGCAAACACACACCTTCATCACCTTGTTTATGTTCCTCCGTATAATAGTTTTAGTGTGATAATATTGAGTATTCCTATCCCCCTCCATAAGTTTGACCTCTATGGACTTCTGAAACAATAGAATTTCTTCTTGATGTAAGATATCTTCTAATTCTTCCCTTAGCTCTTTTTCAAGATCGTCAAGAAAAGAGTTCCTGCCATAGTCGCGCGCTTTCTGAATACCATCAATTCTATATAAGATTCTAGTTTTCTTTATGAAGACATGGCCGAAGACATTCTTGTTCCAATCTTTTAGCTTAAAAGAAAGCTTCATAAGCTGATCCTAGCACACACCTCCCTTTACCCAGTTCTGAGAGAGAAACGAGTTAAAATCATGGTGATTAAGCCACATGGCTTCAAAACGAAAGGGCCTAAAACCACCAGGATAATCAAGGCAATCTGTACACATAAGAATGAGGTGATGGTCCGAGTTTTTTCTAGGGAGAGTTCTGACAAAAGCTTCACGGAAATCTGTCCTCTAAGGAACATTGCACAAAACTCTATCTAGCCTTTTGAAGACTCTTTCCAAACCATTAAATAAAGGACCCTTCTAGGTGAAGCGAGAACCATTAAAACCAAGATCCATATGCTTACAACCATCCATCCAGTTAGCAAAACGTCTACAATCATTGAGATCAGTAGGGGCATCATCTTTCTTTTCGCTGCTGTCCATGATCTCATTAAAGTCCCTCATCATCAACCATATTTCAGAAGTAGTTCTAGCCACATTGTTCAACAGAGGCCATAATTGATGCCTCTTATTCTCCTGGGGGTTGGCATAGACATCAGTGAAATGGCAAAGTAAACTACCATTAATCTCAATCCTAGAATGGAAAAATTGGTGATGCATGAGGACAAGAACAATATTGATGTGTTATCGTTGTTCCATAGAGGCCAAATACCCCTTGTAAACCCCTCTACTTCTTGAACAATGTTGTGTTTCCACCCCATTTTCTTAATGACTCTTTGAGCGTTGGCACCACTGCATTTTGTCTCCAGTAATACCACCACATCAACTCTCCAATGGGACACGATATCTTTTAGAGTACGGCCAAAGGAAGCACTGGCAGCACCCCTTGAATTCCAAGACAAAATAATCATCAAATAAAAAAAACAAAGGTAGTAAAATCCCAACAACACCAGCCAGAAAAAAGGCTAGAGACTTAAGACATCATTTCATCCTCTCCCATGAAGGGAGATCCAAGATCATCTGGGTTCTGAATATTATCCTCGGCTTCCATCATCATATCCCTTTCATCTAAGATAGGCCCAAAGACACTATTGGGCAGATTTGGGTCCGCAGGTTTAGGTCTGTCAACCCCAAAGCCCAAGTTCTCTTTTGGAAAGGGGCCTTCCAAAGGAGTATCAGGAACATGGGTTATATCTTCAGAGGTGGGTTGGGTCTGACCCTACACAGGTTGCTCACTACGAGCCTCCAAAGTCTGTATGTTTCTGCTGACACCTTTGCTCTTGAGGGGGCTTGCGTAACGGGCTTCATGAGCAGTTTGTGGTTGATGGTTTGAGGGCCCACCATGAATAATTAAATCATTCTCTCGTTCTTCTAGAACCTTCACGACCTTTGTTTTATTCTTGTTGTGCGTCTTTTGGATTTCTACATTGACAGCTGTATAAACGGCTTCTCCTGCATTTTGCACGTTCTTTTCCTTTCTCTCTTCGTATCCCTCACCCTTTTGTTGCTCCATGTCATCACATTGCAGAGTCGCAAAACGAGAGGAACCATTATGGCTAACAACCGTATTGGCAGCTTTTCGGGGATTTTGTGGGCCCGCCTCTATCATCGTCCTTTATTCTCCCACAATTCTTTTCCTCTCACGTCTATTACTTTGGGCCAGCATCCATGTCCCAAATTTGTCTTGCTTAGATGAAATCTCCTTTCTACCCTCATTTGCTATTGAAATTCCATCATTGCCCTTTGGCTGGTCCTTTGGGATTCCTTCTGAATTCACTCCGCCATCGTCAGCTCTAGCTGTATCAGTCGCCGGTAAATCCATGTCATCCCTCTTGTTATGTATTTTCAACGGACATCTCTCTTTATCATGCCTGATTCTCCCACACCCGAAAGAAACAACATGCAAGCCCTCATATTCCACTCTCCTGCGATTTCTATTAATGTTGTAAGACGCCATTTAAGGCTTGGACATATCCACCTCTACACAAAGTCTGGCAAACTTGCCTCTACTCTATTGCATGGTGTTATGATCAATCTTGATGGTACACCCAATCAGTTTCCCAACTATCTTCAGAAAACTTTCATAATAATACTCTAGTGCAAGCCCCGGTAAGCGCACCCAGACCGCCAGATTGTCAATTGTAGCTTTATGAGGATCAAAATCTGGTTCCCACACCTAACAGCAAGATAGTGATCAAAAATCCTCCATGGCCCCCAGTAAGAGCAAATTCAAGGTCCTCATTGGAGAAAAGTTTGACAAGAAAAAAATCTGCTTCAAGGTCAATGACTTCAATGCTACTCGTCTTTGCCCACATAACTTCCAGCCTCCGTTTCATAGTAGCATAGCTTATTCTTTTTCCTATCAGTTTCACAATCAAGGTGTCTCTCCAATGCTTCCTCATATCCTTCTGCGCTCCTTTGGATATTAGAATGTTAAAAGTTTCATCCTCTTCCTCTTTGACCTGAAAATCTTCTAAGTCCACTTCTGAGTCATTGCTATCACTAGGCTCAGACTCTCCTTCTTCGTCAGATACCATAACTTCCATATCATGACCATCAGAAACAGTGCATGTCTTTCCTTTTTTCAGTGTCTGCAAAGGAGCATTTTGCCTTATCTTGCTCCGAATGTAGTTCTGCCTCCTCCATCCAGCATTCATCCCTGGGAATATAGGAGTGAGTACTGGTGAAGTTCTCATCCTCTATTCTCACCTTCTTTTTGCTTCTATGAAGTTGATCTTTTTCTTGGCTAGAAAATCTCCCTTGCGACGGCTAAGCGCCGCCGCGAACGCCTCCCCCTCTCATTGGTCACTATAAACCAATTACTAATGTTATTGCTATCAGTAAAGTTATACATGTTCAAAGGATATAACCTAATTCTCATCAACAACCCAACACCATCCAGCCCATCTTGAAAGTTCAACCCAAAATAATAATACACATTAGAGTGATCATTCTCCCATTCTAGAAGAACAATGAGTTATACAGTCTGTTAGGATTTTTTCTCCCTTTTTCCTCATTTTGTTACGATTCTTTTTTCCATTATGATCATGAGTTGTAAAAATCTAGAATAATCTTCATTCCTTGTATATATAGGATAGAAATTTTCCTCTTTTCATATGAGAGAATATACCAATTATTCACACTATATTGTCATCTTCCTTCTCTGTCATCTCCTTTTGATTTCGTTTTACATGTATTCCCTTCATACCATTTTAATTGTTTTTCTACATCTGTTTTCAAGTACAAGACATTAATACATACACAGATACATATATTTGAAGTGTTTGATTGACAGATTAATACACATACAAATATATAAAATATTATAAATTTTATGTCCATTATAAAATTGAGAACATAAATACATGAAAAATAAATACACAAATTTTTATATATATGTTTTCCTTATATTTAATTTGTGTATTGTGTGGAGTCATCAGCAGATATTTTAGAAGAAAACAACAACAATAATAATAATAATAATAATAATAATAATAATAATAATAAACTATTAAAGCATGTTTCATATTTTTAATATAATAATAGGAATAGTAAGTTAATGAGGTTCTATAAATAGAATCTCTTACGAAGGGAGTTAGTGAGTGTGCATTAAGCAAGCCACTAGCACGTTCTGTTTGCTCTCTTTTGTAATTTTGAGAATATGTTATGTATACACAGTTCATAAAATATTATGAGATATATAAATGTATTTAGAGCATGACATTTGAATGGAGTGTGATTATTTTTGTATTTTTGTTATATCTTTACCGTGAAATATTTAATTATCATATTTATCCGTGTATATAGGCTATTTCAGTGAACCACATAAATTTTCTTGTGCTATTTTAATTCTTACGCTTTCATAATAATTTACCTAGGTATTATTTTTTTAATTTTATGGGTCCGTCCGTTTAATTTCTCAGCATATTGTACTTCTTATACTAGAAAATATAAACACAAATTGAATTTATGTATGGATATTAAGAAAACACATATTAATAATCTTGATTTTGTAAAAAAACATTAAAATAATTCTATTATGCTTCACACTTCTATTAGCATATTTTTCAAACAAATTATATAAAATTAATATACTATTATTATTATATATATATATATATTAAAATGTTAAAAGTAATAATCAATTAAATGACCTCAAAAGGGATTGGAGGGAGTAATTAATTGATGCCGTAAAAACTTTTATATCATAATAATTAAACTCTACTAGTTTTACACTGTGACAAATAATTAAATTAAATACTATTTGATACCTAAAATATTTAGGATATACAATGTGGGGCTGTATTAATATGTTTTGTGCTTTAAATCATTCATAGTTATTTTAACATGAAATATTTTATAAGAGAAATTCAACTTTTTATTTAAAACATAGATAGTATGGGATCACCTATATGAGAGAATGAGAATATACTTGTTATTTTCGAAGGATCCCCTCTCCCTCTTAAAAATGGTACAGTCAATATAATTGTTAAATTTAGATAAAAAAAATACACAAATGTTTGGGAAAACAACAAAAAACCAGTCAAAACAGCCAAAAAAATCAATTTAACATTTTATGGCCCAAATAGCACTTTTAATCATAAGTGTATTTTTAATGGGCTTGGTGATTGTGGCCTAAATTCCTATTTGTTGACTGTTTTGACTGATTTTTTATTGTGCCTCTAGCCATGCTCAAAAAAAATATATAACTCAAAAAAGAGAAACATTATTTTGCAGTGCATCTCCAATACTTTTAGCATAGCTACGCAACACCTGATTTTTCATGAAGTAGCAGAATAAAGAATTAACAAAGGAATTAGCTGTCAATTATCAAATGTCAAATTTTCCTTCAAGTGTGTGTTAGGTTAAAATTTTGGTTGGTACAACTAGCAAGCGAGCATTTTATTTATTTATTTAATTATTAAGTTGCTAGAAATTAAATTAAGAGTCACACGTCTTGCCATAATTTTTTTTTATACCTAAGGTGTTTATTTTAAATAGTAGTAACTGAACTTTTTGATATGGTATTTTCTTCGTAAAAAAATAAATTTATGATCATGACATTCTCTCTATGCACATCATAAAAATTGAACTTCTAACTAGATATTTAAAGAACTCAACTAGCTACCTACTCTACTAGATCTTGTAATCCGACTAACCATAAGTTTATACCATAAAAAAACAACATTTGATATTTAATATAACTTTATTGGCTGTCTTATTTGATATTTCTCTCAAAATCCAACCTTCTAGAAAGGTTTTGCGTATAAACTAAATAAATACTATTTTATTCATAAAAAAAAATCAGATAACTTTGTCACTGCATTGACTAAGTATTTGTTGAAATGGTATTGGTTAATAAATAGCATTAAAAAGTTCAGAAATATCTTTTTTTTACCATTTGATTTACCTTCAACTTTGTGTAGTATTAAAATTAAAAACAAAAGGGAATTGATATTTTAATGAAACCATTCTATCCAATTAATTCCTTAATTTTTGGATCTTAATAAAAATTACATGTTCTACAATTGCCAATGTGAATTATGAAAAAAAAAAAGAGTCTAAACTATATATCAAATTAGAAATTCAATGGGATTTAATTGATTAACAACATGAAAAGTTGAAAACAGAGGCTTGTTCTCTGTCTAAAGTTAATCGAATTCAAGAACCGTCCTCAATCATAATTCTTTCATAGTAAGATGTAAAAAAACATCATGCAAGCAAGCTGTGTATAAAAAAGAAGTACCCTGAATCAAGTTTTAAAAAATAAATATTGTAATACTTTATGAATTTTTTAAAGTTTCTTATTCCTATCACCTAGCTTGAACAGATATGAGAGACAAGAAGAAAGAAACTATGATTGGTTTCATTTTAATTTTCTGTTTTCATTTTCTATTTTTATATAGGTATAGAGGTTGTTTACTTGTTCTAGTGGATAATAACTATGATATTTTCATTCAACTCATTTTCTATTTTCACACTTTTGGCTGAAAACATAGAAAATAAGAATTTGACATTTTCTTATTTTCAATTTCATTTTCATTGTAATTAGAAAACACAAGTAAAAATATTTGGTCTTATTTCATTAAAAAATGAAAATAGAAAATGAAAACAGAAAATAAACCAATCACACGCTAAATATTTCTTGTATTGATCTCCGAATGAGAGAATTCTCTCCGATGTTTTAATACAATGTATTGTTACTACAACTACATATCAACCCACTATGCTCGTTATGCATGAGTTGATTTTTGTTTTTTTTCCAATTGTCTTAACTTATAGGAATAAAAGCTGAAGAGACCACCCACTCAAGAAGATTTGTTTAAGGAGACTCACACGAGGAAGGAGGATAAGACGGTGTAGATAGACGAGCGCTCGAAGCATACTTATATAAGTGATTTAGTTTGTGTTCCTATAAATGTATTCCATTAGTTATGCTAATATAAGTTATTGAACGCTTATACGTGTCGCATGGTGCTTGTGATTAATGTATGTTACTTTCTCATTGTAGACTGATTATACGCGCAACATAGAGGAGGTTCGTAGCCTGCAGAGACATGCCAAGGAGGTCCGTCATTCCGTCCCACCCATCAATGAGCAAGCAATGTGGGACGAGACTGTAGGCGACCCTTACAAGGGAAACATATACGGCTGTGGAACGTTCAGCAAGGGTAAGGCTCGTTCGCCCGCATCAGTTACAGGAGCTGGAGGAGGATCAGGATCCAGTAGTGATGCTGAGGTCCGTGACCGGGTCTTCTAGATGAATTTGGAGCTCCAGATCTAGGTCCAGGAGTTGCAGAGGCAGGTGGACGCGCAACAGACTCAATAACAACAGAAGATTGCTAATAAGGTTACGAGGCAGGTTCGAGAGAAGATGTCAGCATTCTTCTAGCCATGTTTGTTGCTGGAGCATCATCCGCTACTAGTGCACCCGGAACACGACTTGCCTCTCAGTCGCCTTATCCTCGGACACCCTACCAGCAACCGCCTTACCCTCCATATTGGTCGAGTCCTTATGCTCCATATCCTCCTCCAGCTTATCCTCCACTAGCTCAATTTGTCCCTGCCCTGTCGCCGCCAGCCCAGCCTACTACACCCAGAGATGGTGATTGTGACGATGATGGTGATGATGATGATGACATGGAGTATCTGTGATTATTATTTATTTTGTATTTAGTATTGTTCAGACATTATTAGATTTTAGTTTTAGTTATTTTTGTTTTGTATGTACTTTGTAATATTTTATCATAGATAATTAATTTGAAATTGGTTATGTTCATTAATAATATTTATTTTTAGTTTACTAATCTGTTCATTAATTGTAAATATTAAATTTTAGTTTTAAATATCATCATACATTTTGAAATTAGGTAGTCATTTAAAAAAAATTATTTCTGTAATTTTTTAATATAAAAATACATTATCGGCGGATGGTATCCTTCAATAATTTTTTTAAAATTTTTTAAATATCCGTAAATTATATCGACGGATAACAATCCACCGATACCACAATATTTTTTTTTTAATTTCCTTAACTTTATGCACGGATAGTTATCCGCCGATAACAAAAAATTTAATTTTTTTTAATAAATAATGTTATCGGCGGATACGGTCGTCGATACTTTGGTCGATGATATTTCACTTTATCGATGGATACACATCCATCGATAAAGTATCGACGGGTAATCTTCAACCATCCGTCAATAAAATTTTTTCGACCACTCAAAAATCGTGGGCAACTATCTGTGGATATGGCCACCGAAAACCTGATTCATCAACGGATATTTGGCTCATCCGTTGATAAAATTCGTCGATATATCGAGTATTTCTAGTAGTGGAGACCGATGAAGCCCAATGGTGGAGACAAAGGAGGAGGTCATCCATGGAGGATTAGGCTCTTCATTTTCGTGCATTTTTTGAAAGCATGCAGGAAGAGGACCACGAAATAGAAGGTGGAGAGTATGTTGAACCAGAAATTATGTTTGATTCGGTTGAGATCAGGGAATCGATGGAAGGTGTTCTCTCAGGGGATCCAGCGGTGGATGATAGAGATGGTGTCAATGTGGACATTGACTTCCGCAACAACAGAGAGAGAGGTGGCAGGGATCAACTACATGCCCCGCAGTCGCCACCCAAGCCATCGAAGTTGATTTCATCTAAGGAGGCAGCACAAACGCGAACAATGTGTGAGTTCGGACCTTCGAGTATGCGGGATACATTTCTGCCACTGGAATCACTAGTTCCAAAAAGTGCAGTCGCTACTGCAGCAGCAGTGTGCGTGGTTCCCTATGTTGGAAAGGTGAAGCAAAAGAAAGGGGAAGAGGGTATGACCAAGATTTGGGTTTTTAAATGGACGAAGGGTCTGCAATCGCCACCTGAACCGTCATATTCTTGGTATACACCGGCGACGATGGAGGGGGCAGAAGTGGCGCCCGTGAAATACTTATTGGTTCTACATGTGCCAGCGAAGAGAGGACGAGAACCACCAGAACCGGTCCCGTACTCGACAACCAGCGAGCAGCCACAGATAGCGGCGGCAAACCGACCGGAGATGCAGAAGATAGAATTAGTAGCACCATTTCTTTACAGTAGAAGCTTTGTGAAAATGTCAGAGGAGAAACTGAGGACATATATGTTATTTGGGCCAAATTGCTCTGTTTTAACCCTAATAGGCAAGTTTTAACCCTAATAGGCTAGGCCCAATCTGAATGTAAAATTAAAAGGAGTTCTGAAGCAGGATTTTATTCTCACAAGATTATGGACAAAGCCCAAATTTTACAGGTAACTAATTTTCAAACCCGCATGAACTTTATTTTTTAAGAGGGATGAGTTGGCCCTACTAAGAGAGAAGAATAGGTGTAATCCTCTTGTAGTGTACCCTATTTTGAAGGTAATGGGCCAAGCCCAAGGAGAAAATGCTATAACTACTTTATTTAAAAGGTATATGCAAGACTTTGCAAATCACTCTCGAAGATATGGTAGCACAGGGCTAAGACCAGTAATACGAAACAATTGGTTGAGGTAATAATGGGGAGTCGTCTAATAGTGTCCAGTAAGGTTTCGATCACTTGTGATAACTCGGATGACAAGAATGGGCTCTTGGTTGTGGAGAATGGTGATGACGTGCATCTGATGATACAACAAAGGATTTCTTCCAATTCCAGCCTCATACTCTAGGCTCTCTTTTCTCTTCTAATGGCTTTAGCAAGACCCAAAAGTTATTACCGCACAAGATTGGCTACACAAGCTCACATCAATCCAATAATGGTTTTTCATAAAGTTTGTATCCATCCACTTCTCATGATAAGATATCAAAAGGGACTTGTTTTGATAAGGATTCACCTTCAGTGTTTGATGTTCGAGAGATGTTTGAATCAACAAGTTCATCTGGTCACAACCTAGAAAGAAAGAATGGAAATTTAGTAAGTACACAAACACATGGTCAAGTTAAGGACAGTGCTTGGCCCCAAAATGGTAGTTCGAATTCTTTTCAACCTATGGTGGAAACTATAGAAATGGATACAACATCAAATTCAAGCGAATCCCACCAAATTAGTGAAGATCAATGGAAGGCAAACACATCCAGCCAAGGTGTTACTAGTAGTTGTGCTTCAGAAGTAATATAATCCAATCCACATCAATGCCTAAGATCCTTCTTGTCGAAGATAACAAGATGACTATGATGGTTACACAATCCATGATGAAGCAGTTAGGTCATAGAATAGATGTTGTGAATAATAGATTGGAAGTAGTTTGCGCAGTTCAGCGCTACCTGCTTGCTAAAGTGCAGCCTCAACCCCTTCTGAAGGAAAGACTGGTGATCGGAAAATGCAGTTGCATCCTCTTAAGGTGCTACCGGTAGCTTTGGAATTATTGAAGGTAGTTGTTGTTGTTGACACTCCAGCCACCCTAGGTAGCTTAAGAACAATTGATCAGGACCTCTTGGAATGCAATATTGAGTTCTTTCGGCAGCATTTATCCCTCATCTTTGGATCTTGTGACACTGTGACTCGGAAAGGAAAGTAGGGACAGTAGGGGTTGATAAATTGCTTAGGGATGAAAGATGTAAAGCTAGGTGCTAATGAGAGGAACTAGATACAAGAGAAAATTGAGATTTCATCATACTTCATGAGTTCCACAACTAGACCACTAGACTTCGAGCTTTGGGATATTCCTATACTACAACCATGCTTTCTTCCTCATATTTCAAGATATTTGACCCAAAAGGAAGTCTTTCTTTAGCATTACTATTTTTGCTTTTTAGATATCACGTTGAGGAATGAGGACAATGTAATTCTTTAGGGAGGGAGTATTGATAGAGATCCAAGTTAATTAGAGCAAGTTTAAATTATAATTAAAGATTGTTTGGGAGTGAGGCATATGAAAGGCATGAGTGAATAAAGAGTTTTGTAACTTATTATGCCTTGGTAGCAAGTAGCTAAGCATTTTGGGTGTAGATAGAAGGTTGCTAGGATTCTGTTATTGGGGTTTAAATAGAATAAGCTCAGAGTAAGAGGTAGGTTTGATTTTGGAATTTGGCTAGGAGAATAGGAGGAAGTGAGTGCTTCATTCCTTTGTATTTTGTGTCTACTCATTCTATCAATATATCTCTTTCTCTCTACCTCTAGTTTATCTTTGCACTCTATCACATTGGATTGTTCTTGATTGGTAGGCACATCCCCTGTTTTCATGGTATATCAATTCAGAAAAAAAAATTAGCATTAAGTTTCTCTGTTTCTTTGTCTTGGATAATAGAGAGAAATATATAACTAGAATAATGCATATTTTTATCATATTGGTTATTGTAAAGACTACTCGACCAACCATAATCCAAATTCAACAAGAAAGGAAATCCTAGAATTTCATTTTATTCAAAACAATTTATGATACATCAATTCTTATAATATAAACATATCACAACAGACATATAAATCAATTTCCAAGCAACACACATCTTCATAGATGCAACTGAAAACAACTATCTTCTATTAATTTGAAGCTCGACCGGAAGCTGGTGTAAACTGATAAGAGGCATAAGAGAGAGATCCCAATTCAATATTGCTATGGATAAGTTTCGACTTTGGTTTTTCGCCGGCAGCGCCGATGGCGACATGCAAGGGATAAAAGTGATCTGGCCAGGGATGAGCTTTCTTTGCATGTGGAGCTTTCTTATCCCAATGGTTTACATCCTCATACCTACAAAAACACTCAGATTTGAGTTTTGGAAAATACTCGGCGCACAATAAAAAACCAGTCAAAACAACTAACAAGTTATGCACAACATATATAATGTAAAATGCACAATGTATATCGCATATAGTGCACAACGTATATCATCTATTGTGCACAACATATATCACATGTTGCAACATCATGTAATATATGGTGTGCAAACCATGTAATATTCGTTGTGCAATTTATATTATATATGTTGTGCACAACTTGTTGACTATTTTGGCTGATTTTTTATTGTTTCTCTAGCAATGCTCTTGAGTTTTACAATACATTAGACCCATGATGCAGTTAACATCCTTAATATGATCAAAAGTAAACTACAAAGTCCTCCTCATGTTTAGGTGAAATTCATCTCACCCTCCCCTCTATTTGTAAAATTTTCTTAGAAAGTTCCTAAGTTTGTAAAGTTATTACACGGATCTCCCTTCTCGCACGTGAACAATATATTTAGGGGAGGTAAGTGTCATCTAAATAAATAGAGGGTAGCGGAACGGAACATCACCAAATAGAAAAAGTTAGTATAATTTTCGTTAAGATCAACTAAACATTTATCAAAGAGCATTGTTAGGGGTACAACAAAAAACCAACCAAAACAGCCAACAAATAGGAATTTGGGCCACAATCACTCTGTCCATTCAAAATATACTCATGATTAAAATGCTATTTGGGCCATAAAATGCTAAATGGACTTTGTTGACTGTTTTGACTGGTTTTTTGTTGTTTCCCAAGCATTTGTGTTTATCAAAAACATGAAAATGAAAAAAAGGAATACCTTCCCTCAAGAAGAGCTCTTTTCAACCAATCATCAAATTCCTTAGCCCATGAAGCAGCACCAATACCAGGTTGAAGACTAAGTTCCCTCAAATTGTGAACAGCACTTCCAGAACCAATTATGAGAACACCTTCATCTTTTAAAGGAGCCAAAGCCTTTCCCATGTTATAGTGATGAGTGCCATCAAGACCAGATTGAACAGAAAGTTGACAAACTGGGATGTCAGCTTCAGGGTACATCAGGATTAGTGGAACCCAAGCACCATGATCAAGGCCTCTCCTCTTGTCTTCATCGACACGGCTGAAACCAGATTTCTGGAGTAGTTCCTTCACCCTCCTTGCCAGTTGTGGAGCTCCAGGTGCTGGATATTTTAACTAATATGCCAAAAGAAGCATATATGAGACAATAATGATATTCGTACATACATTTTTTTCTTACATATTTTTCTCCATCCACTTTATTATCATTGGATTTTGATGTGACATCACTCCAATACTTCAATTTTTATTCTCCACCCTTAGATTTACATGTATGTTTATCTTACATATAATAAAATATGTACAAATATCATTACTCTATATGAGATGTTAAGAATATCAATCATGATAGACAGTTTAGTACTTTGTCAAAAGAGAAAAACACATACAACATTATTTTGGAATGCCTAAACTGAACTTCTGAGACATATTATTAGCAAACACATAAGAAGAAAAATGTTTTCTAGTATTCTCAAATAGCAATCACAATTGGTAGCACCAACATTACTAATTTTACATATATAAAATTACGATAGTATTATATGTACATCAAGCACACATCCATCAATCATCTATCAAAGTATTATGCAATTTGTGGGTCCACCATTTAAAACAAAAATTTAGACCCGCACACATAGCCCTCAGTCCCCAACTTGACATGTGGCACACACTCGCTTTGATGGATGCTTGATAAAATGTTGATGTACGCCAATTATTTTCGTATAAAATTACACATTAAAAATTTCACTCATTCTACATCCAAATCAAACATGAGCTTATCCCTCTTCCCGTTTTTTACCTCTAACCAAACAGCCTTTAAAAAAATAGAACTTTGAACCCACCGAGTTCTTAAAAACAAAAAATTTAGAATGAAAAAAAAAAAAGATAAAAACAACGTAAATGTTTGAGAAACAAAATATTTTAAGTCAGCCAACAAAATCTATTTTAATATTTTTGGCCCAAATAGCATTATTAACCATGTATATTGTTTTTAATGAACTGAGTATTTAGGCCCAATTTCCTATTATTGACTATTTTGACTGGTTTTTTTGTTGTAACTCTAGCATGCTCTCAAAACAGAGCATAAGAAGAAAAAAGGAGTGATCACAAAAAGAAAAAACCAAAGCATAAGAAGCAAAAACAAACCTGGTACATAGGTTTAGGGAAGCCATAGAAGTCATAGATGGTATCATTTTTCTCAACAATATTGACAGTTGGAACAGCAGTGTCCCAATGTCCAGACACCATGAGAATTGCAGAGGGCCTCTGAGGTAAGAACTCCTTCCATGATTTCAAGAACTTCCTTATCTCTATGCTATCATCTATTGCCAGCGTCGGTGATCCATGAGATATATAGAACGTGTTCTTCATAGCCATAACAATAATAATTCTTAATCTTCTTTATCAAAATCTACAATTCTTTTCTTTTGATGTTGTTGTTGTTGTTAGCTTTGACCACAAGCAAAAGCAAAGATCGAAAGACAGAAAGGATGAGAAACAAAAAGTCAAATATGTTGATGCTTGTTGTTGTGTATGTATACAAGATTTTGTGTATATATAGAAATAGGTAGAGAGAATTGAGGTGATGACCTAAATGAAGTTGGAAATTTAAAGCATTCACACATCATCATTATTATTGAATTCTGATGTATACATGTTATTCATATAGTTTAATTATAATACATTAATTTATGTTTACACCTAATATTATGTTGAAAGGTGGACTAAAAAGTCTTTTAAAGTGCTCCCTTTAATTTTTTTTTATCAATAATGCTAAGTGTACGTACAATGAAAAAATCAGCCACCAATGGACATATTTTAACTTTGGTTTTGGCCCAAATAATCATTGAGATTGTAATGAGTTGAGTAATTATAATCCAAAATCTCATTTATTGGCTGGTTTGACTGATTTTTTATTGTGCATTTAGTATCACCCTATTTTTTATTTGTCCAATCTAAAAAATTTGTATTTCTTTTTTTATTTATTCATCTAAGAATTCTAAATAATTTTTATTAATTTGTTTTCAATTGTTCTCATAGCCTTTAAAATATGTTAGAGTTACTTCAAATGAAAATATTAAAAAATATATTCAAATTTTTATGGTGGATTCATTACATAGAAATATGAAAATATCTCTTTTCAAAATGATATTTTTTTTTGTACTCCCTTAACATATCCTTAGGGCATTGAATAGCAAAAATTAATTAATATAAGAAAAAGAATAAATATAGTGAGTAATTAAAAAGAGAAATAATGAGTACTAAGGATGATATTGTAAATTATACTTAAATTTTTTTTAAATTTGAGACATTGTAAAACTTATCTTTAATTTGTATGTACAATTAAAGCTGGATAAATAAAAAAAACGAAGGAAATAATATATATAATTGGTTGATGGTATAATAAAAACTTTTATACTATTAATATATATGTCATAATTAAATAATTAAACTTTATTAATTTTACAATGTGATACATAATTAAATTAAATACTAGTTGATATGTAAAATATTTAGGATACATAATTTTTTTCGTTTTAAATAATTTATAACTATTTTAACATGAAATCTTTGACAAAAGAAATTAAACTATTTATTTAAAACAAAGGATAGTAGGGGATCATCACCTCTTTGAGAAAATGAGAATAATTGTTATTTTCGAAGGATTTTTTTCCTTTTAAAAATGCTATTGTCAATATAATTGTTAAATTTAGATAAAAATATAACTTAAAAAAGAGAAATATTATTTTTTGCTACACTGTAAAGGGTGCATACCATTATATATTATAAAAGTAATATTATATGTACACCATAAAATCAGCTACAACAATTCAATCTTTTAAAATAATTATTAATCTAACTTTGAAAAATATTGAATTAATATATAATATTAAAAGTTTGATTAATAATTTTAAAAGATTAAATCAATACATATAATAATTTATGGAGGCTAATTTTATGATATACAAAAAGTATTTCTCATATTATAATATATATCCATATCTCCAATATTTTAACATATAGCTACACAACACGTGATTTTTCATGAAGTAGCAGAATAAAGAATTAACAAAGGGATTATCTTTTATAAAATTCAAGGTAGCATAAACAAAATTTTCTCTTTAAAATCCTAAAAAGAAAATCATCTAAAAAATATATATATTTTTTCTTTTTCAAAGCATATTGATTGGACCCCTTCCGAATGCAAGCACTGATGCGTCATTGATTACGCGATTAGTTTAGCTATCAATTATCAAATGTCGAATTTTCCTTCAAGTGTGTTAGGTCAAAAGTTTGGTTGGTAGAAACCGAGTAGGCTCAAAAAATAAAATTAATAAAAATAAAAAAATACAAAGTAATCACCTTTTATAATTAATACTATTACAATTCTTTTTTTTTTCTTTTTTTTCTTTTCTTCTATAATATTTCATAATAAAATTAATAAAAATAAAAAATACAAAGTAATCACCTTTTATAATTTGTACTATTACAATTCTTCTCTCTTTTTCATTTTTTTTTTCTCTTCTTCTATAATATTTCTCTTTTTCCTTTTCTTCTATAATATTTCTTCTTATATTTTATCCATCTTTTATAAATTTTTTTAAAACATTAAGATGAGATTTAAAAAGGACTTTAATTATAATAAATAGTACTATTTTATAACAAATTTGTCAATAAAATAAATTAAATAGTTTAAGTTTATAAAACATTCACTATAAAATAAAAAATATGTATATGTTGAGTTGCTAATCTGTCACTTATAAAGAGAATATTTAAAAAAAATAGTAATTTTTTGAACTTTAAAATTTATTAAAAATAAATATTTTTTTTAAGAAAAAGTTAACATTTTTCTTTTTGTTCTTAGGACCTCCTAGTGGAGCTAAGAGGAAAATGAGGATTGAGATCTCATGTGGGGATTGAACCCTAATCTAGTACAGAAATTCCTTAGATAGTGTTTAATAATTATCAATTAAGATTACTGGTAATTTAGATTATTTTGTAAATAGATTATTATAGTTTAAATTATCAGTAACATATTACCTTGTTTGATAAATTAAAAAGATTATAATATAATATATATATTACTATATTATCATTATAAAAATTAATCTAACATAATTATAGTATATATATTATTAAAAAATACCTTCCAAAATATGCATATTACTATAATATTCTTTAATATATATATATTACTATAATAAAGATATTTAATACAAAGAGTATTTAAATAATAAAAAAAATTAGAAGATTGTACCGGGATAGTAATCCGATCCACATAAACACTTTCTATAGAGTAAGCTACTTACCATTTTGGAGGTAAATTATTGTGCAATCAAACAAATCAATCTGAGTTACCAAAGAATTTAATTATAAAATTACTTATAATCTATCCAAATTATCTTATAACAAATTCCCTAGTCAATTGAAGCAAGAAAAATGTCAATTGAGCTACATCTAATTGAGATGGGTGATACAATTTGCATTTTCTCTCATTCCCATTTCTCCACAATGAAGTTACTAACAGTTACCAATTTGACAGTTGAGTTCCAACTTTCACTACATTTTTTTAATACAAAATAAACTCAAATATCAAATTTTACCGCAATAAAAGAATTTTATTCTTCACATTTCGTGTTGCTGAAGGAATATTTTTTATATGTATTATTATAATTTTAAAAAAATTACTATCATATTTTTTATTTTTTTCAATCTATGGTACTAATTTTTCAAGAAAATTTAATATAAATGAAACTGTTTGAGAGCATTTTTAATTTATTGATATTTATTTATTTTTTAGAGTAGTAAAATGTTGGATCAATGCCATTCAAAGAAAGTACTTTGAAGGAAAAGACTCATTTCAGGTTGGACAATATGCACTCAAGAGACGCTAGAGGAGCTTCAGAGGTCTTGAGTCCAGCTTACTAGTAATGACCAACTATCAAAATTTATGTTCATTATTTATCCATAAGTAGAAAAATGTAATAGTACTAGGAGGTCTCTTTAACCCAACAAGTAAGCACTAAGAGTTCATGTTTAGAGCCTAAATATCCCACTTTGAATTCTTATCATGTCACTAAAATAATAGACTAATTAGCTTTGCTTATCCCACATTCAACCAAAAATAACAATTTGATTGAAGATGTGAGGCACATGGCTCAAGGCTGAAAAATGGGTAGAGAATAGTTGAGAGATCGTCTAGTCTGGGGTCAGGTTATATATATTTTCCTCTTGACAAGATATTGGATTATAACGTATTTTATTTTTGGCACACTTCAAAGACTAAGTTCTCTAATTTTTCTCCATGAAAATGTATTCTTTTCCTTCTCTTTCCTCTCTATTTTTTCTCATGATATTCTTTCTCAAATTTTTTACTCATTAAAATAAACCATTTTCTTACATTAAATATGTTCAATAATTTACAAATTTAGGTCACTAATAAAAACATTAAATTTTAGGCTGAAACATAACTAAATTAAAAATAAGTTTTGCTAACAAGTACCTTTAGGACATTTGTTAAGAATACTAAAAAAAAGTGAGTTTTTAAAAAATTAAATTAAGAAGTTATAGTGAGTCCATATTATATAGAATATATCAAAATATATATTTTCAAGGTGAATCTTTCCTCTTTTGCTATCTTAATAAGTACTCTTAGAATACTTGTCAGATAAACTCATTAATTGATTAATTGATTGATTAATAAAAAAAATTCCTAAATATTTAAAAATACAACTTATAGGTATGTATACATACCATCCGTCAAGTCGCTAGTTTATTTATTTATTATGCTGCTACATAATTAAATTAAGAGTAACGCGACTAGCCATAGCTTATACTATAAGAAAAACAACACTTGATATTTAATATAACTTTATTGGCCGTCTTCTTTGATATTTCTCTCAAAATCCAACATTCTAGAAAGGTTTTGCGTATAATATTTTATACATATTGTTCTTATCACTCTACTCTAGATTCACATCTTTTTGAAACGGTAAACCTAAATAAATACGACTACTTTTTTATAAAAAAAAATTAGATGACTTTTTCCAATAATGAAGCTTTTTACATTAGTTTTAATGTTATAGTGAGAGAGATATTAATTAATTTAATGTATGTTCTGATTTTTATCATTATTTTTAGTAGAATTCATAGAAATCTTACGATTTTAATGTACGTACAAATAATATTTATAATTTTTTTAATAGGATTTATAGGAAAAAAAAACTATAAACAACCGTTATCAAGTTTATGAATTATCAAGTTTATTGATATATATATATATATATATTCATATAATGTTTTAATACACATATATTTTTATTGATTATGATAATATACATATAATATAGGATAAATTACATTGATCTCCCTTAAATCCTACAATTTGAAGAAGGAAAAATTGATTAAATCAGAAATTGTAAAATTCCTATAATTTCCACGGTGAAAATAAAAACATTTGTGAAATCAATATTTCTTTCACTTCAAGAACCGTCCTCAATCATAATTCTTTCATTGTAAGATGTTAAAAATCATCGTGCAAGCAAGTCCTGTATAAAAAAAAGGTAAATATTTTATGTATAACAAAAAAAAAACAAATTAGTAAAAAATAATTAACATAAAAGCACAATATATATAATATAATATACATACACAATGTATATAATATATTATGTACACCTTATATTATTGAGGGTAGACTCAAACCCATTATAGAAAAAGGATAGTTTTTGATCTATTTGTTATTTTGGATCGTTGCTTTCTTTTCTGTTAGGATTGGGCTATATATATTTATTTTGTGTTTTGGCCCATTAGGATTTTGTATTGTATTTTCTTCTAAAAGACATTGTAATGAGTTGATATACAGATTGATGAATCAAAATATTAATTTCTTTCTCTTTCATTCTTGAACCCTAAAATTCCTCTTCCTCATCTTCTTTCCATTTTTTCATTCTCAAGCTTCTTGATCTGTAACATGGTATCGAGAGCATAAGATCGATCCATGGCTTTCATACACGCTTCCCCCTCCATCACTTCCAACATCTCCATCCCTCTTCTGGAGAAATTAAAGCATGATTCCTTCGCTAGCAGCTAGAGCGAGTCCCACCTCTCTTAGATCATTAATACCAGCCCACCTTTTCCCTATATATATGAGTAGTTAGCATAACTTTCCCTTCACGCCAAATATCCCCGCCTTATCAAAGCATGCTTTGGAAGTCCTTATTTAAGAGGAACCTTAGTGGAGTGTTGGGTCGAATACCTTGAAAAATACCTCCGTGCGAGCAAGTTCCTAATGAGTAAGTAGAAAAGACATTTTTGCCCTTTCAGCATCGCGGCCGCTAGTGGTTTGGTGATAGCCTTTAACGGGGGTCATTCGCCAGCGAGTAGGAGCAGCTCTTGCGAAGGCAGTTTGTGAGCAAGTGATGTTTGAATTCTTTTGTACGAGTTTTATTAGTCTTTTGCACGTTAGGTGAAAACACGGTGTCGATAGCTAGAGCAGGAGCTAGAGGTGCTTCTTAGTTCCAATCCATTCTAGGTGAGTGGAGGTTGTAGGGTGGATGTGTCATGTGCTGCCACATAGATATCATTTATGCTTGTTAATTTAAGTAATTATGCATGTGCTTGTTGTAGTAGTAGTTATATTTAGTATACCATGCTTAGGTGGTTAGTGTAACATGCTTAGAGACCCTTAGGATGATAATATGTATAATATATGCTCTGTGTATGTTGTAGGTTTGATTTATGTTATAACATGCAATGTAGTAGAACATGATACAATCACATCTTATGTATGTTGATGTATGATTGTATGCATGGTGATGGTGTGTTTACTGTCTATGTAGCTATTAGAACCGCTTAGTATGTATTACGCTATGAGCCCAAATGTAGCTCCCAGTAGAGTCTAGTTGTGACATGCTTTGTGAGGTTACTCGAGCTCCCCCTGATATAGTTACATTCATTTTAAAATAATTTCCCTTTCACTTACGGGCTTGAGAGGGGACAACTACAATTACATCAGGGCGGCTCATGTTTCTCCATACAGATATGGCTTATTGGCCTTACTTGCGGGTAGGGAGGCTGCAATCTCATATTACACTAGAGAGCTCGAGTGCACTTTTCTGTCGGTACGCATCCGCACGTGAAGCATGGCTACATAGATAGAATATTGTTTGTATGATTGATAAAATGCATGTATGTGTAGTACATGTTATGAAATATTACATTGCATGCATGACACCTCATTCATTGAGTAGCAACTCATCCCTCGCAATTTTGTTTCATAGTATAATCAGGATGTTGATGAGGAGCCCTTGATCATTAGAGGTATCTTTCACAGCCAAGTTTGGTGAGCTCCACATCTTTCATGGAGACAGTTGGATCAGTTTATATTGGTTTATTTCAGTTATATCTCTATGTACTAGATGGCTCCAGACTATAGAGGCGGGATCCCTACGCTAGAGTTTATATGTTATGTTTCCAATTTTTAGTTATAATATTTATGTTGAGATATGATACAACATGTACACAGATTATGTTTAGATTTTATGAGATATAAGTTTACATTTACGTTCATTGTTTAGATTTTGTTTTATGTGTGAGTGGCGCGTACGAATGGATTGAGCCCTTCGCACGGACACCCTCCAATAGTGAGTGTTATGGAAAGTTTATGGTGAGACAACAAAAGTTTTATAACAAGATGACAAGGAAGGCTGAGAAATACATGATTGTGGAATACTATGAAAACTTTTGCCCCAGTTTTAGTCCTCTAATACTTGTTCAATTGATTTCTTACCGGATTTGAATGTGATAACAACAATTTCCAATGTTTTATTTCACTCGATTATTTTTTATTCCAAACATTTGTCTGACAGGCATAATTTTTATTAATTAGTCCCCCTTTGTATGCATTCCATTTAACCACTCTTGAGCTTAATTGATTATTTTTGCATCATATTTGGCATTTGGAACTTAATTTGGAACTTTGTGCATTTTCCAGCATTTTTATATTTCCTGACACTGTTTTGTAATTTTCAAATACATTGAGTTCTAGAAACTGGAATTTTGTGTTCTTTGTCTTGTTGGAAAGCTTAGCAACAGGTCTACAACTTTCATGCAGAGCGCGAAAGCTGATTCAGAGCTTAAGGACTTCATAATTGAGCTTCAAGTCAAAGCATCCTTGCTGCAGAATTCTGCATAAGCATTTCTAGAGCAGCAGTCAGTAAATTGCAAATATCTCGAACTACACTTGCTAGAATTTGATGATCTTGGTGGCTATGTAAAGCTAAGACAAAAAGCCATAACTTTGCTACAAAGCTTGAAGCCAATTAAGGTCATTAAGAGGTTCAGAAGCTGGCTGCAACATCTCGGGCAGAAGCTACATAATTGCTTAGTTGCCTTATTTGTAGCATTTTATGCAAGTGTCCAAATGACCCTTGCCTCATATGTTTGTAATAGTTTAGTACTTGGGATTTTTATTCATTTTACCTCACTTTTATGACTATATAAGGCCCAGCTCAGATTGGAGGGAAGACTAGGAATTCATTTTCTTAATTTCAACATTTAGGATTTAGAATTCACTTCTATTTTCTCCCTAGTTTCCCATTTTCATTTTTCTCTCTCTATCTCCTCTTATCTTCTGAGTTCTTCTGAAGATCATGAAGAACTAAATTCCTAAATAGCTTGAGGATGGATGATTGTAAGATGCATTGATATTTACAATAAAGTTTTAGAGGTATTTCTTTCATAATTCTGTTCAAGAATTCAAAATTCTCTCTTTCTCTTCTCCATGATTCAATGAATCATGAAGGTTTTATGATTCATTGAATTATGAGTTCAATTGATAATTCTAGAGGTTTCTGAATTATGAATTGATATATTCAAGTTGAGAGAATTCATAGATCTAGAGGTTTCTGATTTAGCAAAATTGAAATTGTGCTTCAATCTCAACATCTTGAATTCGGTTTTTGAGGTTTCAGAATTGATTCAAGTATGTTGAGATGAGTTGTTGAAGGTTTTCATATTGAAATCAAATCTAAATAGAGGTTTCTTTTGGATTTGAAATTCGGTTTGAATTTTTGAAAGAATTATTGGAAGGATCATGAATCAATGATATGAACTTGCAATCTGAAATTCTCAAGATAATATTTTACCCTATTGATATAATTCCTAATTGAATTTACTTGCTTTTAAATTGAATGTTCAAATCCCCAAACAAAACCTAATTCTGCATAATCATTTTTTAATTATTGAATCCTTGGAAGAATGACCTAGGTTAACCACTTTCTACAAGTTCACCTAGTTTTAATTTGAATCAATTCGATAGTTGATGATCAATTGCCGAATTCAAAGGACACATTGGTTGTTGGTATAATGATATTGTAATGGTTGGATTGTATGTGATTAAAAGAAAGAAGAAAAGAAACTAAAGGAAACAAAGAAAGAAAAACACACAAAAGCAAAAGCAAGATAAAATTAAAAAAAAAAATTCAAGGTCAAAGACCTCATACATTAAGTGTTCAAATGTTCAAAGAACAAGAAAAGAGCAAATCTCTTGTGCTTGGTTACAAAAAGACTTGCATTGTGTTTTTGTGCTAGAGGTGGAATTCCCCTTATGTTTGATTTTTTTACTCATGCTAACCAATGCTAGTCTAATACCCTAGTACCTGACAATTTAAATTGGTCCAGTGTACATTTGGTTGAAATGATTCTCATCCTTTTACCTTAACCTTTGTTTAGGTTTCCCTTTCGGATTTTCAGCCTAACATGTTTTTTTCTTTCTATATTTTTTATGGCCTTAACTTTTTCTTAGGTCACCCTTTCAGATTTTCAACCTAACAGGCTCATTCTTTTTCTTTTTTGGCTCTAACTTTTGCTTAGGCTTCTATTTTTTAGTTTTGGGTAAGGGGTTTTCATTATCTCTGCTCTAGCATAGAATATATTGATTGTATCTAAATGGAGACTTGAACTCCTTTTTTTGCATTAGCCTTCGTCACTATTCATTGGGAGCTTGCCTACTTTAGCTAACTTCTCAACCATTTTTCCAACAGTTATCATATCAGAGAAATTATTGTACATTATTCCTACCAATGCTTCAATAAAGGGAGATCTTTATGTCTCCATAAAGTAAGAACACATTTCAGAGACAGTGAATGGTGGTTGAACTTGAGCAGCAACAACTCTCCATCTTTGAGCATATTGATTAAATGATTCCCCCTCCCATCTTTGCATTATGCCTAGTTGTTCTTGAGTTAGTGCTATATCTATGTTGAACTTGTATTGACTCATGAATTGCTCAGCCAAATCTCTCCAGTTAGTTCTGATGGTGAGCGTCGCGACTCCCACAAATTTGTTATTTATAAACTAAGTTACCCTTAATATAATATAGTGGAAACCTAGGTCGTCTCTCACAAGGAATGGATATGAAAGCAATACTCGAAGCTAGTTGTAATGACGATTGTCACAAATTGGGAGGTTTTGTTTGCAAGAAAACATAACTGAATTTAATTAAATTGAATGGTAAAACAGTCACTAATGAGGTAGAACACACATTGGAGAGTTTATCATCGGCCACAAGAGAATGCAAAGATTGGTTAATTACGCCAGAGTTAGATCTAACCCTATTGTTGTGATTCTAATGATAGGTTGTCTATAACAAGATTACTTAGTGAGATCTCACCTTAAGTTTCGTTTTCAACAACCTTTAAAAAATCAATCACATTAACCTAGTTCAAAGACTAATCAACCAAATTACTAATCACACATCAATCCTAATAGCGAATAATAGCGAATGCATCAATTGATCAATTAACACATAAACCATAACAAGTGCATTACCCTAACTCGATCGAGCAAGCAAAAAATACAAGTTTAAACACACACACAATCTGAAATATTCATAATCATGCACATCTCAAATCATATGTTAGGATTAATGATGAAAATCTTAGCAAGGATGAAGTTCAAGGCCTCAAATTATCCCAATGGTACTCATACCCTCATGAATCACCAAGAGACTTAGTTATTCATAGAGAGCAACGAAAATATAAACTGAATTGAAAAGATATGAATGAATGACATTGAATTAAATTAGAACTCAACAGCAAGAGAACAATAAAACAAAAGAAATTAAAGGATAGAAGCAAAATAACGTAAAACACTTGAATTAGGAATGAACGAATAACGATTAATGAACTAGAAACTGAAATCAACTTACAAATGAATCAAGAGCAAGGGTAGAAGGATGAAATTAAATTGTCTGGACAAATAACGTTGAACGTAGAACAAACCAAAACGAAAATGGAGAAAAATAGGGCATAAACTGAACGTAATCAAATCCTAATGAGTAAAAACCTAAAATAAAACGGAGGCAAGAGTCTAGGTATGTAAAGTTATGTTTTAGGTCGAGCTAACATTGATATTTATAGTGGAAACAACTCCCAATGCATTGCAATTAAGTCCCTTGTGTCAATTTGCGGATTGGTCCTTGCTGTCAAAATGCTGCAGACGCGCACCCGGGCGCATATGGGGCGCTGGGGTGCACTAGGTTTTGCGCAGGAGGAATTTCAAAGCTGCTTTGGGCGTTGGGTTGCTCCTGGGGCGCCGGGGCACACAACCCTGGACAGAATTTCTCTGGTTCGCTTCTTTCCTCTGTTCTTGATGTCCATTGCCCCAATAATTGCCATGACTTGCACCAAAAACATTAAATACCAGAGATCAAGTGCAAAGATCATCCTTGAATTGCAAAAATATATAAAAAAAACAAAACACATTCAATTAGCCTTTATTTTCATTAAGCTCCAAATAAATCAAAGTTACAATAATTACAACAAAAGGCTAAAGATAGAGTCAAAAATTGCATACAAATGCTCAAATATAGGGAATAAAATATCAACAAATTGAGCATTATCAAGCTACCTTGGAATGGTCCAATTGGAGGTACCATTCTAGAGTTGGTCCAATAAGGCTCTCATGGAAATGGCTGGCGAAAAGCCTCTCATCCTTTGACTATCTTGTCATCTTGGTAAAATAACTTTTTAAATAGAATAGAGGGTTGCCGCTCCCGTCATACTTAGAGAATTCGGGAATCTCAAAGTCTTTAGGCACTATCACATATCCATATAAGGGCATAGTTGTTCAACTTCCCCTGGACCACTAGTTCCTCTAATAACTCTTATCAGCTCCTGAATCTTCTCCATCCATTCATCTCTTGATTTGAATTTTTGTGCCTCAGTGTGGATGTTTCCTGATGAAGTTGGTTATTTCTTTTGAACGATAATATGAGATTGCCCCCAAGTACGGATAACATTCCTTTTTGCCTTAGTATGAATATTCCCTAATGTTTGGTAACCGTCTCCAACATGGAGTACAATTGGCTTTGTTGGATGAGGTTGCTCCGAGGGGTTCAAAGAAATAAGTAGTATCGGGTTATGCACCTTTTGATTTAACGCAAGTGTAGCAGTTTAGTTGATACACTACTAGGAACCTTCATCAATTCTATAGTTTTACCTATCTTCATCATATCAAGTGAGTCCTTCATAGCTTGAATCATTTCTTGTATATATCCTTACTTAATTTTCTATCATCTCATTGAATTTTTGTTTTATGTCATCAACCTCTTGACTTAGGTTCCTTTCTTCCTCTAAATTAGCAGCCATCTTGATCTAAGGTATGGTATTGTGAACACCAGTTTGACCATTATCACCTTTCTTTGGACACATAATGATTATAAATTCTGTACAAAATTGATGAACACAACCCACTTTGTTGAAAAGAGAAGCGGTGTTGAAGAAGAATAAATGAATGAGTGACCCCTAACCAAGACACTATAAGAATGTTTATGGGTGAGGTATTGATGTAAACAAGTAAAAGAATGTGGATATTGCTCCTGGAAGATTATTATCACGTCATGTCATGAATGATAAGAGTAACTATTACAAATTTAAATAAAGACCTAAGATTTGTAGTTCAGGAGACGATTGAGGTACCGATCAGATAAACTCTTTATAATATCTTTGATATCTCATATTAAAATTTTCCTAATAAAATAAAATAAAAATCCAACATAAAAAAATAAGCATATATCACAAAATTTCAAAGATCAATAAAATTAAATTTGTAAATAACACAGATTAATGGGTAACCGCCTATGACAAATATTATAGGATGCTAATAATACCTTCCATACTCATACGCCCGAATGTAATTTCTATGCATATTGTTGCGGCGTCCCCGTCCGGGAAGGAAAGAGAAGAAAATGTCTTCAAGAGATTTAGAGTCGCCACCAATCAATTTGTCATCAAGAAATGAAATGGTCGATTGGACACCAAAGAGAAGTGGTCTGCACAAACAGAGATAAGGTTCGGGGGTTGATTACGAGTAGGGAAGGTATTAGCACCCTACAACGTCCGTTCTATGAACAGTTACCCGTTAATCTTGTGTTATTTGCAAATTCGATGTTTATTGATCTTATATTTAATGATTTATTTCATTTACTTATTTATTTACATAATTGTTTCCTTTACTAACTCTGAATTTTCGAGGAGCACTTATTACAATAGCGTCCTTTACTAATTCTGATTTTTCGAGGAAAGAGGTCGAATATATTTTATTTTATAAATGGCTCCCTTTACTAATTTTAAATTTTCGAGGGACACCATAATTTTCTTTACTAATTCAAGATTTTCTAGGAAAAGTATTAAGATAGCTTCCTTTACTAATTCAGAATTTTCAAGAAAGATTTTTATTAAAAAAAAGTTTATTAATACCATGAGTTATAATTTCCTCTACTAATTATTTAATTTTCAAGGAACATTATCATGATATATTTATATATCTGTTATATGTTTAGTTAAAGGTGATTTCCTCTACTAATTTTAAATTTTCGAGGAGAATCATAAATAATGGTTACTTCTACTAATTTTGAATTTTCGAAGAAAATCATTATTTTATCTATATTTGTTGTGACATGATCCCCTCTATTAATTTTGAATTTTCGAGAAAGATCATGATAAAAGAAATATATAATGATTTCCTTTACTAATTTCGAATTTTCGAGGAAAACAGGAATAAAATAAAAAGGTTGGCTCGACAGGGATTGCCTGCTCCTACGTATTCTCTGGTACAATGAGAAATTCAAATCCACGTAGTTCTTACATTTGTGACTCTTATGTTTTTACTTTTTATTTTTTTTATTTTATTTTATATTTTGTCATTAAACATGAGAGACTTTGAGTCCAAAATAGAGACAATAGCATTTTAAATATTGAAACATATTTTATATTTAAAGAAAAGAGGCTTTGAGCCAAAAAAAAAAGATCATTATATTTTTGTTTTAAGAAAACAAATTAAAACGTTGGGTTAGGGCTTTGAGCCCAAAAGAAGAAAATAGTAAAGCCTAAATAGGCCTAGAATCAAAGTAATGACCCAAAATGTATACACATTGGACCAGACATACACATAGACATAGTCACACACACTCACAAATTAGGGTTTTTTATTTTGAGGGTGAGGGGGAGCGAGAGAGAGAGGCGACCGGAGAAAGGCGAGCTACCGTCGCGGCTGCAAGGTGGAAGGCGGCGAGCTCTGGGAGGCGCCACTGCTGCGAATGCAGCTATCGCTGCTGTGCTCCGCGGTGGTGTCGCAACACCGAGGAAGGCGAACGCGGGATCGCATCTCGACGAGGTGGAGCGGCACTTTCCGGCTGCCGCTGCAGGAAGCTCGGGAAGGTGGCGCCATGGATTCTTTCTACCGCTGATGATGGAGGCTCGGATGGCTTGCGGTTATGGAGGAGCTCGTACGAGGTGGTGCCACCGCTGCTGCAACGGCGGCAGATCTGAGGTGGTGGAACCGGGGTCACGGTTGGGTTCTGTTGCTGGCTCAGGGACGCGGCCTGAGAAGGAGGTACCGCCGCTGTTGATGCTGGATGATCCACCGAGGAAGATGATGCTGCTGCTATTGCTCCTGGTGGCGTGAGCACAGGCCGCGGCTATTGCAGCCACGACTCACAAGGGCAAAGGGAGAGCGAAAGGAAAACGGCGGCGGTCGCGAAACCCGCGGCTGCCGGAGGCTATGCTCAAACGAGGGAGAAGAAGAAGACAGAGGCGCCTTTTTTGCGATTCCGGCTGCTGCTTGAAGGGTACGATGGAGGCGGCGGTGGCTTCTTCGAGTAGGATACAGGCGGCGGAGATCTGGGATGGGTTTGCTGGTTCGAGTGTGTCGCCGGAGATGGAAGGGAGAGCTGCGGCTCATGATGCTATGCCGCTGTCACGTTCGCTGTTGTGGTGGTGGTGACGGCCCCTACTGCTGCCGCGACCGTCACAAGCTTCACCGGCGATGGTGGTAAGGATGATGAATAGTAGGTTAAGTCTCTTCTGCCTATGTTCTGCATTCTTTTTTTTATTTTTGGTATTCGGCCTTTTTTAAAGGTTGTGATGATGGCGAAGAACCTCTGTTTTTGTGTTGGTTTGTGTTTTGGTATATTGGATTTCTGGACTGTGGATTTGGAATTTGATTGAAATTGTTTCTGGATGTGTTTGATTTTGAATCTATTTGTGTGTTTTGAACTTGATTCGGGTGTTGGCTGGATATGCTGTTGTTGCTGTTGGTATTTCTGTGTTTGAAATGATATGAACTTGGGCTTATCATGGCTACAATATGAGTATGATAGTGTGTATGGGGGAAATACAGAGTAAGGAAATGCAGTTCGGATCCCCCCCTTTTCATTGCTTACCTCTTCTCCATTTATAATCCTTCAATTTATCCTTCTCAGATCAACATGGTTCACACTCATTTTTTTAATGAATTCTCCCACAATATTCCCTGATTATGCTTTAATTTGTGCTCTGATTTATTCTCTGCAGGTCTTGGAAGTGCTAGAAAATGGAGCAATGAGGGACAGAATGGTTGAGCATGAGAGACAGGAACTAATGGCAGCAGCAGCAACATTTCGGAGGCAGTAGAGCTGAAGAGCATCTTATTACTTTTGTCTCTGATTTTTTTTTTTTATGTATTTTTAGTTAATGTAAAAAAAGGACAGCATTTATTTAGCTGTGTTTTTTTTGGCCAAGAGCTCTAGAAAATAAAGGTTAAATGGACTGGAATGTAAAAAATGTTATGGCAAATGTTTTTGGTTATTTTCTTAATATGGGCCAAATGTTCTTTTTTGTTTTTTTGGGCTAAAGCTAATAAAAAAGAAAGATAGGCCAAAAAAATCAATTTTGGGCCTAAACCCAATTTGAATGTTTATTTTCACTTTTTTTTTATGAAAATAAAATACGATGTTCACGGATAAATTTGGGTATCAACACATTCCATCTCTTCTTTAGTGTCTAATCAGTCATTTCATCTCTTAATAAAAAAATTAATCAGTGACGATTTTGAATCTCTTATAACACAATAAAAAGAAAGATCCCTTCTGGACGGGAATGTCGCATATGTTAATGAATACTCAGTTTTATAATTTCTTAAATTATTTATTTAAGCATATTATAGACATTTTTTAAAATTTTAGAAGTAATTTTACTAAATATTAGATTGTTATAGTTTGTATTTATTGAAATCAACTTTTTATTTTGTTTTATCAAATGTAATTGTTATAGATTCATGGTAGTGTGTACAGAGAGTCTTTTAGGCAAAGATTTATTCCTTACGAGAAAACACTCGTGTTGAAGGGATTAGTCACCCGCGCATGTACATCTTACATCATTAAAAAAATATAATTAAAATCCAGAACAATTATGCTGTATGTACATCACATATTAGTCATCAGACCTACCATCAATTAAATAAACTGTAGTTGAAGTATAGAATTAATATAATTATTAGTTAATAAAAAGAAATAAAATACACGCCTAATTAATGCATTGCTCATTACATATCCTACACAATCAATCTTCAAAAAATTAAAACGTAAAATATAATGTGAGATCCTCTCTGATAGAGTTTCCAATTACACAAATCATGCAAGATTTGGAAAGAAAGAAAATGCACCATCGGAGGCTCTTTCATATGAAAGAGCACCTCTTTCATTTGTGTAGTAATGGTGCTTACACATATCTCCTCAAAGCTATTACACCTATTGATTGATGCTTACACATACCCTTTGAGGCCATTACACATATAACAACACAACAATTACACATACCACTTAATGTATAGTTTACACATACCCTTTTGAGGCCATTACACATATAACTACACAACAATTACACATACCACTTAATGTATATTACACATACCTCATAAAGGCTATTACACAAATATATATACATTCGATACACATACTAAAAGAATGCTATTACACAGACTACTTTAAAGTTATTACACAAATATCAATAGATCAATTACACATAAAGAATGTTATTACACAAATCTTTAAGCTTATTACACAAATAATTAATAGATCAAATACACAAACAAAAAGAAGGATATTACATATACAATATTAAAAAAAATTTAATAGATGGATTCGTGATATAAAAAAGATAATTAAACCTCCATGTATGGAACATTAAGGTTAAAATTATTATTAGTAGGTTGGTCATCGAAATCCTCCATTAGCTTGTGTCTTTGAAGATGTCTCCTCTGAAAAAAAAAAAAAAACTATAACAAAGAATGGATTAATGAGATAAAAATAAGAAATGTATATTGAATAAAAAAAAAAAATGATGTGGTTGTCAATTGGTGCGGTGGTCATCAATAAAATAAAAAAATGAGTAAATAACATTTAGATCACATGCCACAAGAAGAAACAATGTGGTGGTTGTTAATTGGGTTCTCCACTCAAATGTTAACTTGTTTACAATACATATCAATTAGCCGGCTGCGCATATATTAGTAAAAATTAGGGTGAAATATTGCAATAATGAATCCTAGCTAATTGTATAAGATATTCAGTATAGATTTATTGCTTGTTAATTATTAATCTTATTATTATCTTTCCATAATTATATATAATTATTTTTGGAATATAATTAGTTCTAATAAATCGATGACTGATCATTAATTCTTGATGTACAACCACGAATCCATTATTCAAATTGCGTTTCATTACAACTAGCTCCTCATCGCTTTGTCCATTTCATGGCCTGTCAATTTTTTTTGTTAATTTATTTTGCAAATAGTAAAGGTAAGGAGGGGACAAACAGCATATAATTAAGGATGTAATAAAGAAGAAAGATGAAAGAAATGCAGTAGGTGGTTTCTCGGGTATTGTTTTAGTGTAACTCAGCATAATATATATATAAATTGAACTTTGATGATGGATCGATGAATATATATAGAAAAGCGTGCAATGCCAAACTTCAAGAAAGAAAGAGTGTATTGATAGAAACAAGGAATAGTCAAGAGCATGTAATAATAAGGCAGAAAGGAAATAGAAAGGTAAAAGAATTGGTCAAGTCACACTCATTGAATTCATTTCATACCCAATGGAATTAACAAATGCGTTCAGATAGGAAAGACACAGGTCCATAGTCTTGGCACTGTCTAATAAATGCCAATGACATTCAGAAGCTAATTAATTAATCAGTAATGCTGATCGTACAACAAAAATATGTCCAACATACATCTAACGTGTGTTATACATATTATGAGATGTGTGTTATACGTACGTGTCCTATATAAATAGCACACATCTCATAATATGTATAGTACATATTGAATATTTATTGGACGTATTTCTGTTGTACTACGAGCATAATTGTTAATTATACGTATGTAGGGTATACTATACTTACTGCCCTTAGCTTGGGTAGTTTTACTCTCAAGCATTTGTTATAAATGCGCTTCTCTCTTGCCCCAACAAGCCTCTGATCAATGATCATCCTTTTATTTTTTAGCATATCTTATATATATATATATATACTTCTATTATATAATTTAATTTTTTTGGAGTAAAAATTTTCTTTAGTTATTGGTCATTAAAATTGTATTTATATTTTTTTTAATTTTATTTTTCTAATTTTTTTCAAAAGGTATCAATTTTATACTTAAAATTACAATAAAATTAAGTTTGGTTCGCATTAATTGATATGATGATGATAACATTCATGACACTAATTTAAATCTCCAAAAATTAATTTGAATCCTGTTTTACAGTTCTAAAAATCAAATTAATGATACTTTCTTATAATTTTAAAGACTAAAAAGCGAAAGGTAACTCTGTAATTGTGGAAAAATTCAAGCTATATATATAAGATTTAATTTTCATCCACTGAAAGTGTAAAATTTTTTTACCCAGTCATCCAATCATGTATTGACACGTCAGTCATGATTGTGTATTGTTTTCTCTCTCCCACTACCTGAAAAGTCTTGTAAACGAAATGTTTTGATTGGACGACAGTATAAAATATGTTTACACTGTCAGTGCATCAAAATTAAACTCATTTATATATATAAAACAAATATTTAAATATGGAGATGACAACACCATGGGTATAATGACCATAGATGATAGAACAATAGTGAATAAACTGTATTATTGCTAATAATGATGATAATAATCTTTGTATGAAGGAACCATATCCATCTCATTATTTCTTTCCTTGGTTGGATACACTATTAAGAAGCACAACAAATAAAAATTCTGAACAGCTACTTCATTCTCATGTTCTTCATGTCATATTTCTGTCTAGATGTTCTGTAGTAATATGCAAAAGGAAAAAATAAAAAATAAAAACAAAAAATTAGAAATGGGAGATAGACTTGAGCTTTGATAGAACAACTGTTAGTAGTGTCTTTGAGTGTCCATCAAAAAATGGAGATTGCAGCATATATAGGTTGGATTCTTTTTTCCTCCAGCTTGTAATGTCAAAACCCCCCTTCAAACAGAAAGGAATAATGTATATCATCATGAAATTCTTGAACCAAAATAAATAATCTAAGTATTCCTTAACACATCATGTATATTTGTACTAATCAATATTGAAATTGCACCAAATTGATGGAACTTAAAAGTAAAGTTGACATTTCCAGAATTAGATAACACTTGTAGGGTCATAGGTGTATGACAAAAAAAATTGTATAATATTTATCTTCACTCTTAAATTTTAAGATTTTGTATGAATAATTGGGTATGTTATAATTGAACGATGTAGATAAATAGAGCATTGCTAGAGGTAAAAAATAAGTCAATACAGTCCACAAATAGGAATTTGCGTCATAATTACCCAATCCATTAAAAATATAATGATTAAAATATTATTTAGGCCAAAAATATTAAATGAACTTTGTTGACTGTTTTGACTGAAAAAATATTGTTCCTCAAACTTGAGATAAATATTATACAAATTTTCAGAACGAAACGTCAGGAGACCGAATTGAAGAACCTCCCAACAAAGACAATGAAATCAATAACAAAGTTTTACAATTTTTCGCATACCAGATAGATAACTGTATTGAAATTTAAAACCATGGGTGGATTAGTGATTATGACAATTAAATGAAATGAAATGAGCCAAAAACATAATAACAACAAAAATATAGAGGAGGAACAAATCTAATTACCTAATAATAACATTAATTATTATGTCCTCATACAGCCCATGATGAAACCCTAGGAGGGATTGACGGTACGGCGGTCGTCACCACCGCCGCCGGCAGCGCTATGCTGTTGGAGCTGATTAAGCTGCCCTAAGCTAGCAGAGATGTTCATAGCCAAGAGACTAGCATCATAGTTGTTCCCTCCTCCAACATCAAAGCTTCTAACCACCTGTTGCTGGTGGTCCCTCGGAAAGAACTGATGGTGATGGTGGTGGTGATAATAATAGTTATTACTATTATTATTATTATTATTGCTGTCACGAGCGTCATTACCACCACCAGCACCCACGCTCTGTGCAGCGTGGTGATGGTGGTACGCCGTCGTGGCAGCAGAATCAGCCATGGCAGTAATAAAACTGCTGTGGTGGTTTGTTGCAGTTATAGTCAAATTTTGGTACCTAGAAAGCTCAGATTTGGCACAATAAAGGTCCATCTGTAATTGGCGAAGTTGGTGCTGAAGAAGAGAGATAACGCCGACGCAGCCATAAACAGGGTCGCGAAGCCTCATCTCTGCTTCGTAAGCGAGGGAGTTAACGGCGTCTTCACGCTGGTGAGGGTGTAAGTCGTTGAGGAGCTTCGTTACGTTGCTTGCGCCGAATATTCTGTGAACGTTAGCGAACTTTTGGGGCTGATCGGGTGGGAAGTAAGGTGCGAAAGCACACTCTGGTTGGCACTTTCGGCGTAGGAATTTGCATGCTGCGCATGGTGAATTTGAAGATGCCATCTTTGATATGATATAATGATAATGATGATGGTGGTATTGCTTATTACTACGATCTATCACTCACTCACTCACACACACTTTTGTTTTCTTTTTTGTTTTTTCTCTTGCTCCTTTAATTTCAGTTACTGATACCACCACCATTAATTTCTGTGATGCAACAACACCATATGTTTGTTATTACTATACTGTAAAATAATGCTAAAATAATAATACGAAGAAAACATTACAATAATGCTAAGTGCACAATTAGATATCACTCAATACAGCCCATGGATCTATTTTGACCCAAATAACCATTGAGATGGTAATGTACGGAGTAACTATAGCCCAAAATCTCATTTATTTGACTGATTTTTCATTGTTCATTTAGCATCACTCCAAAATTGTTAGGTGTACTAAGAATAAAAAAATTGTTTGTTCTGTATCATTTATTGTTTCACACATAATAAAATGAGTCTATTATAGTGGAGATAAAGAATACTAAATTTCAAATATGAATATAAAATTGTTGATGTATCAAAATATGAATGATACATAGTAAATAAATTTTTTGTTCTGAATATACTTAAAAAAATTCATTTTTCTTTGTATCATCATTTATTTGTGGACAGATAAATAAATCACAACCATGTTATACTGATGTTTTAAAACATAATTTTCTTTTCTCCAGTTAACCCATTTAATTATGTGTTAAAATATGGACGTGAAAAGTAAGAATTTTGATTCGGTATCCATGAAGAATGTAAGGTACCGGTATCCAAGTGATGCACATGTTAAGTATTGATTTATTTATAGATAAAATAATTTAATTTTTTTAAATTTAGATAATTGGTAACTTGCTAGGCAAGTAATCTTTCAAAATTAATTTAATTTATAGTGATACTCTCTAACTTAATTTAATTTAATTTAATTCATCAGTTTATAAAAAATAACGGGATGAAAAAACTCAATCAATAATATGTTGCTAGAGAGAGCGCACGCGAGGGAGAGGGGAAGAGGAGGTACAATCGGGAATCGGGAATCAGGAATCAGGAATGAAGCACATCCGAGAAGGCTACAACAACGGTCACCATGCTCTGCGGGTACCGATAATAGCTTAAACATACAGTTGTTGGGTACCGATACCCAATAAAAATATTGTGTACCGAATAAATGTCCACAAAGTAAATATATGTTTTTTACCCACCTAACAATTTTTGGAATAATTTTTGTTGAAAGAAGAGAAAGAAAAGTGGTCAATTAATGTGTGTTAGATGGCCAAATCCATTATTTTACGCAACACACTCTTTTCCTCCTTTTCTTTCTTATTTTATTACACATTTTATTTTTTGAATTCTTTTTTTACATTTTAATTAACTAAACTAAACCACCTTAGCTTAACACAATGTGCTTCCCGTTTACCGCCAAGTTTTCCGCAGTTTTTTTTTTTACATATATAGCCTAACAATGCAAAAGTAAATTTTATCCTTTTAAATTTTTGGATATAATTAACTTACTAGTGGGGAAAATTAAAGAGTCAATATTAAAGAAATATAAACCGTCCAGGGTTTTGTCCACTAGATTGTATGAAAAGAATGAATTATATTTGGGAGATCCAAGAGAATAGATAAAAAAAGGTGCTAGCTAAGCCAGCAATGGGATTGAAGAAAGAAATAAACAAAGAGTGATGGAAACCATGAATAATATAATATATAGATATCTGAATAGTACTAGTGCTTGCATAATAAAATTGAGAAATGTTAGATGTATGTATACTAAAATATTTGTATAATATTTTGTACAACATTCATTTAAACTATTGAATTTTAATATAAATATACCCTTATATTTAAATTAATAATATTTGACGTACAACAGAAATACGTCCAACTTGTATCCAACGTGTGTTATTCATGTTACAAGATGTGTGCTATACCTGTAACAATGATAGCACGCGTTATATATAAGTTAGACGTAATTCTGTTGTACGTTAAACATTATTGTATTTAAACTCTTAAAATTTACTCTAACTATAAGAAAGGACGTTATGTACAATTATTATTTCATACCAATCTCATTTTTAATAAAACTGAATGCAAAGATCGAGTTACCACTCCAATTTCATATATCTTGAGAGACAAAATCCTTGATCCTTGTGTTGGTGGCAGAGGAAATTGAAGACAATAATTAACCATGAGTAAAGTGAGAGATTGATTGTATATATCAGAAAGGAGGCAAAAAATAAAGTTGTCTGAAGCCAGAAAACACATACTCCCTTGTGAGAATGTGTGAGACTTGTTTTTTATTGTTTTACTTTGTACATACGATATAGTATTTTGTTGACAAAAGAATTACATTCAATTAGTATATAACATGTGTTATGTATTATACATAATGTATATCATACGTAAGAAATATTATGTATACCACATCATACATTATGACATGTAGCATACGTTGAATACTAATTAAATATGTTTTTATTGTATAACATTAGAGTACTGGGGTATATGTATGTATGCAATTAATGTAATAATAATTCTTATGATGATTCTATGCTATTTTTTTTAACATTGCTAGAGACACAACAAAAAATTAGTCAAAACAATTAATATATAGGAATCTGAGTCATAATCACCCACCCAATTAAACATATACTCATGATTAAAATGCTATCTGGGTCATAAAATGTTAAATGGGCTTTGTTGACTGTTTTGGCTGAAAAAATGTTGTTCCCCAAGCATTTGTGTAAAATTATGCGGAAAAAATCACTACGTTTAAAAATAATACTCCATCCATTCCAAAATATTAGTCTTTTAAGGTTTTTACACGTAGATTAAAAAATTCAATAAATATTTTTAATTTTATAAAATGATATATTAAAATGACTAAACTACCTAAAGCATTAATGAGAAAGAAAGATGATTAGTGGTCCCTTGAAGTAATATTCAAGAAAGAAAGAGAAATGCTACTAGGGGTATAATAGGTATGAAAAAATTAAATTGGCATTGGAAGTTGAAAACGATAATCATTGTGGAATTTTTTTTTCTCCCTAAAACGACTAATATTTTGGAATGGAGGGAGTAGTATTTTCAATTGTCAACATAATGTTGATGAAAATATAAAACATAAATGTTAAGAATAAGTGATAATTGAAAATAGGTGATATTAAATGTATAATAAAAGACCAGCCAAATCAGCTAATAAATAAGATTTTGGGTCATAATTACTTAGCCCATTACAATCTCAATTATTATTTGGGCAAAAACCAAAGTCAAAATAGGTCTATTGACTGTATTAGCTGATTTTTCATGGTATATTTAACATTATTGTTAAAAATATTTGTGAATTTCAAATAATCAGAAAAAGATCATAAATATTTTTAATGACCACTAATAATTATTAAGATTATTTTTCTTAATAATACTTTTATTGTTATTTTAAATATTTAAATTGTTACCATACTTATTATTTAAATAATTTTTATTTGACTTTAAGAAAAAAACTGTTTTAAAAATATAAAAAAAAATTGCAAAAAAAAAATCTGGTGGCCAAAAACACTCTACAAAAAAATTCTACAATGAAAAATTTGCAAAAAAATGTGAAAAAAAAATGGGCGGGCCAATTGGCTCCCGGGTTTTTCGTGTATCGAGTCCGTTAAAAAATCTGTTTATATTTGGTGGGCGGGTCGGTCCGGCCCGTTTCCAAAGCGGACCTAAATGGGCGGGTCCCACCCGTTTGACAACCCTATGGTGGTGATCCTCACTATCATATATTCTCATAATATTTAAGGATGGTGGAGTGGATATACTATTGGGACATATACTTTTAAGTGTATATTTATCATTATTGTGGGTTTTTTTAAAAAAAAATGTGGTGTTTAAATAGCATTGCTCTATTCTAATTCGGTGTTTATGAAATAATACAAGAAATGAACAATTGACCTTATTTTAGCTTCTCAAAAAAATTTCTAAATAACATGTTTAATGTACGATTTTGTGACACACCTTCATGATTTTGAAGTAGAATTCTTAGATCTTTTTTGGACTTTATTCTTGAGAGTGCTGCATAGAATTGCCCATCCGTAAAAACTAGCCTAGGTAGGTACAATTCGACATAAAAAAATGTTTGACCTTAATACTTATTAATTGTTATAACAAATGATCGATAGTATAAATTGTCTTCTTTAGAATTTAATTGACATCTAGAGATTCATTATTTGGTATCAACATCATCCTTAACACCATGACAACTTCTAGTGAGCACAATATATACACTCAATAACATGATTTTCAAGTCTCCTCACTTGCAATCTTGTGCCATTACAAAGTCCATTGGCTTGGTTAATATTTCTCAAAAGCAAAATTGACACTCCAATTTTAGGCACTAATTTATGTGGAAGAAGTCTTGAACCATTGCAACCAATTGATCATTTGTGTTGATTGGATACAATTCACCATCCATATATACTACCTTTATATCTAGACAAATGGAATCAGAGTTTAAATAGATCCTTTCATCATCTTTAGGAATAGTAGACATTGAATGTGTGTGTTTGCACGAGAAGGGGGTTGAATCATGCTTAGGATTTCAATTTTTTTTTCAAAAACAAGTTCTTAGAAAAACAGAATTTAGAAACAAATCCTTATAGATGGCAGTGGAAGACTTTTTGAGAAGATAAGACTTCTGAGAAGCTTTGTCTTCTGAGATAGTTAACCTTCTTAGAGCGTAAAGTGAAATTACTGTATTGGCTTAAAACACTTTTCACTTAAAATACTTTAAGTTCTAAGTTCAATTCAGAAGGTTTATACTTTTGTATGTTTGAATAAAACGGTTTGCATAGTGTCATTTCATGATGTATTTTGGTTCTAATCGGGAACTTCCACACTTGTGATCTTATTCCATCATTTTTATACCAATGCTAGTCTAATTTTTTTGGTTCTCACATTACCCATATTTTTTCTATCCATACCTTAATCTCATTACAACCAAGTGAAAGACCTCTTAATTCATGAGTGCATTTGAATATGAGTAGTGTAGATATAGATGATTGGAAAGCATATGATAATGCATGATCTTTTGATGAGACTTGAGCGTAAACACACCACCCACCACATTTATGAGTTGAGAGTATACACATCCATTGAGGTCTCCCATTTCATCTATGCATTTTAATTAAGGGATTTAGTTAGATCCACACGCCAGAGACACGGCTCAGAGGGTGACAGAGGTAGAAGCGTCGGAAGCCAAAGCCTTCGTGCAGCTCCGCTGGAAGACAAATATGATGGAGGTTCATGATGGAGACTGATAAGAGAAAAGTGATGAAAGATGGAAAAAAAAAAGAAAGAGAAAAAGTAAGAGTTGCAAGAGTTGCGGTCGCAGCAAAACAAAGAAACTTGAAAAACTTATTTAGCCTTTTAATACTACAACTTTCCAAGGAAAGCTATTAGGGTTACTTATTACAAGAGAAGCCTAGAGAATGGGGCATGCTCTTACAAGTCGAATAGGAAAATTAAAGAAAAAAACTACTACAATCAGAAGGACAAATAAGGGCTTTATATTTAGGAAAACTAAAAAATACAACCAAATTTTTTAGAAGACTACAAATAATGAAACAAATGATTTTACATTAAAATGGGATGAATAACATAGACTAGCCCAACTAAAACAAAAATATACAAAGCCTATAACAAAATTTAATGGATTAATTTTTATGGATAGTATAATGTTTTATAAATTTTACATTTTATTATTTTATATTTTATTATACCCCGATTTTGAACTCCCGGTTAAACCTCTGGTTGAACCTCTAAATCTCTGAATCTCTATCAATCGATTTAATGTCCGCTCTGATTCTTAGAAGCCAGAGAAAAATCATTATTTGTGATTTTTAAGGTCGGAATCACTAAAATGTGCTATTGTGTAGACCATTACACAATCCTTTGAGGATTACGTCGGGATCACTCATAATTTGTGCCAAAATTTTTATAAACTTATATGAAATTTAAATAGTAGACCATTACACAATTAAACTATTTACTAGGGTTATATATGATATATAATTATATATGTTGCAATTATGATTGTAATTATTTTTCATCAAATAATAATAGAACTACTTTTGAAATAATTTATTAAAAATTAGTTTAATAAATTCAATTAAAGTGATAAATCCAAAGATCATAAACTTATACATGTTTTATTTTAATGTATACATGTAGTATATTTTTATTTTTAAATATACATATTTTGAATGATTTTAGTAACATATGATAGAAAAGGATATTATAGACCAAGTAAAACTAAGGTAATATGAAAAAAAAAAATTCTAAATAAATTGAACGATATATATGAAAATGATATTTGTAAATATTCATTAAAGATTTACTGGAAGAGTTCATAAATTATCATACATGATATAATTTAGGAGAGTTAATAAATATATTTATTTCCAGAATTAATGTTTATGCATTCTATATGTGTTATGTGATATGATTTTCCAGGTGTAATAGAATGTGCATTGTAATGGAATGTACATTCTGTTTGTTATATATTACAATTTCTTTGGTATGAATTGTATGTTTTCTATGTTTATGTGCATTTTATGTATGTATGTTATATACAAAAATTAGTTTTTTAATCCGTGTGATGCACGAGATGATACCAAATTTTATGTTTAAAATATTAAATAATTAATTAAATAGAAATATTTTTATAAGAATAAATTAAATGAAAATATATTATTTATAAAATTTAATTTACAAATACAAAAAAATACATAAATGTAATTATTCTTATATCAGTAAATGCACATAAAATTGAAAAAAGAATCTTGATAAAGTGTTTAAGAACTACTTATCATGTAAAACAAATATGTAGTTTTTAAATTATTTTTGTAAACAAATCATGTATATTAAATCAACATATACGAAACATAGGAAGTGATTATTGCCACACCCTTTTATCAATCACTAAAAATTAGCAAATTCTTATTCAATCATGTAATTATTTTTTTGCAATCTTGAATTCGTATTCATAATATTCATATTTATTCCTTTTTCAATAATCAACTAATAAAAATGTTCATAATTTACGGATTATCAATCACTAAAATTACTGAAATCATAAAAAATATTAAAAATTACTAATTATCAATTACTAATGATTACTAATTATTCATAATTATTCTCATCCAACAATCAACAAAAATATTGAAAATTTACTTATTCATGTTCATAATTATTCATAAGTAACAAAAATATTAAATATATCTAATTATATTAATAATTACTAAGTATTTATAATTATTCTTTTTCAACAATAAAAAAATTCAATAAAATGATATGTTCATTATTTATATTTTGTATTTCTCGTGTGAAATTTAATTAATCAATAGATTGATAAAAAAAATGCAACATCTTCTTGTATTTAAAAATTAATTGAATTATTGAGTAAGATGAAATAGATAAAAGTTGCTATATTAAATAATTTATAATTAAATAAATAAATTATAATTCTTTAGGTGAAAATTTTTATTATGAAAAAATTGGAGACCGAGATTAGCAATACTATTGTCAACTCAAATAATAAAGAATGATGATAATAATATTATGAACATAGAAATGTTATTACCTGCTCATATAGAAAAAAAACATCTTGATCAATGACTCTTTAATTAGATGCATTTTTAAAGTTTGGAAGTCTCCAATACATGATTACTCTAACCTTTATTTTCAGTATGCTTGTCCTGTGTTTCTTGCTGCATTGATATCCTTAATGAGAGAATAATCAATTGACATTGTGCGTTTCATGTACTTTTATGAATCAGTATTGAGGATCTACTGAGTGATGAAGAATAATTTTGTGATAACCATATATATATATATATATATATATATTGAACATATTAATGGAAAATTAGTGGAAAAATAAGTAAAAGAAGTTTATTGATTACAATTGATTATGATTGCAAGTGTAAATTGATTAGCATTGATTATTATGTCTTTGTTCATTTTTTGTAAATCTTGATCATGGTTGTGAAATGCTAATCTATTAAATAATGTTTTTATATGGATTACAATTAAATAATAACAAACATTTGTTATGATTTTGAAATTCAAATCTATTATTGCAAATAAATCATTGATTATGATTGCAAGTTTAATTAGGATTGATTAGCCTTAATTAGCATAATAATATATTACATTAAAAAATATATTATAGATTCCTTATTGAGCATGAATAGATGTTCCACAATTTAACAAAAAAAAGTGGATTTTTTAGAATGACAAGTGGCATTCTCTAAAGATCATTATCTCTATTTTACAATACTAAGAGAGATTAGTGGAAATACAAGTGAAGAAATGTATTGAATATAATTGATTATGATTTCATGTGTAATTTAATTAGCATTAAAATGATTTGCTAATCAATATTATTGATTAGTATTGTAATTAATTAACATACAATAATTAGGTGAATAGAGAGGAATTTAGAAGTGACATGTGACATGCTCTAAGAAACATTAACTCTATTTTACAATATTAAGAGAGATTTTGAATAAAAATGAAAGTGGATGACCAAATTGAATATAAAAATCGGAGTAACATAATGAGTATAGAGTAAATACTCATTTTAATCCCTCAAGATTAATATGAGGGACAAAATAGTCCATCAAAATACGAGAATGACAATATCATTCCTCAATATTTGGCGTGATGAACAAATAGTCCCTCAAGATATCAAAGTAACAATATGGTCATTTAAGATTGAAATTTTAGGACAACATAGTCCCTTAACTTGTCTTAAACTTTCAATTTTGAAGGAGTACATTGTCTTAAAACTTCAATCTTAAATGATCATGTTATCACTTTCATATCTTTAGAAACTATTTAGTCCATCGTGTTAAATCTTGAGGTGTTAAATCTTGAGGCACTATATTATTATTTTCGCAGAAATTCTTGGCACACAATGAAAAATCAGTCAAAATAGCCAATAAATAGTGTATAATATGTAATATGCACAACATATATTATATATTATACACAACATATATCATATTTCTTTACAATATGTGATATATGTTGTGCACAATATGTAACTGTCTTTTCTCCATATATCAAAACTTTTATTTTCATATATTAAAGGATTATTTTATCCATCGTATGCATTTACCCTAACTCTTATCATAATTAATTACACATAAGTCCACCCTCTCCTCTGATCTTCTCTCCCCCTCCGAGAGTTCGAGTACGAGAAGAAGCTCAGTTTTTTTCTTTTTCCTTCTTGGATAACAAAAAATGAAGCACATTCCTACGCTCCTAATGAAGTCCCTCTCACTCTCAGTTTGTTCTTTGCCAGCTACCACCATCACTCTTCAAGAAATTTCTCACTCTCAATCGAAAGGTGTGTGCCTCTTCTGCCTCTAACAATTTATTTTCTTCTTCCTCTTTTTTTGATGCCTTTTGTATGTGATTGTCCACTTGAATGAAATGCATTCGCTAATGGTGTTCAATTTTAGCGCAAACTTACTTTGCTTGTGTTTGTTTAGTTTTTCCTCGTGTTCTGTAGGCTGACAAGACACTATTTTGACCCTTAATTATCAAATGTGGTGACAATTGTTTGTGGTACCCCAATGATACTTCAATTGTTGCTCTAGGGCATCATTAGTGTAGACCAATATTTTCATGTCAGTGCCAATATTTTCAACTGTGGATGTAATGTTTGAAATTTGACTTTTGCACTCTTCGTTAATAAAACACTGTATTCTTAGTGCACACAAATACATGCAATCTTGCATATAGAGTTATAGATTGTGGTTGGTAATCATGTATGGGAAAGCCGTGTCCTTTTTTGAAACTTGCTGAATTATTTTTGAACAGTTTGGGTTTAGTAGGTATTGCAAAGGTCGTACTAAAGAAGGGGAAGACACAAATCTTTAAGGATGGTAACCCAATGGTGTATAGTGGAGCTGTTGATAGAATAATTGGGAGGCCGCCACCTAAGACAGGAGACATCGTTTTGGTAGCAGATGGGACTGAAAAGCCAATAGGGTGGGGCTTGTACAACTCAGTTTCTATGTTCTGTGTTCGGCTGATGCAGCTTGGAGATGAAGCTACCAGGTTTATATATTTGATTATTCATTCCTTATGTTTGTGCTTACCTTATTGACCAGGTATTTTTTTTTTCCGAAATTCTTGATACAGTTATTCATCATGTGCATTGAACATGGAGAAACTGCTTGAAGCAAGGATCAATGCAGCTGTTGAATTGCGTAGAAGGTTGGGTCTTCCTTCAGCCAGTACAAATGCTTATCGTCTAATCAATAGTGAGGGTGACAGGTAAGGGATGCGAGGGTTGAACTTTTCTTCTTCTTCGTATTCCAGTTTGTCAACTTTTTCAATTTACCAACATCGCTAAAGGATTATTCTATGTGGGTTTTAGGATTAAGGATTCAATATATTTAATTTCGCGAGCACTTGCCCAATATTCTCCATTTCAGCTAACCTTCAATTTTGCAAATCAATGTATTAGGTTACTTTTATCTTGGAAACCTGTTACGAAGGATTCACTTGATATATTGTACTACTAACGCTGTTATAGTACTAGTATTGGATACATGTGATACACTAAATGCATATCTCTCTCTATTTGAATGTCTATAATTGTACAGCTTCATATATTAAGTAGGTCCAATCACTGATAACTAATCTTTCTGGCTCAAATGCTATCGCCTAAAAAGGTTCACTTGCATGATTTTGAATTGGGTTGTACTGGTTCCCTACAGATTATCAGGTTTGATCATTGATGTCTTTGGAGATGTAGCTGTAGTAGCGTCATCTGCAGCTTGGGTTGAGAAATACAAATCAGAGATAGAAGCATGCATCAGGAAAATCAACTATATCAACCATATAAATTGGAGGCCATCTGTTGATATTTTAAAGGAGGATGGAGTTGATGTGTCTCATTTAGAGGAAATGCATTCATCTAATTGTCCTGAAAGAACAAAGGTATGCAACAATCCACTCCTGTAAGAAACTGTTCATCAGAATTTCTATTTTTCTTTTCTTGTCCTCTGCTTGGTGATTTCATTTCTTATTTTTTCTATTTTTATTTATTAATTTAAATTTTTAATGCAAAACCTAAGCCTGAAAGTCTACCCCATAATAGAATATGTTATATGATAGAGCTCTATAGCGTCACATGATCCATGTAGCCAACTCTGTTTAGTGGGATAAGACTTAGTTGTTATTGTATCACATTGAAGCATGACACTAGATAGATACTGACAGGTGCTCTATAAGAGTACCCACAAAGCTGTAAAATAACTAAACAACCTTTGTGCCTCATAATAAGTTGTTTATTTTAACGAGCATTAAAGTTTAGTAAGCTTTAGCATGAAGTGGAATCTAGAATATATCTTCTAATATTTTCATTGTATCTTAGAATGTTTTCCAGTGTCTTAAATGATTTCTTAGGTGTGGTTTTCAGATTTCATTACACATTTCCTGATTTCATTTGTTATTTGATTAGGATATGGAGTTCAATACAAATATAGATAGGAGTTAATCATTTGTCTTTTGTATCCTTTGATTCCATGCTACCATGATCATAACCTTATTGTTCTTAGTATTACTTCCATCTCTAATCATCCTCAGCCTAAGTTTTGTAATAATTTGTTATTGTATTTCTGTAAAAGTTTTAATTGTATATTTCACGCCCCCTACTCGGTGCGAAACTGCATTTCACTGCCTTAACTGATTTTGTGAGCCAGAAGTTAGTTGAAATTTAAGAATTATGTCATGGAGATATGAAATTTAGCAAGTTTGAGATTTTGTGGAACGTTGTCCCAATTTGTCAGATTATGGAAAATGGGATTGTATACACAATTTCACTGAAGGGCCAGAAGACAGGATTCTATGCAGACCAGCGTGAAAACCGACAGTTTATATCGAGCATTTCAGATGGTCAAAAGGTTCTTGATATTTGTTGCTACAGTGGTGGGTTTGCTCTAAATGCAGTACATGGAGGTGCCATAAATGTCACCGGTATACTATATGTTGCTAATCCTCTCATTCACTGTTAACGAGTCTATGATTGACATATTATTTTGTTGGTAATTTGGTTGTTCAACTGATTCATGCTTCAAATTTAGAAAGAAAGGAAACATACAACTTAAGATCAAGTAGCAAAATCAGGTTTAATACAATTCAGACTAATCCAGATTTTGAACCAAACTTCTAAAATTTGTGCTAGGGACTTGGGTAGTAAGGGATATCCAAGTCCCACATTGAGTAGTATGGGATAGTGCCCATAATAGTGGTGTCACAGAGTGGAGTGATCATGCAAGTGATGTCGCGCTGCGTTTCATCATAGTGACTGTCATAGCAGCAAATTGTGGCTGCTGTAATGTTTGGACTCATAAACCTGACTTTGCCTTTCCCGTTGTGATTCTGAGGAATTCTTATTGTCTCTTTTAGGGATCTTTTGGTAATTTTGCTCCTGTTTTCCCATAAGTTTTGTTGGGTACTATAACAGAATAACTCACCTCTCAGAGTCATACAATCCCACTTTTCACCTTTTTTCACTAGGAGACCATTTTTTCCTAAAAGCCATCATTTTTAACAACCAAACCTTACAGCACCTAGACATTCCATCCATCTATTCTGCCTCCCAGGTGCAAGTCTAAGTCAAGCTCTTCCCTAGAGCCCCCCTCCCCCCCTCTCTCTCAATTCCTTTTCCGGATTTATCTCTCATTTTTTTTTCTATTTCTTTAGTTGTTCTTACATTGAGGCACCCTTCTTATTATGGATTAACTTAATTTTTTTAGGTATTGACACATCATTGCCAGCGCTGGAGCTTGCTAAAGAAAATGTTGTACTAAACAATATGGATCCAGGAAGAATATCATTTTTGAGAGAAGATGCAACTGAATTTATGAGGAATGCTCTGTTAAGAGATGAATCCTGGGATATTGTCATCATTGACCCTCCTAAACTGGCTCCAACAAAAAAGGTATCAAGTATCACCGGAAACAATGTTATGAAACTGTTATGGTTTCTCTAGTATCCTTCCTGTTAGGGCAGAATTATAGAGGATAAGAATATAGGAACTGAATAGAATAGCTGAACAGAAAAAGGAATTATCGTTGTGATAATTTCCCCTACTGGCCGATAGTATTATTGAATGAATTTGAAAGAACAATAAAGGATAATTGACTTTCGATAGGTCAATTCTCTCCACCCAGGTTTCACTCCACTTATTCCCTACCTAACTAGCTTTTCAGCCTTCGGTAACAAACCAGAGAGAGGAGGAGGAACACTCTGAGGATTTTTGCGAAGAACCAGTTTTTGAAGAACCTGATGTGGGCAGCAGCATCAAAACCAAACTCCAAGGGGAGGGAATGGTGGAGGTGAAGATCCTGGTGGATGTGAACTCTAAGTTTTGCCTAGGTAGCCTTTCTAGGTTTTCTGCCTAGCGAGTTTTTTTTATTATTTACTTTCTTGGGCACCCTTACCCTCTTCTTTTAGGCATAATATCCCTTTACAGCGTCAGAGTTCATGGGGTGGGGTATAGTTTGACTCAAAGAAAATTGATTGGGCTGATAATGGCATTGTTGTTTTCCTTCTGAGCTTCAAAAGTTACACTCATCAAAATTATCAAGATATTAATCCTGAAATTAAGCTTCAATATTTAACACTATTCATGTGCAACTGGTTCAAACTTGTATATTTAATGTCTTGAATATATAATCATGAAACAATAACATGAGTGTAGTCCATGCCAGCTCTTCTATTTGGAATTGTCTTGCAGATTTTGCTTTGCCAATATCGATTCTGCTCCATTTCTGGTTTCAACTTTCTGTCATCAATTTTTAAATTGAAATTATGTTACAGGCTTTACATGGTGCATCTGGTATGTACAGAAAATTGAATTCATTAGCCATGCAACTTACTAAAAGGGGTGGTCTTCTGATGACCTGTTCATGTTCTGGAGCTATGACCCAAAGTGGAAAATTCCTGCATACCCTTCAGGTATTATTGACTTGACCTATTTGCTGTAGGTATTTTATGAGATTTATCACTAAGCATTTATGAGATTTATTTGATTGTAAAGAATTTCTGATCGATCATAGCCTCATAGGTTTAACAATCATAGTTTTGTGTCCTAAGAAAAAAATGTTTTAATATCGTTGTTTACTAATCTTTTTGGCCAGCCATTAGGTATGGATATCATGGAAGTTGTGTTGAAAGTAGTGATATTTTATTTTTCAAAGAACATCTTAGGGTTCATTAATGAAAAGAAGTAGGGAGGAATTAATTGATTAATATACTAATAAGTAGCTTAGGCTGGATTTCTGTATGAGATAGTTGATACTGGTTATGGTGTTAGTTATTCAGTTTAGGTATAAGTAAGGAACTCGATGGCTTCTACAATAGTCCGTGCTCAGTTAGTTTTCACCGGTAACTATTACAGACCCACGATTTGGAGGGTGTATTCTAGGCAGAAGTTTTATGGAACCAAGCCGAATAGGATACCAACCGGCCGAAATCAGCTAAAGGACAGAAAAGAGGAGGACTGCTTAGCTGGAAGGGAGGGAGCCGTGAACATTTTGTACAGCTGTTTGAAGCTGAATATGTACCTCATTAGGTTTTAGTTTTAGGAATCAAATTAGAAATTTGTGAAAGATAATCCTTATGTTGCAGGACTTTTATTTCCTGTTGCTGGTTTTGAGTGTTCTTAGGTTGTAATCAGTCTTATTTGCTTTCAGTCTAAATCTCTAGGCTTTCACTTTGGAACTTTAGCCTAAGGCATTACTCAGCTACTGTTCCATCCATTTTGATAGTGTGAGGGACCCCTTACTACAATTACAGCAGAACAGAACAGAGATAATTGCAGAATAGAATAGAAATGATGTAGAAGAAGAAGGAGAAGTGTAATTCTGTAGAATGGGGTATATCAGTGTGATATCCTCCAAGTATGTTTCCTGTAATTGTATAAACGTAAGAACAAACAGCAAATACAGAAGAATTTTATAAATAAAGGGGAGGTGGAGTGAATTTTATCCAACATCAAGGATTAGTTTAATTTATCCTATATTTTATTATGAGTTTAATTTTAATACATTGTCAGTGTAAAGTAATTTTATATAGACATTCAATCATGTATTGACACATTAGCAAAAGTCTTTAACTGGATCATCCATTAGGTAAAAAGTCTCACAAATCAATGCATGTAATTGGCCGGTAGCGTAAAATTTTTGCATCGTAATTAAACTATATTATTTGGAGTAACCTTTATATCCCATAAATTTTTAAATTTTACCCTTTTTCGTTCTTGGTGTTTCTTTTTTTCTATTAGGGTGCAGCATCTATGGCAGGGAGGAAAATCACTGTTCTGAGACAGGCTGGAGCAGCTTGTGATCATCCTATTGATCCATCGTACCCAGAAGGCGCGTACCTATCTAACATTCTCTTAAGAGTTTCATGAATATTTTCGTTCATATTTTGTTTGTTCTATGTAACTCCAATTTTGGCGTAACTCACTCTGTTGCCTATCAGTCACACTGAGTGTGTTTTTATTAAAATTAGTTGAAAGGTTTCCCTACGTGTATAACGGTTTTACGTTACCACCGTATGTATACGTAGTTTTGGACGTATATCATCCACTATTGCATTTCAATTTCAAATCCTATGAATATCGCTCTTCATTCTCATTGATCAGTGCATGAAAACACACTTTCATTCCTTAAACATTCTGTTATGAACCTAGCTGACAATAGGGGTGAAGGGCAAAAAGGGAAGAAAAATAACAGAATGAGTGGAGAGTGAACCGTATTTTCAGGAAGGTTGTTAGTGAGTGGGAAGTATATAGGAGAAAAGAAAAGCTTAGGAGAGTAGGCAGAAAAATAGAAGTGGAATTTGGGGAGAGACTGGCCTCTCGAAAGCCAGGAGATTGTATTTTTTCATTACCTTGTTTACACTTTACAGATTACACCAATATACACCTCAGGGATTATCACACTGATATCCCTTTCTCTACTCTTCTTCTCTACCTTCTCTGTTCTGTAATTCCATTACTTTCATCTATCTCTATACTCTATCTCTACTCTCTTCTCGTACCTTCTCTCAGATCTTACACATTCAAAATCCATTTTACATATATGTTTTTATTATCAATAGTTCTTTGTGTACAATCCAAAACTAATCAATTCAATCAACAATCCAATTTTGGTGTGCACATTAAGTACTGATTGTTGCGCATGTTATGTTAATTTTAGTATAGACGTTATGTTATTTTTGGTGTGTACGTGTTTGATATATTAATGGTATGCTTCCAATGTCATTTTTGTAGTGCATATCATATCATGTCAAATTTAAATGTATGGCTGGATTAACTGGGTTTTAGTTATACACTCACCAACACTATTTTATTATGAGTAATTCTACATGTACACTATAAAATCAGCCATCATCAGCTACCATGTGTAACAATCCAACATTTTAAATCTAGTAATTCAATTTTTATTATTATATATTAATCCAACATTTTTAAAAGTTGGATTACTAGTTTCAAAATGTTGGATCATTACATATGGTGGCTGATGTAATAGTGTACACAAATAATTTCTCTTTTTATTATATATGTTCTTCAATGATTAGGTGTATTTTGAATTCGAATTCATGTGTTCTGCTTTATGTGTTATGGTATTAACACACTAACGGATTTGGGTCTATTCTGGTTTAATATGTAAGGCTAATTTTGATCTATTGCTTCATAATAGCATAGATGTATATCATGAAGTTTCATATTTCAAGATGTTTGGAAAGAGAAACACTTGAGAAAACAGGAAAGACTAGAGAAGCTTATCTCATATAAAGAATTTCATACCCTTGTGAAAGCACCTCGTATTTGTCTTCTTCAGCTCAGCATAAGTATTTTGTGGATAAGGTTATAACATCTATGTCACACCCAAACCAAATGCCCCCTAATGGTCATCCTTCTAATTGGACTTATATCCCCTAATTCACTTTCTACGTTACCTTGAAAGTATGCATTTTTATGTTTTTAATACAAGAGACTTATAACAATATTTTAAATTTGGGTGATGCTAAATGAACCATACAAAACCAGCCAAACCAGCCAATAAATGAGATTTTGGGCCAAAATCAAAGCCAAAATAGGCTCATTGGCTGTATTGACTGGTTTTTCATTGTCCACTTAGCATTATTGTATAAATTTTATTAAAATTTATTAACTTAAGTATTCTTAACATGTACCTTCAAGATATTATGAGCAAAATTCTGTTTATTATCATTACTTTTTCTTATGAAATTACATTAAAAGAATCCATGATATATCAATATCCACAGTTGCCACCAGGACCCCCAAAGAGAGCAATACATTCCAAGGATGATTCACGCACAAAGCCATAGTATTTGACATCATAACAAGCAGGGATATCAGCGTTTGTGGCAACGTTGAAAGTTTCAGGGCAGAAATCTTTTCCAGATTGATCCCTAAATGCCATTTGTCTGAAATAGCCTGAGTGAATGGGATTGTCATCTGGAAGGTGCCCTGATCCCATTGGAGGACTTGCACTGCCTACAGGAGCCGTCATTGTTCTTCCTGTCCATCCACCATGATCTGCTGAATTCAAGTTTGAAAACAAAGATGCTGGAAAATATCCAATGCTGATGTTTTGTGCCTGGATCCACCAGTTTTTAGTAGTTGGATCCTGAAATTGAAAAAACAAATTATAAACAAGAACAATCATGGTGTATCTTATTATCAATAATGTTTGACGTACAACACAAATACGTTCAACTTGTATGCAACATGTGCTATCCATGTTACAGAATGTGTGCTATATGTATATGTGTATGTATAACACACATCCTGGATAATACACGTTGGATACAAGTTGGATGTATTCATGATGTACGTCAAGTATTATTGATATTAGTATTGATATGGCAAGTGGTATCATTTAGTAAAATAATAATCCTTTTATTTTAAAATAATAATCGTTTGAATTTTTATAAAGGGTTTAATTTTCGTCTACTGACCGGTCATCCAATCATGTACTGTCACGTCAGCTATGATTGTGTTTTCTCTTTTCCACTATCTAAAAAGTCATAAAAAATAGAGTGTTTTGATCGGACGACAGTGTAAAATATCTTTACACTGTTAATGCATCAAAATTAAACTATTTTTAAAATATTAGAAAATTAATGTAGTATCTAGATGCACTTTTAGTTAGATAAATTAATTTTTATATTAAAAAAGTTAAATCAACTATTATTTTTAAATAAAGATGGTATAAAACAACTCTCAAATAACATTAAATTTAAAGTTAACTTCTGATCTTATAAAGTCAAAGCACCATCTCAATTAACAATATCAAACCAACTTATTGTTTAATTTAACATTACAATTGTATGTGTCGTCTATATATTATTTCAATGAACAACTTAGAAGCATGAAGTTTAATTTAATTACCTGAAAAATAAAGATGTCTATATCAAATTGAGGTCCATCATAAGTAGATGTATTAGAGAAAGGTGATCCCACAGGAATTGTATTATCGACTTGTACGAAGCCTGGACACTGTAAATTGATGCATCCACCACCTGTTTTCTTATCCAACTGCATTTAGGTAACAAAACCAACTTTCATTATATTATATACACTATTACAAAATCACAAATGGGGCACAGCAAAAAACCAATCAAAACAGTCAATAAAGTTCATTTAACACTTTATGGCCCAAATAGCACTTTTAATCATGAGTATATTTTAAATGGACTGGATGATTGTGGCTCAAATTCCTATTTGTTGACTGTTTTGTCTGGTTTTTTGTTATGCCTCTAGCAATGCTCTTACAAAATAATATATTGCAACAAATTATTTTGTGATTGAATCTAATAAAGATATTATTTATGCCACTGTAATAATTATTTTGTGATGGATATATATTTTGCTGATTTCTTCTTCAATTCATATTATATTCTTTTTGCTTATTTAGATTTAAGAAATTTTTTATCAGATCATACCTGTTGTAACCATGCATAAGGTTTCCCCTTTTTCATTAGATACTAATGATATAATTATTGGGAAATAAAAAGGCCACTAATATGAAGATAAATAGAAGCCATATTAAAATTAGACTAATGGTAAGGGATTTAAATATATAGTTTGGCATGAAATTATAAATTTAAATCTCACTGCCTTTCAAATGTATCAAATAATAATAAAAAAAAGATGAATATCATAACTAATTAATGTTTTCTCACCCATGATGCGAAAAAATAAGTTCTTCCATCTCCATATAATTCTGGAAATACCTGGTACCAAAGTTTAAAAAAAAAAAAGTCTTTATATTATCAGAAGTAATTACTCTAATAATTAAATATCATTAATAAATAAATAAATAATTCCTCAAAAAATAAAAAACTTATTGTAAAAATCAAATATTATATTATACTCCCTCCATTCACTTTAATAGTCATTTTAAGAAAAAAAATATTTTATATTGTTGTCACTTTAGTATTTTAATAAAAATTTAATGATTTCATACCAATATCCAGTGTGCTCTTCATATTTGTCGTTTCTTCCTTTAACAGTAAATCATTTTTAATTATCAGAAATGAAAAAGTTAAATAGGCATATCATTAATAAAGAGAGATGTGAAGGAAGTAAGATGATAAAAATTGTATCAATATAAAAAATAAATAAATAAATAAATAATATAAAAAGAAAAACCTGCCATCCAGCAAAGATACAATTAACATCATCGCCAACTCCATTAGCGACCCATACATAAGCAGCACTCATTTGTCCTTGTTCAACCGTCGGGTTATATGCGCTCATACTTGCACTAATTCCATAATACGAACCATTATGTAAAACTACTTCTGCAAACTGCAATTAATTAATACAACATATGTTATTACCAGTTAAAAATACTCAATCATGATTTTCGTACAACAGAAATACGTCCAACTAGTATCTAATATGTCCTATATATAATACGAAATGTATGTTATACGCACGTGTGTTATATATATAGCACACATTTTATAGCATGTATAGTACACGCTGGATACTAATTGAACATATTTATGTTGTACGATAAATATTATTAAAAATAATCCATCTAACAATATTACTAGGAAACAAGGTAATTGTGGTCATCAGTTCATAGATAAATTTTTTAGTGGTTCTGAATTATATTTAATGTGTGGTTTAAAAATATTTATAAAATTTATATAAAATTAAAAAAATATTTGGATGTGAGTGTTTCTTAATCACACATTAAATTGTTTTTCTTAGATTTTATACTAAGCAAGCTTTGAATGGATAATATTCTTTTTTTTATAAATGAGTGGATAATATTCTTGTATATGGTTTGGAGAGAAATTAAATGATTTTTATAGCTGTTGCATGGATGAAGTTTTGAACAACTTAATGCATCAACAGGGAAAGACAAGGTTTTTTTTTCTTCTCTTTCAAAAAAGCATAAAGCAAAGCCTTTTGTGTTTCAATCTCGTGTGTATATATACATAGGGATGTATCTAGTGAGAATGTTAAAATTATATGAGAGTGAGAGGAGTAAATCTTGACCATAAATTCATCCATGGATGGTCAAGATTAAAAGATTTTAAAATTTCACATGATCACTTAAAAAAGTCACATGACTCTATGATCTAATCTTGACAATCCAATAAGATCCAATGGTTCATATTTATTCCTCTCACTTGATATGTCCCACATATATATATTAGATTGAAAAAATAACTATCTTTTTTATGTTCTCATAGTTATTTTTTCAATTTTAGAACTAAAATTAAAAAATTATAAAAATAAATCTAAAAGATAATTATCTCTATTTTTTTCACATCTAGATCTTTCATGTTATTTCTTTTATTATTTATTTTACTTTTTATCCATCTTTATAAAAAAATTAAAAAATAAATATCACTCCACATAAAAAAATGAAAATAATGAAAATACAGCTTGACGACGGGCACAAAGTGTATGATAAGATACTAGTATATATAAATAATGAGCAATGCTAGAGGCACAATAAAACACCAGCCAACAAATTGTGCACAACGTATATAACATAAATTGCACAACGAATATAACATGTTGTGCACACCATATAGCACATGATGTGCACAACATATATAACATATTGCAAAGAAAGATGATGTGCAATATGTGATATATGTTGTGCACAATAGATGATATACGTTGTACAGTACATATACGTTGTGCATTTTATATTATATATGTTGTGCATAATTTGTTGGCTTTTTTAGCTGATTTTTTGTTGTGCCCCAATTATTTCCCATAAATAATATATAAGACAACTATACATGACTAATTATATAGAGATGGGTCCACATGGCGAAAAGCATTGCTCGATTAGGCTATGGAGGTCAAGCAGTTGTGGTTTTTAGATAGAGTTAAAAATATTCAAAGATATATGTAACGATTTGATTAATATTTAAATTAGATTTAATTAGAATTTTATCAGATTTCATAAGATTAAAAAGACATTAATATTTCAATCAATTCAAAATCTATTTCAAATAATTCTGGACAAAATAATTAATTTAAGAATGCAAAATAATAAACTAAAATAATATCAAAATCATATACTTTTTGGTACAAATTAAAATCAAATCAAATCAAATTTTAATTGTACTGCAAAGACAGTAACTCAAATTATTTTGGACTAATTCAAATCTCTTTTATCAAAGTACTGGAGTTATGGGATATTTTAATAATTTAATTAATAATATTAACTTCGATAAAGATAATATTAGATATTTTAATGAAGAGAGAGAGTAATTAAATTTAATTTCAATTTCAATAAACAGGAGATTTTGACTATATTAAATGTCATATTATTGTAATTTAAATCAACAAAGAATCATTTTAAAGTTTTTTAAACCAAAACAAAAAAGAATAATGATTTTTTAGGTAAACTTAATTAGTCTTTCTTAACGAAACTTCTATGTTGAGACTCAAAATATATTAATAATTTAGTATTCTATCACGTTTTCATGTGTGAATATTTTTTAATAATTTTTTTTATTACAATTGAGGTTAGAATTAACTTGTAGTCATTTGATCAAAATTTTGGATTAAAACACATTAATGGATCGATATGAAAGACTATCTTGAAATTTTTTGACTGGAAAAAAGATGAAATAATTTAGTAATTTATATTTGAGCTCAATCTATATTCATGGTGAAAAAGATGAAAATAAAGTGAATAATAATATTAGTAAATTGAATGAATTATATAAAGAGGAATAGAAACTTACATGCTGTCCAGGAAAGTCGTGAGTAAGAATAGTAGTAAAATTTGATAGCCGTTTGGAACGAATAAGATCTTCTTTACTTGTTCTATGAATTGGAACAGATCCTTTTGAACACAAGTATTCATCAATTCCAATATTTGATATTCTAGTTGACCCTTTTGCACCATTTGCTATTCTATCTTCAGAGCTTGGTTTTAGCTGCAATTGTAAGCCCAAAACAAATTAATACATAAACGACAAAACAGAGATAAAGCTATAGCATGTAATTAAGGGCCTGATTGTTAAGGAATTAATAGTATAAAAATGAATTAATAGTTGTTTTTTGTTTTATATAATTGCCATGAGAGTCCTAAGACGACTCATGTGAAAATAAATTGAGTTGATGTCAGAACCACACCCAAAATGTAAAGAATCTCGTTAAATAGTTTTATAATCTAAAAAAAATCTAACCTAATAAAGAAAAGAAATTAATAATTACAATATACATAAACCAGAAATATTTCTCTTCTTTTGAATTTCTTTCCAAAAATAAGATGTTTACTTGGACACTTTCAATAATTAGATAGTACCCATATATACTATTATGCGACACATTTTAATTGGTTATATCAGAAGATGCCACATAATAGTATGTATAGATACTATCTAATTATTAAAATTGCCCAAGCAAACATCTAGAAAAGTGCCCAAGCAAACTTCGTTTGTTGTCTAAATTCCGAGACATCAGAAAAGTGCGCATGCTCCCACACACACAATGTGATACCTGGAGTTGATGATTTTTCAGCAACGGATGGTCAAAAGCAGACTGCTTATTAATATCAACGCAATCAATGTACCCAAATTTTGTCTGTAAAATTACAATTAAACAAATAAAACACTAAGAATAATAACGCATATAAAAATTACATCATAATTTGTGGTTTTAAATTGCAGAAAAAGCCATCATCATCATCACACCAGCAATTACCGACGCAATATATATCATCGTGAACTGCAATTTAAAATCATAAATCATACAAATTAACAAGTTTGTGTTAAAAAAAAAAGAAGATGGTTCGGAGATATATACATGAATAGTTTTGAGAGGGGGCTTATTGATGATTTCCAAATCAAAATCTTCATCTTTGGATATTATTCTTGGCACCCGTGCATTGACTGTGTAGTTGCCGGAAAATAAACACAAACAAAATAATAAGATAATGATCATCTCTGCACACACTTCTCTAGTACTGAAAAAATATGAACTTTGGTTTGCTCCTTATTCTATTTATAGAGCCATGAGATATAAATATGGGCGAATAGAAACGCTTGATTTTGGTAGGTTATATATATGTATATAATAATAATAATAATAAAATAATAATAATATACATGATTTCATTTGTAATATAAATTGAGTGAAAATCTATAATTTATAATCTATAATATCAATCATATATATAAAATATCATATCATATCATATATCATATATCTATATAATATACTCTATATCTATATCTATATAGCTATATAATATAGTAAAAAGAGATGTTATGATTAATTATCAATATACCCATTTAATTGAGTCTCTATAAATGTGATACATATACTAATTTAGGAGCCTTTTAATTTAGTTTTTTCTTCTAAAATATTTACAAAATTTAATGAATCTTTTTAAATATTATTATATATCTATTATTTTATTTAAAATAATTGATTTTATGCATAAAATATTTGGAAATGATTTAATATAATATGTATGCCCGTGGTTGAAAATATTTGATTTTGAAATATCTACTTATATGATTAAATTATTATGCTAATATTAGTTAAAATAATATGTCATATATAATAATTTATGTACCTTTTTTATTTTTAGAATATTTATAAATCTTTAATGAATATTTTTTAATATAATTATCTAATATATATCTTTCAATTTATTTAAAATAATTGATTTATGCTATTTAAAATAATTTTTTATATAGATTAAATAATTCCCTTTCATATTCTTAACATATTTTTAATTTAATAAATAGAACCGTGTAAAATTCAATTTCTTAAATAATAAAGTAAGAAATTCATAAATTGATATAATATTAAATAATATATTTTTCTAATTAAAAATATTATTCTATTTTTTAACTAGAAATATTGAAAATAATTTCTTTATCAAATACTTATATATATATATATATTTTTTGTTATAAAATATCTCTTCATTTTTTCGGATATGTTTTTTCTCTCTATCTCCTCCTTTCAACTTTTTTTTCTCTTCCTCTTTCAATGTTTGTTTCGGAAATATCTTTTTTTAAATCTTATTAATTTCTCTTATGACTGTTTGTGTTGCAGGAGGGTTAAATAGAAACAATAAAGTCTTTCTCAGCGGACTGGGCCTTAGGAAAACGGAAGGTGATTGGGAATGGCGTCCAGTAGAATGGGTCAATGAGAAAAGACTCATTTCTAGCTAGGTAAGGCCCAATCATATAATGTTATTGAGAATTATGGCTTGTTTGGTGTGGTGGGCTTTTTGAAAGGGTCTTACTCTTTCTAGACAGACCAGAGAAGGGCGGCCCAATATATCATCAAAAGAAGCTTTGCCAAAGAGCCCAAGGAAGTGCAGAGGGGGTCAGACTAAGGGGAATGGTAATGGGTGCTAAGGGCCAGGGGTCAAAGGCAGAGTTGGTACAAAAAGAGTAATTTAGTTAGCCATTAGAAACCCATTGCAATAAACTTTTAACTTTTGGTCTAGAAATAGAAAATATGGAAAAGAGTAGTGAGGATGTACATTTCACATGTAAAGGCAGATCTAGAGCCAACCAAAAAGGTTTTACATAAGTTTCACTCAAAAAATATTGAGAGCAGGGAAGAGGGGTCAAAGTGAGGGAACATGGCTGACTTTGCGAGACTCGAGAGGGAGTTGCAGGGCGGGTCGACCTTGGGCTGGGACGGGGCAGCTTCTTTTTCCCTTTGATGACTGTTGGGGCTGGGCATTTCGGTTCTAAGCCACACGGAAGCAAGCTGAGTTTCTCTCATTTTTTCAAAGAATCCATTGCCATAAAAAACCTCCTCGCAAGCTTACGAATTCGAACACCTTACTACAACACTGGTATTTTCTTGACCAAAACAATATTCTTCTTTTGTCATCTTTATTTCTTGCTCTTGCTCTTTTTCTCTTCCATTTTTTAAAATTTTTTTTCATCTACCTTCTTCTTCCTTCTTCATCATTTTATATATATATTTTTTATTTTTTTTATTTTTCTTCATCTTCTATTTTTATTCTTCATCTTTTTCCTTTTATTGTTTTCTTTTTCTCCATATTTTTTCTTCTACACTTTTTTCTCTTCTTTTTTTTTTCTAAATTTTTTCTCACATCCTTTTGTCTTCTTTTTCCTCCATTTTTTCTCTTACCTTTTTGTTTATTTTGTTTATTTTTTATTTCTTTCTTCTTTTTTATTCTCCATATTTTTTTCATCCATCTTCTATGTATTTTTTTTTCTTATGTCTCTTTTTCTTTCATTATCTTATTATCTTTATCCTTTCTGTGTGTGTCTTACTTTTTTTTAATATTTTTGTGCTACTCATCTTTTATATTATCATTTATTTTTACAATTGATTTTTTATTCACCACTTTTGCTATTTCTCTTATTTTTTCAAAAGATTTAATTTGTTCCTTTCTTTGTTTGGGTAGGTGGAGACGACGACTTCCAAGGTTGTGGATGAGTTATTTGATAATTTATTTTTTTTCTCTATTATTTTTATTACTTTTTGAATTAAAAGATTTTTTATTATCATTTGAATGTCTTTTTTTAATTTTTAATGTTTTATTTTGTTAGTAAGAAATGAGAAAAAAATAAAGAGTTTTTCTATGAATATGTATTTCTATTTTTTACTACAGTAGAAAATTTTATCAAAATTGTATTATAATAAAAATTGTATCAAATGCTGAAATTGTATCAAATTGTTTTTTAAAACACTTTTTAAAAATAATTTTTTCAAGACTTTTTTTTAAAAAAGCATTTTTTTTAAAATAGGTTTTTAAAAACTGTTTTTATTAAAACTATTTTAAAAAAAAAATTAAATCTGCTTTTAAAAATTAAAAGTTAAAAATACAATATAAAAGTATAAATACATAAAAATAAATTTATTAATACAAAAAAATTATTAAATCAAAAAATAAAAAATTACAAAAAAATATAAAATACTTTTTATAAATTTACAGATTTTAAAAAAATATATAAAAAATAAAACAAAATCTAAAAATACAAAAAATAATTAAAAATTAAGAAAAAATACCTAATTGAAGACCAATGGTTGGGAGAGCGGTGCACGGCGATCGGCAGTGTTGTAGCGACGATGGGTGGCTGTGGAGAGCTACAAAAAGCGAGTTCTCATTAGAGATCTCCAAAAAAAAAAATTCTATACCGATTAAAACGTAGAGGAGAGAGAGACTAACCTGTTGGTACTTTCCGGTGGACGAACAGGCGGCGGAAAATGCGAAAAACGCGGCAAAGAGAGAGAGAGAAAACAGAGAAGAAAGAGAGAGGAGAGTCGCGTAATGAGAAAGGAGGAGACATTGTCTCTTCATATGTTCGGGTTATCGACGGATGAGTTTAATACATTCGCCGATAACTACCGTGTTATTAAATGAAACGGTGCGTTTCGATTATCGGCGGATGAAATCTAACCAATCCGTCCGTCGATAATTCACTCCCCATATTAGGGTTTAGGTCATTATCGGCGGATATTATCCGCCGATAATTATTACGTAGGGTTAGGGTTTAGGTCAAAGGGTTTTATCGGCGGATCGATTCATCTTCATCCGTCGAATAAAACGAATCTTACCAAAAAAAAATTGGTTTGCGCGGGATAACATAATCGGCAGATATTTTCGAAATAATCCGTCGATAATATCTTTTTAAAATTAAAAAGTCAAAACTTGCAATATTCGTCGATAAATCCGCCGACAATGGTAGTTGAGATATCCGTCGATAGTTTGTTGATAAAATCCGTCGATAATCCGCAGATTTCTAGTAGTGATCTCTAAGCTCAATAAACCCTAAACCTAAACCCTAATTTATTAGGATAAATCATAAATCGAAAAATTCTATTTAATTAACCATAAACCCTATCTTTAAAATGCAATTAACCATAATTGTTAAACCCTAATTAACAAACCTACAAAATCCCTAACGCTAAACTGTAAGTGAATACCCATGACAGTAAGCAATATAAAAAGTAATTAATTAAACTTGAAAGTACTTGATATTTCATGTTGGGATATACCCTTGACCAACAAATATGTGATGTATGGTTTTTTCGGATCAAGGGGGGAATTGATCACAACTTTCTTAGGTGGTACCGTGATGTATGGGGTACAGTAGTGTATTATTTCATTTCAATTGTGATTTTCATACTATTTTATAACAGTAATGCTTGATATACAATAAAAATACGTCCAACTTGTATCCAATATGTGTTATCTATATTACAGGATGTGTGCTATACGTATATGTGATATACATATAGCATACGTCCTATAACATGAATAACACATATTGGATATAAGTTGGACATATTTTTATTGAACGTCAAACATTATTAATTTTATAATGTCACTTGTGCATAATAAAAGGGGTGGTTGTACTGCCGTTTTAGTGTATGTTTGGTTGCCAAATATTTTTTTTTTGTTGCAGCATAGAAAAGTGAGCTATAAATAATAATAATACTTTGTTTACGTCACTTAAATTAGTCACCATTAACCATCATTTATATAAGTAAAAAACTTAACAAAAATAAATAAAAAACTCAATCAAATAATACAAAAATCAATTTAATAACAGTTACAAATCGACTAAATAATACATTTCGTCCATTTTTAGTGTTGATTTGTGTTATTTTAGTGACATTTAATGATAAAAGTTCTATATTTAGAGGGAAATAATATTTTTTGTGCTATTTTTTTTATTTTCACCATATTTATAATGAATTTATTTGATTATTTAGTGAATTTTTAATTGTCATTAAGTTATTTTTTTATTATTTGTTTGAGTTTTTTATTTATTTAATTGAGTTTTTTTATGCACGAAGGTGGTGACTAATGACAGTGGTGTACATATAACATTATTGTATAAAAAATTGAGTGTGTTTAGTTTGCAATATTACTTCTAGAAAAAATGCATCACTTTTAAAATAATTGATTCTAATAGAAGCTAAAATTATTAGGTGGTGATTGATTTATTTTCTATTTTTATTTTTCAATGAAATAAAACCAAACATTTTCATTTGTATTTTCTATTTACAATAAAAATGAAATTGAAAATAAGAAAATGTTAAATTCTTGTGTTTTTTATGTTTTTAGCTAAAAGGTGTGAAAACAAAAAATGAGTTGGATGAAGATATCATGATTATTACATAATGTGAAAATCTTGGTATTACATCCCAAAGATCAATGAGAGAATAGATAGAAGAATATGAAATGATGATAGAGTGAATAAAATAGTATGTATTGTATCAATTACAATGAGATGTGACCTATATATAGGCACACTCTAATAACAATGTAAAAATCCTAAACTATCCTCTAACAGCCCCCGCAAGCTGAACGTGGGAGAATTTCGAACATGTTCAGCTTGGGAAGAAATTGTAATACAAACGAAATAAAATCTGAAATGTAAAGAACAATACAAAAAAAAAATACAATAAATATCAAACCAAAATAAAATCTGAAACTGAATCGATATGATGAGAGTGAGTCGACTCGTCGGAATGAAATCTCGATCAAAAGTCGCTCCTCGAAGAATGAGAATGGAGTGAGTTGGTTTGCCGGGATGATCTTCGGTCAAATGCAGTCCCTCGGAGAAAATGATGATAGAGGAGTCGTGTCGCCGGGATGACCATCGGTCGAGATAACGCTCCAAAAAATGGGCTCTATGACTCCATGTATGATAATGTCCCGTATCGGGATCGAGCAACGGTAGTGGTTCCTAGTTCCAATTGTAGCCTTTGACATTCAGCTACGACGTCTCCACAGCACTCATTGCAGAAAAATGTTAACGTCGTGAATCTACCAATTTTTTATTTTATTTTATGGCAGAAGCATATTAAAGCCTTTAAGCTATCTAAAAAAAATATAAAATAAAAGTTTAACCACCTTGATATGAAAGGCAGAAACTACAATTCCAAATTATACGCAGCAGAAGCAAATCTTGAATTAACTCCATGAAGCAAAAAACCAAGATCAGTAAATCTTCAAGTAACCATATATGTGTACCAAGAAAAATCTTGAAAATTGGAACCTTATAATTCTGGAAAATAAATCTCACCAAGAGCAAACAAAATGCATCAACGAATCGGATCCAAGCTATAGAAGTAATAAGGAGCAGCACCACAAGAACCCTTCATTGGAAAGAACAAAGACACACTTGGGCTGCAACATGTCACCGTAAGAACAGAGGCGGTGGAGCAGAGGAAAACACACTTCAGTTTCATAATGCTGGTCTTGGTCTTCTTGAAGATCCTATTTCATTTTTTATTTTGTTGAAGAACCTGCATGTGCCCATCCAAGAACTCCTAATCTTGAGCAAGAAATTGAATGAGCATTACTTGGACTTTGCTTCTTCTTGCCAACAGCACCAAATGTGCAGAGCCAAGCGAGAGATGACATCAAAGTTGATGGGTTGACAGTGCCCAATGGAAATAATGCAAGAACTGGAAAGAATGATTGCATATGGTTGTCTCGTAGCTCAAAAGAATGAAGAAGTGCAAGGAATGAAATAATTAACTTTCAGGAGTTCTTGGAGCTCCATAAAGCATCAAAGATGCAGCAGAAAAAATATTAATTAAGAAGGATCTATGGCTCTGATACCATGTGAAAATCTTGGTATTAGATCTCAAAGATCAAGGAGAGAATAGATAGAAGAATATGAAATGATGATAGAGTGAATAAGATAGTATGTATTGTATCAATTACAATGAGATGTGACCTATATATAGGCACACTCTAATAACAATGTAAAAATCCTAAACTATCCTCTAACACATCACCTTAATTTTTACTTTTATTATCTCATGACAATCAGTGACGGATCCAGAAAATTTTAACAATGGGGGCGAAAATATTACATCGCTAATATATATCAATATAAAATGATGTTTTTCAATTTTTTTTTACTGTAGGGCAAGTTTAATAATACAATGAGGACAAAATATATACATTTATATATATTTAAATTAAAAAAGTAAAAGTTCAGTGGGGGCATAAGCCCCCATACATTAATGTATGTATGGATCCGCCCCTGATTACAACCCTCTTAAATTCATTTTCTTAACCTCTTTTCTAAATACAAATTAATTTTTTCTAACCCAATTATTTTAAAAACAATTTTTTCAAGTTTAATTATTTTAAAAATAATTCTATTAAAATTTAAACCAAACTAACTCTTAAGAGTGCATAAGACGGCTTATAAGCACTAATTTAGTGACGGATAAAAACTTGCAAAATACTGTCAAACGAAGTATATGGGTGAAATTTAGGAAAATTAGCGAGGAGTTTACTCCGAATGAATAATGCGAAGAAGTAATAAAAAAGGTGAAATTTTCAATAATAAAACTATTTTAATATTTATTAACTTGTATATTATTATATATTTAATTTATCACTTTTTTATTTTTATAAAATTTTCAGTTATATATTATTAATTTTACTCTTTATTTTAAAAATTTTTTTTACTGGATCAACGGTAGGCCAAAGACTAATTTGATATTTTTTAAGGGTTTAAATGCTGACCAACAGATTGCTGTATACACAAGTCGGTGATCGAACTCCTGATCCTTGTTTAAGCGGACAAATGAGTTAATTACTTGACCAACCCAAGTTGATTTCATACTTAAATTTAATAGGATGTTTTCAATCATTTTCAGCGCCGATTAAATTGGTTTCGCAGCACAGAAGATGCGATATATATTCTGAGATACAAGAAGAATAAAAAATCGGAAGAAGGTAGGACCAAAAAACTGATCAACGTGGGCCAATAAGATTTCAGTTTCAGATAGGATCGCTTTTAGGCCACAAATCTGAAATCTCACAACCACAAGAGCATTCTCAGCCACAAACTATATAACGAGTCCCATTTTTCTGCCTTTTTCTTTACTTACAACTGTCTATAGCTATTTTTACTCTTCCCACTTGCTATATCTTTTGAGACTCTCACTAACACTTCCATTAAACTATTCTCACTAGCCCACTCTCAAAACCAGAGCCGCCCCTGTTTTTCTTCCTTTCTCAGCTGCCAGAATCTGAAATTACTCTCAAAAGTTCATTGCAGGGTTCATTGGTTTTTATCAATTTTCATCTGAAAAGGTTTGTTCCTTTCTTATGATGCTAGGAGACTTCAAAATATTCGACTTTTGTTTCTGTTATTATGTTTGGAGTATGATTATTGTGAAAGGGTGATTTCTGTGGAAAAATGGGAATTTTGTTGTTTTGATGAAGATGTGGCTTATTGATGATGGGAAGGATAAATGGGGTGTAGTCGTTTAATTGAATTCCTCTTCTTTTTTGTGATTTTTGCATTTTATTTATGATCATTTTAATTTTGATGTTATTTGCTTTTGGTAATTGGGGTTTGAAAATTCTCTCAGGCTAAGATGAAATCGGTTTTGGTTCTTTAATAAAGGAAGCAAGCAAGCAAAGCTTTCATTAATCTTAGAAGAGTAAGTGATGTAGAAACTATCATTATCTTCTGCATATCTTTCTAATTTTTGATTTCAATTAGGGTTTCCAAAATCATGGAGAACTTTACTATTCAGTTGTTTTTCCTGTCTGTGCCTGAAGATGCTTCTTTTTTTCCAAATAAAATAAAATTAAGAAACTCCCTATCCACAGCACTAAGAAGAATGCCCTTTTATGAGGATGATACTCTGATAATGTTGAAAATTTCTTAGGTGCAGCAAGAGCAATAAAATTTATTTGCTCTGCATAATCCGTGTTTCGACACATAGTTAAATAGGTCAACTATAGTGGATGAGAGAGAGTTAAGTTTCAAATATGGGTATAGAGTAGTTATGTTCTACTAATGTGTCAAAAAATGAGTGATAAACAGCAAATAGATTTCTTGTTCTCAGTGCACCTAAGAATCTTGTTAAGAATGTTTATATGTCCTGGTTTTTGGTTCTTCATGTTTGAGTTAATAAACTTTTATATTTCCAATATTATTAAGTCAATTTTCTGACATGCTAATTTTCACACCTTTTGATTTTGAACACTCTGCAGAGTATTTTTCATGGATTGGTACTATGGGTGTGGAGTCAATGATTTTCTTGTTCCCAAAGATGAAGACTTATTGGATAGGCATCCTTCACCGGACAGTTGGTCAGAATGGGGAATAAGTGCACCGGATGGTTTAAATTCACCTAGAACTTTTATGATTGTGGATACAGACGCAAGAGGGGGGGAATCGAATTTCATTGATGAAAGTTTCAGTGAAACGACCGATCTTGAACCTTCTGTGCGTGATAAAGAGCAGTGTAGCAGTTCAAGTGTATGTGGAGGATTGCCCAAGCAATCTTCTCAACAAACAGGACTTTCATGTGATGAGCCTAATTACCAGCTTCAAGACCTATCAAGTTTCGAACAAATTGATGACATTTTCCTGTAAAAGCGTAACCTCTGGGACTAAGATACTGGGTTTTATACCATTAAGATAATCATGTAGCCTTCTGTAATGCTTTAACCTGCCGCATAAGTATGCTCTGCATGGTAGGAAGACCAGTGCAAATTGAATCGCTCTGTGGTGTTTTTGCATTCCAAATTTCGCCATATTTATCTTTATGAGTGGAGCCAATGCAGATTAACACAATCATACTTATGGTTCCTCAGAACTGTATAAGCATGAACCTGTTATAGCATGGTAAGGGCTCCCATTTTCTCTGATCATTCTATTATAGAAAGGTCGTTTCTTTTCTTTTCTTTTCTTTTCTTTTCTTTTCTTTTCTTTTCTTTTTCTTTTCTTTTCTTTTTTTTTCATCTTGCATTGTACATGTAACGCAACAGAGGCGTTCAATGCTCACTGGCTTTACCGTAGGCATATAAGTTAATCCAGTTCAAATGGCTACTCGACTCGTTATCTTACAGCCTTCACTTGTTTCGCATAATGCAGGGATTCTGTACTTGATGGTCAGCCCTGTGTTGAAAACCTACAAAGGTCGTATTACTTGTACTCTGAAAATCATTGCAGCAATACACCTGGTATTGGTAATAGTTCTTAACTCAGATAATTTAATTTAAACATGTAATTTTTAAAAATATCTATGATGTGGAAGAACAAAATATCTGAAAAGCCATGCTTTCTTTCTGTCAGATGGATTGCACAAAGATATTGCAGCTTCAAAGTTTGTTCCATGCAATTCAAAATCTAAGGATTGGCTAGATCTGGAGGTGAGAATTGCCTATTGTCTAGTTGTTGATAAGTGTTTTATCTATCATTTAGCTTTTACAATGTTGAAATTTATGGTAATCAGAGAAAAGAGAAAGTACAAAGTAAAATGAAAACTGGAAGTTTCTTTTGGATGGAAGAAAATGAGAAAAGGGTTTAAGTCATATAAGTGATGTCAATTATCAAGCCTTATATAGGCTTGTGGATTCAACTAAGTATTAACTAATATATAAACTAGTCTAACTAATTTCTAATTCCAATTTTATCCTCTAACAGGAAAATAGAAATTACGATTTGAATGAGTAGTTGTCAATAGTTGTCACATGTAGTTTATGTGTGTGTGTGTTGAAGCTAAATCCTTATATTTTCAGGTGACAATTTCTTTAGTTACTCGATATAACACCATTATAATAACTGTGTCTAAATTCTCCTATCTATTCGGCTCGCAAGTCAGATGTGCAACTAACAGTAACTACATAAATTTCTCTTCAAGGCACGCACAGTACAAGAGTTGGACCCTTATGAGCAGTGCGGTAGAGATGAGGCCTCGCACGAGCAGTTATCGCTTGAGGAATCTGTACTGCAGGATCTCGAGACAGTTGTTGCACAGGTGACGTGACTGAGAATTGAATTCATTGGCATCTGATAAAATGATGTAATGAATACGACTCATTGCTAACTTGTATTTTTTTTTCTTTCCACACAACCAGCAGTTCAATGAGAAGACCCGTATGTGTTTCCGTGATGCTCTGTACCGCCTTGCCCACGATACAAAACAACAGTTTGCAGTAGAAAACCTGGATGGAACTGCTAACATGCAAGAGGCAATGGCACATGAAGTTCGCTACGACACCATGAGGTACATGATTTACATTTGCTGCATGTCTGTAATGTTCTTTTGGCCTTAAAATTGATGTTATGATGAGACCTTAAGGTATACTTTAATATGAAAAGTATATTGACTTTGCGATATTGTTCGACTTAAAGGAAGATATAAATGAAACTTGAAATGCGCACGTTACTCTGATCAATAGCATCATTCAAAATTTGAACTTTTTGTTTAGGTCTCAGAACAAAAAACCAATGGAATCAGAGACCAACAGTATTGACAGAGCAGTAGCAAATCTCATGTTCAACAAGATGGAGATTAATTTACAAGATCTTCCTCTTGCAGCATATTTCAACATGCAAGAAGTGATTGGAAGTAAAGGTTTCAAGGGAAATGGCTCGAACGACTTGAATCCGGCACAAAATTTCCGCTATCTCCAGCCCCGAATTTTACAAGGGGATGCTGAGGTTCCAAGGTTTGGACAGAGGGAACAACAAACAAGCACAGAATCACATGTTGAATATATGCAGATCCTGTAAATAAGCTTATTAATGATAGAGTTTGGTTAGATAGTGTTGTGATTGTGAGCTTCCTAGTATAACTAAGCTAGAAATAAGAAAAAGCCAGTTTCCTGTAATTATTCACTCCTTTAAAGGCCTGGAAAATTTGACTATTATGGTTTTATGATCTTCATGTATATATATGGCTCTGCATTTAAAATACTTGTATTCTGTATTCATACATGGGATAGTTGTATCAATAGCTCAATTTTGCCTGTGATGTAATGAGTAAATTGATCGACTAGCTAGCTATTTGCAACCTTGGTCCTTGAACCATGTTTCGGAAAATCGTAAATTATGCTTATTTCAATAATTATTGAGAAATGATTTGTGTATACCACAAAATCAGTCACCATTTGTAATAATCTAATATTTTGAAACTAGTAATCTTACTTTGAAAGATGTTGGATTAATGTATACTAATAAAAGTTAGATCACTAATTTTAAAATGTAGATTATTGCACATGGTGGCTGATAGTGACTGATTTTTTGTGTACATATAGCATTACTCATAATTATTTATTTGTTGATAAGTATTTTCATTAGAGCCAGCCAACAATTTCTCCTGTGATGATTTACTAACAAATTAAGGTTTGCATTAAGATCACCATAGTTTTACGATTAGTGTGTTTTCATTTGTTTTGAATATAGATTTGTTTACACTAAATGGATAACAACAAATAAAAATTTATATTAAACCTGTGAATTTAGAATGAACTAATGAACAGCTAATTTGGTACAAATCGCTAGTAGACTCCCACTTAAAAATGTAATATTAAATCTGTAAAATTTAAAATAATGAATTTATGAGTACCTCTACTATTTTGGCACAAATAAAATAATTGTGAGTAGACTCTCACTAATTTAGTTTGAGCAAGATCGGTCCATTATAAATGAAAGTAAACCACTCTCATATTCTTTTATGTAAGACTTTGACTCCATAATCATACGTTACATTTACATCATAAAATCAGTCACTATCTATTACTACATATAATAATTCAACTTTTAAGACTATTAATCTAATTTTTAAAATATTTTATTAATATAAAATATTAAAAGTTGAATTAGTAGTTTAAAAAAATTGAATTATTATATATAATGACTGATTTTGTGATATAAAAAAATATTTCTCTATATTAAATAAATTAAATAAGTATAGAACTACTTAGTTTCTGGTTGGTTAACATCCAAACTTAGCTTTGTTACGGTTTAAAAATATAAAATTATTTATTTTGTATTTTTACTCTTAAATAAGTGATTAATTTTAAAAATAATTAATTTTAATGAAAGTTAAAAAGATTATTTTTTATTATTATCTCAAAGTAATTTTCTTTAATCCAATATTTTAACATCTTGTTCAAACACATCAATTTTTTCTATATTAACTATTTTACAAATAATTTTTTCAATATTAATTATTTTAAAAACAGTTCTACTAAAATCTAAACTAAACAGATCCTTAAAGCTTATTCTTACATCATTATTTTGATAAAAGAATATATGTTTTATTAAAAAAGTTACCTATCATGTTTTTTTATTTTGGTTTGTAGAATTTTTTAATAAAACAATATCACTAAAAACCTATAATTAAAAATTTGTTTATAAAAAAACTATAAAATGGTCCTCTCTACGAATATAATATTTATACAAATGCTTGGAGAACAACAAAAAACCAGCCAAAACAGCCAATAAAGCCCATTTAACATTTTATGACACAAATAACATTTTAACCATGAATATATTTTTAATGGGCCGAGTGATTGTGGCCCAAATTCCTATTTGTTAGCTGTTTTAACTGATTTTTTGTTGTACCCCTAACAATGTTCATTTATTTATTAACAATTTTAACAATTTAGATATCTTGCAATTAAATATTTATTCTTCTTCTTATAAATAGTATTTAACATTGATTTATTTATTGCTTCCGAAATTCAACATGACAACTTGAATCCAGGAGGCATACAATGCATCACATATATTACCTTAAAAAAGCAAAAATAAAACTTATAATTGTGGTGTCCAGCATTTCCAGCAGTACAGGGATAACATAACAACGAGAAATTAAAACCAGCTATTATTCTATTTAATTTCATGTATATATCTTTCAATTTAGCCCAATTTTCTCAACTCAACCAAAACCATCTACTCTCAATTCTCTTCATAAGAAAAGAAAGAGAAACAAACAAAGCTACTAAACAGAAATTAAAACTGCATTGCTATGAAACAGAAAAAATGTAAAGGAAAAGATAAGACCAACCGTGTTTTCAAATCCCCCAAACAACGTGCACTCCAAATACCTATCTTCATTCGTATAAACACCCAACAACCTGCCAAACCATTAGTTCAACCACAAAACATTATATTCATTCATTCCCTTTATCACCAACACAATTAATTAATTAATGGCATCACCGCCGCCATCTCTCCCGGCGTTGGCGGCGCCACCGCCATCGTCGCTGCCATCATCAGCATCAAAAGAAGACACCACCGCCGCCGCTGCCGCCGACGCAGAAAAGCGTTCAGCCCTTTTCCGGATGCCAATCTCCCTACAGCCAGCAAACAGCAAGAACAAGAATAATAAACCCAACAGATTCTTCAAGAGGTTCCGCTCGGTCTTCCGATCTTTCCCTATCATCGTGCCATCGTGTAAGATGTCTGTCGCTGGGAACAACCCCAGCGACAGTTACATCAACGGTGGCAAGAGGATAACTGGGACCCTATTTGGTCATCGAAAAGCGGCTAGGATCAACTTAGCTTTCCAGGAAAATCCTAGGTGTCTCCCATTCCTTGTCCTGGAGCTGGCTATCCCCACGGGGAAAGTGCTACAGGACATGGGAGTGGGACTGAATAGGATAGCGCTGGAGTGCGAGAGGCACTCTGGCAACGAGAAAGTGCAAATCATTGACGAGCCAATTTGGACGCTATTTTGCAATGGGAAGAAGACCGGTTACGCGGTGAAGAGGGAGCCGACGGAAGATGACTTGAACGTCATGCAGATGCTGCATGCGGTGTCGATGGCGGTCGGCGTCCTCCCGAACGAGATGTCGGACCCTCATGACGGCGAGTTGTCGTACATGAGGGCCAGTTTTGAGCGCGTGGTTGGGTCTAAGGACTCTGAAACTTTCTACATGATGATGCCTGATGGGAGTAATAACGGTCCTGAGCTTACCGTGTTCTTTGTGAGGCTTTGATTTGACAAATTTGAAATACAACGAAGATACGTCCAAGGAGCATCCAACGTGTGCTATACATGAGACGTAACGTGTGTTATATGTATAACACATATGTATAGCACACATTACGTCTTATATATAACACAATCGACAAACATTATTAAATTTAGAAAGACAATAACAATGGAGTGCTGCTTGTTTTGACATCTTTTGGACCGGTGCATCTAAGATATAATAGAAGAGAAATAGAGTAAGAATGAGTTGAAATGAAAAAAATAATAAAAGTAGAGAAATTTATATTTTTGAGAGTAGAATGTTTAGATGTTTAAAAAAATTGGATGTATAGATAAAATTGTTGATAATATGAGTACTCCGAAGAAGGTGAAGAATTTAGTTCCCTAGGTGTTGTTAGCAAGGAAAGAGTTTGTGCAATATCATGTATAGAAATAAGTTTTGTATATAAAATTATATATGAAGCTTTATCATAAAAATATTTAACTCTTCTTTTACTCTTTTAGTTGGGTAAAATTTCATGTGTATTTTATTATTGTTCCATGTAAAATTAAATTCATAAAAATTTTACGATCATTCTTTAATTTATGTCCTGATTAAATTAAACAATAAGACTACATGTACAATAAAAATTAATTATTAAAGAATTTGTTGTGAAATTAATATCAATAACATAGAGAAATATATGAGAAGATAAAATAATATTATAGATAGTTTTCAGAGTGTACGCTTCCATTAGGATTTATAGGACTATTTATAGCCAAAATAAGGAAGAGATAAAATGAAATAATTAAATCTGTTAAAGATACATATATTCATGATATTATTGCATAACACTCCCCGTGAATGGAAAAGACGTACAATATCCTTATAATGTAAGACTTTTGAGTGCCTCGTAAAAAATATGTCAAGGAAAAACCCAGTGGGATAAAAACCTTAATTAAGGAAAAAGAGTATAATATTTTCTCCCCCTCTTAAAGATATTATTTGATATTGTTGTCGCGTGAAACAATCTTCGGCTAACACTGAGAGATTCAGCTTAAGATATGAACAACAACCTAATGATCCCTCGATTGATGCAACTTCACTAAAAACGAGAATCTAATTATTAGCTGTGAGTTCTCCAAATATCTCAACGAATGTCACGACCCAACTCGGATTGTGACCGGCACAAGGGACCCCTAGTCCCAAGTCAGCCTTAACCTGTAAATCACACAATAATCCAGCTACACTAGCATACATAGAATCCATATACATAACCTGGTCATAATATTCTACTTAATTCATAAACCACCATAAGCAATCCATACGTCCAAATATATATAAATATCGTCATACATACTCTGAAGGAAGCCTAATAACAACAACACAATCACAACAAGTCTTACATAGACTTATACATTAACAACCACCTACTCTAGTACAAGGAAATCCTGTCTGTAACATAAGGAGCATACACTAAGAATAAACTGCATAATGCCTCTAACATATGAGGCTCACCAAATCTAAGAACCCGGAGGAACGGATGAACTCGTCCCTTGATCTGCACCTTGATCTGAAAACATGTTGTATGAATGGGTGAGTCATACGCTCAGTGAATAAACAGGTTATAAGCAGTATATAAAGCATATAACCGTGCAATGCAGTTACACATAAACCAATAACATATACATATATATCGATTCCATCGTTCTTATACAGTCTCTTTATCTTGATAGCTTTTAACCTATGAACACCTGGAGCGCGGCCCCGACTCATGTTCATAGGAAGTATGGATGTCCCGCGAGCTATGCCCCTCATCAGACACCATACTGGGAAACCCCGCGAGCTATGCCCCTCATCAGGTTTCCCACTTACGACCCCGTGAGCTATGCCCCTCCTCAGGTCGTGTTACCATATATCTTAATTCATTCAATTTTTATCTTATTTAGCGCTGTTAGTGGCACATAGCATCCATAATCACAGCATAAGTAATTCATCATCATCATCACAACATTTCTATCATATACTCACAATAAACCATGTACAGACACATAATCCACATATATAGTCATATACAAAATAAACTACATATAACCCATTACGCACAGAGATGCTCAAATGAGCAAAACAGCACCGCCGGATCTAGGAGGAGTTGTCTGGAGCTTTCCTAGGAGACTGAAAATCCACAATACACTAGATGAGCAATGATAACTTGAATCTTGAAGATTGATGGAGTTTTGGTTGAGATTAGAGAGGGATTTGAGAGGGAGGAAGAAGAAGAAGAGAAGGAATGAGGGGGAGAGAGAGAGTGACGGGAAAAGAGGGGGAGGAAGAAGAAAAAGGGAAGGAAAAGAGTAGGGAGGTGGGGCCCAGGTGGTCCTATCTCCCCGGGTGTACCGTGATCTTTTACTCAACAAACTCAGACTACCCAAGGTATTACAATAATAAAAATTATAGCATATATATCATATCATATCATATATTCATATCATATATGTGATATATATTTTATTTAAATTTATTTGATTGAAATATATATGATGAAAATATAGATGTGAGAATATATATGATTGAAAGATAGTTATATTAGTTATTAATATTATTTAAAATGTAATAAGAAAGCAATATTACAAATTTTATAATAGTGATTGAAATTTTAGATGAAAAATATAGAGAAAAAAGGAATTAACACGTAATCATTATAATATTTGTAATAAAAATAATAATTATAAAATAAAACTACAAAATCTCGGATTGTCTATATTATTATTATTATTATTATTATTATTATTATTATTATTATTATTATTATTATTATTATATTTCACTTGTACAATAACACGCAACAATATAATAACACGGTTAAGTGCTCTAATTTTTATTGTGTTATTTGCATAATTAATATATATTTTGTTTTCAATTGTTATATATCATATTATATCTTTTTAATAGATAAATATATTAATATATCATCAATCAATGACAACGCATAAAAATAATAATCATAAAAATTCATATAAATCCCAAATTGTATATCATATCTTTATATATGATATTAAATATCAGTTTAAAATGTAATATTATATATGATTAATATATTAAAAATAATAATCATAAAATAAAACTACAAAGTCTCGATTGTCTATATTATTATTATTATTATTATAATATTTCACTTATACAGTAACATGCAAAAATATAATAACATGATTAAGTGCTCTAATTTTTATTGCGTTATTTGCATAATCAATATATATATTCTGTTTTCAATTGTTATATATCATATCATATCTTACAAAAAAATATTTCATATCATATCTTTTTAATAGATAAATATATTATAAAGATATGATAATCATTTTATAGGAATGTATAATATTAGTATAATTATTATCCTTAATTAAATATTAATAAGAAAAAAGGAATTAACACGTAATCATTATAATATTTGTAATAAAAATAATAATCATAAAATAAAACTACAAAATCTCGGATTGTCTATATTATTATTATTATATTTCACTTGTACAATAACACGCAACAATATAATAACATGGTTAAGTGCTCTAATTTTTATTGTGTGTTATTTGCATAATTAATATATATTTTGTTTTCAATTGTTATATATCATATTATATCTTTTTAATAGATAAATATATTAATATATCATCAATCAATGACAAGGCATAAAAATAATAATCATAAAAAATCATATAAATCACAGATTGTATATCATATCTTTATATATGATATTAAATATCAGTTTAAAATGTAATATTATATATGATTAATATATTAAAAATAATAATCATAAAATAAAACTACAAAGTCTCGATTGTCTATATTATTATTATTATTATTATTATTATTATTATTATTATAATATTTCACTTGTACAATAACATGATGCGGAAATATAATAACATGGTTAAGTGCTCTAATTTTTATTGCGTTATTTGCATAATCAATATATATATTCTGTTTCAATTGTTATATATCATATCATATCTTACCAAAAAAATATATCATATCATATCTTTTTAATAGATAAATATATTATAAAGATATGATAATCATTTTATAGGAATGTATAATATTAGTATAATTATTATCCTTAATTAAATATTAATAAGAAAAAATAATAATAGATACATTTGATGGAAAAAAAATAAGAGAATGAATTAGTATAATATATATGAAAAATATTACCTACTAAAATAACTTTCTTTTAGGAATTGACACGTAAGCATTTCCTTTTATGGCAAAACTCTCTTTTATATATAGATATTGATATTGATGGGAAGCCAATTCTGTGGTTGATTGTTTTGGCTACCCTAGGTTTAGGAATGCAAGTATCTTTTTAATACTCTAGCTAGTTTTCCTTGTCAGATTTGTAGTTGTGTTTTGTTTGGAGTTTGACCCTATTTAATTAACAAAAACAAAATAAGTATACCATCATATTCACCAAACATTTTTTAACATAGAAGGTAATCAGAGACTTAATTAAAAATTGAATGAAATTATAGGATTAAAAAATTAATTAAACCTAATTTAAAATATATTTTTTTGGTCTAATGGGTGAAATTTTATACAGGTTCAAAATCTGAAAGCCCAAACAACCCATAACTGTCACGACCCAACTCGGATCGTGACCGGCACAAGGGACCCCTAGTCCCAAGTCAGCCTTTACCTGTAAATCACACAATAATCCAGCTACACTAGCATACATAGAATCCATATACATAACCTGGTCATAATATTCTACTTAATTCATAAACCACCATAAGCAATCCATGCGTCCAAATATATATAAATATCATCATACATACTCTGAAGGAAGTCTAATAACAACAACACAATCACAACAAGTCTTACATAGACTTATGCATTAACAACCACCTACTCTAGTACAAGGAAATCCTGTCTGTAACATAAGGAGCATACACTAGAAATGAAATACATAATGCCTCTACACATGAGGCTCACCAAATCTAAGAACTCGGAGGAACAGATGAATTCGTCCCTTGATCTGCACCTTGATCTGAAAACATATTGTATGAATGGGTGAGTCATACGCTCAGTGAATAAACAGGTTATAAGCAGTGTATGCAGATATATCATGAATCAACAATGCATAAAGAGAAACCAATACAGCAGATATATAACTCAAACGTTCTTATACAGTTTCTTTATCTTGGTAGCTTTTAATCTATGAACACCTAGAGCGCGTCCCCGACTCATGTTCATAGGCAGTATGGATGTCCCGCGAGCTATGCCCCTCCTCAGACACCATACTGCGAAACCCCGCGAGCTATGCTCCTTCTCAGGTCGTTTTACCATCTCATTAATTCATTCAAATTTTTGTCTTATTTAACGCTGTTAGTGGCACATATCATTCACAATCACAGCCTAAGTAACTCATCACTTCATCATCACATCATCAACATCATATCATGATTCCCATGACCATATAAACATTGATGTAATAAGTTTGGGGTAGTGGTGAACGAATGGATTTGAGTAACTAACTTTAAAATAAGAAAATATTGAGTTAAAGTCTTAAAAATTGAGTTTTTATACTGATGTAATCGATTACAGGTCTCTGTAATCGATTAACTGCTTCAAAATTTCGTTCTGAAGAAAATTTTTACGAAAATTTGTTGTCTGTAATCGATTACCAACCCGTGGTAATCGATTACAGTATGTTGGTAATCGATTACAGTAATTGATTACCAATTCGCTGTAATCGATTACAGCCTGGGTCAGAGACGAAATTCTGCAGAAAACTTCGCGAAAATCATCCCCAAATCCACATTTTCACCACAACTCATCCAAATCAAACACAACCAACATGCAATATCAATTATATATCAACCAATCTCAGTCCCTATCAACTATCATAGCAAGATATTCACAGATTCAATCAAAATCATACATAAACTACAAATAACCTATTACTCACAAATTACTCCAAAGAGCTCCAAGACTCCACCCGGAGCTAGGATGAGTTCCCCGGAGCTTCCCTAGATGGTTGAGACCCTAGAGAACACATCACAAACCTCAATCTCTCAACAAAATCAAAAACCCCAATTAGGAACCCTAAACCCCCAAATCCGAAAATTAGAGAAAATAGACCTCAATGGAGAAAAAGAAATACTCTACACTTACCCACAATATACTAGATGAGCAATGGTAACTTGGATCTTGAAGATTGATGGAGTTTTGGTTAGGATTAGAGGGAGATATTTGAGAGGGAGGAAGAAGAAGAAAGGAAGAAGTGAGGGGGAGAGAGAGTTACGGAGAAATGGGGAGGGAAGGAGAAAAAGAAAAGGAAAAAGGGAAAAAGGGTGGGGAGGTGGGACCCACGCGGTTCTGTCTCCCTGGTTGTACCGTGATCTCTTACTCAAACTAACTCAGACTACCCCAGATATTACAATCTTCCCCCCTTAAAGAATTCGGACCCTGAATTCAACACAAAAGGGAAAAGAGATTACCTGAATTATGAAAGAGGTGCGGATACTTATCCCGCATGGCTTCCTCGGGCTCCCACATAGCTTCCGGACCTGAGTGGTTCCGCCAAACCACTTTCACTGTAGCAACTTCCTTAGTTCGGAGCTTCCTCACCTAACGGTCCACAATCGCCACGGGTTCCTCCTCAAAAGCTAAGTTCTCATCCAGAGGCAACACTTGATGTTCAAGCACATGAGAGAGGTCAGATAGGTACTTCCTCAACATAGACACATGAAAGACGGGGTGTAAAGCAGATAACTCAGGGGGAAGTGCTAGATGATAGGCTACAGCTCCAATCCGATCCAAGATCTCAAAAGGTCCGATATAACGGGGACTCAACTTGCCTTTCTTCCCGAACCTCATAACTCCCTTCATCGGAGAAATGCGGAGAAACACATGATCACCAACCGAGAACTCCAAGTCTCGTCTCCGGTTGTTGGCATAGGCCTTCTGCCTACTCTGGGCCGCTTGCAGTCTTTCTCGGATCAACTTCACCTTCTCCATGGCGTATTGAACCAAGTCGGGTCCCAATAGATTCGCTTCACCACACTCAAACCACCCAATGGGGGAACGACATCTCCTACCATACAGAGCCTCAAACGGTGCCATTCCAATACTGGCCTGATAACTGTTATTATAAGAGAATTCGATCAATGGAAGGTACGGATCCCAACCATCGCCGAAATCCATCACACAAGCTCGGAGCATGTCCTCCAAAATCTGAATGGTCCTCTCTGACTGTCCATCGGTCTGAGGGTGAAAAGCCGTACTGAAATTAAGACGAGTCCCTAAAGCCTCCTGAAAGGATCGCCAAAACCGGGAGGTGAACTGAGTACCTCGGTCCGAGATGATGGAGACAGGAACACCATGGAGTCGCACAATCACCTCCAAGAACAACTGAGCATAGCGAGGCGCTCCGTAAGCCGTCTTAACCGGAATGAAGTGGGCCGACTTGGTCAATCGATCCACAATCACCCATATGGAGTCAAAGCCTCGGAAACTACGGGGTAACCCCGTCACAAAATCCATGGTGATCATCTCCCACTTCCATGTGGGTATCTCTAACGGTTGTAACAACCCTGCAGGTCTTTGATGCTCTGCTTTCACTTGCTGACACACCAAGCACCTGGAAACAAAGTCTGCCACATCCTGCTTCATACCTTCCCACCAAAACAACTGTTTCAAATCCTGATACATCTTCGTGCTACCTGGATGGATGGAATACTTGGAGTTGTGAGCTTCCTCTAGAATGAGCCTCCTCAGATTACCCACATCGGGTACACATATCCGCTGTCCACACCGTAAAACACCCTCTGAGTCTAGAGATAGCTCCACGTTCTTCCCTTTACTGACCTCCGACACAAGCTTAACAAGCCTTGGATCATCATGCTGAACGGATTTAATCTGGTCCACCAAAGAGGATTGAGCCTGCACATGAGCTAGGAGTACTCCAGATCTCCCTAACTCGAAGTGTGAAGGTGCTTGTGACGTGAGAAGGGGGGTTGAATCACGTCTGCTTAAAAACTTTGCTTCCTGAAACTTGCAATTTTGATCAAGCTATAAGCTTGTCTAGTTATAGAGTGCAGCGGATTAGAGAATGATGCAAGCTTAAGTTTCGAATTAGCTTAGCCTTAGGTGTAAGGCTTGCTTATGTTATAATCACTTTTTGCTTGTAGATTAAGTTAATTGATGCAGCCTTTGAGCTTTGGCTCTAGGTGGCTAAGTTATGTTATTTTAATCAAGTTATGTGCAAGTGTGTATGCTCTATGTTATGCGAAAATGCTATGTAAAAGATAAAGGTAGAGAGAGTGCACACAGTAAGTTTTTATACTGGTTCGGCAATGTGCCTACTCCAGTCCTCAAGCTTCACTTCAGAGTTTACTAATCACCACCTCCAAACACTTGAAGGATTTCTGCCTCAGCACACCACTGAGGACTTCCTGCACTTCACACCTGAAGTGACTAACTGCACCTCAGCCTAGAGATGACTTCCTTGCCTTCAACGCTGAAGGTCTTTCTACCCTGCCTTGAACCTTCAAGGACTTCTGCCTTCAAAACTAGAAGGACTTGTACAAACTGTAAATTGAAGAGATTCTTGTGATTCTAAGAATCAAATAAGAACTTTGATGCAACTAAGTTTTGCTCTTATTTGATCTTCAAAGCTTAACTTGCAAATGCAAGGATATTCAAATTGTTCTTAGCTAAAACCTTACAAATTACCCTTTTTGATATAAATATGTATGAATTCGAGTACAAAGAGTTGTTAGGATTTTTGACAGAGTTTCGACTTTTTTCTTCTTGATTCTCTTTATGTTCTTGTCAAATGATGGGGTATTTATAGGCATCAAAGTCCACTTCCAAATAAGGAAACTTTGAACTTGTCTTTAATGTTTGAGCTCATGCTTCCATGCGCCTATGCTTACTTGAGCTTAATCTTGCTTGAGCTCCCTTGGTGTGCTTAGCTTGTTCTACAATCACCAAGCCTAGGTGATTAGCTTTGGTAGCTAGGTAGCTTTGCTTACTAGCTTGAGCTTACTTGAGCTTGCTTGAGCTTCCTAGATGTGTTGAGCTTGGATTTTGCTCCACCTAGAGGTAGCTTGTGTTGCAAGAAGCTTCCATTGGTGTCTTGAGCTTATACTATGCTCCACCTATAGCTTGCTTGTGGTGCAAGAAGCTTCCCTTGGTGTCTTGAGCCTATGCTATGCTCCACCTATAGCTTGCTTGTGGTGCAAGAAGCTTCCCTTGATGCTTTGAGCTTATGCTATGAGCCTCTAGCTTTAGCTTATGCTATGAGCCTATAGCTTTAGCTTGTGCTATGCGCCTCTAGCTTGCTTGAGGCTATGCTATGCGCCTCTTGGGTTCTCTTTTGCTTCAAGTGTTTTCTTAATATTTTTAATACCTCATAGGTTAACCTCCCGAAACACTTGATGAAACCATTAGTATTCACAAGCAAAATTCTTATCCAACACTTAAAGATTTTTATCATTCAAAACATCTTATGACAATGTAGGGTTCTTGGAGCTAACAATCTCCCCCTATTTGATGATAACAATCTTAAGTAGAATAAGAGTTTTGTTTGATCTTATTATGAAAAATTATTCTTAAGTCTTGGGGACTTAGGAATTATTTCTCATAGTAGCATAATCATAATATTGAGAGATAAGCAAATAGTAGAATTTAACTTTTGTAATTTAACTTATGCAATAGCGAAATACAAAGAAATGCTTAAGGTTATGCATAAAGAGAAATAATTAAGATAAAATAAGCTACTTGCTCCCCCTAGGTGTATGCACCTATACTACTAAGATCATACTAGAAGCTACTTAGAAGCTACTACTTCTTGTACTTTTCTTCTACTTTTTCTCCCCCTTTGTTTTCATCAAAAATCAACCCAAATAGGGGTGGTCTTCACATGTAGCGCCTATTGCCTTGAAGTGCTAGGAAGAGTAGGTCCCGAATTTCACTAATAGTGTTGGTGTTAGGTCTTGCATTAGATGAACTTGATCTGTGCCGGTAGTAACCCAGATCTTGAACTTCCATGTTGTGAAATGAAGCAACCAAGTCTTGATGAGGTTGTGGAGGTGGTGGTGATGGCCAAATTTCCTTTGAGGTGGTGGTTCTTCATGAGTAGCATGCTCCCCCTCAACTTCATTCTCCTCCATGTTGTTGGTATCTTCAAGGTTCTCACCTTGATCAATCTCCCCTTAGACATGTGCAACCTTCTTTATCGATAAAAAAGTTTCAACCTTTGTGAACTTTTACCATTGGTTCACCAAAAAATTTCAACCTTTGTGAATCTTTACCATGAATTCACCAAAAAGTTTCAACATTTGTCTTCATGCACTTCCTTCAAGATCACTCCTTTGTCGTTGCCTCTAGTTATGCCTTTTGAACCCGTAGTTATGACACAAGGATTTGGTTTGAAGCTTACAAGAAAAAAGGCTAGGGCAAGAAAAGGCCATGGTTTGATGGTGGTTGAAGGGTTAAAGGTCGAGTTTGAGAGGTTAAGATGAAGGTTATGTGTATAGGTGATGAGTGGTGAAGTTTGAGAGGGTTAGGAGGTGAGTTGTGAGAGTTTAGTGATGTTTTATGGTAGGGGTGAGGGTATGCACGAGATTGATGTGATGAGGAGGGTTTAGATGAGTGGTATGAGACTTAGGTAAGGAGGTTGAGGGTAGAGGTTGTGAGGGGTGTGAGGGTTAGAGAGAGGGAGGCCGTAAGAGGTGAGGTGAGGTGAGGTGTAAAGGATAGAGCTTTGTGAGGGTGAGAGCTATAGGAAGGTAGAGGTGAAGACTTTATGTGTAAATGTGAAGGCTTTAGGTGTAAAGGTTAGAGCTTTATGAAGGTGAAGGCTAAAGAGAGGTAAAGGTGATGACTTTGTGTGTAAATGTGAAGGCTTTAGGTGTAAAGGTTGGAGTTTTATGAAGGTGAAGGTGAGAAAATGGTAAAGGTGAAAGCTTTATGTATAAAGGCTAGAGCTTTGAGTGTAAAGTGTGAGCTTTATGAGAAAAGGTGGAAGCTTTATGAAGGTTGGAGGTGATAGAGATGAGGTGAGGTGATGAGAGGCTAGGTGAAAAATAATAGTGGAGGCTAGGTGAAAAGAAAAAGAGTGGAGGCTAGGTGGTGAGGAGGCTATGCGAAAATTAGAAGCATAGGCTAGGTTGAAAAAATATGAGAGAAGGCTAGGTAGAGAATATGAATGGAGGCTAGGTGAAAAATATGAGAAGAGGCTAGGTGGAAAATATGAGTGGAGGCTAAGTGAAAAAATATGAGAAGAGGCTAGGTGGAAAATATGAGAAGAGACTAGGTGGAAAATATGAGTGGAGGCTAGGTGAGAATATGAGA
>CM024270.1:9224430-9236442 GCA_013621005.1 Aeschynomene evenia
GAAGAAGAAGGACGGGACGAGCTTTGCATAGACTACCGGTAGTTAAACAAGGTCACTATCAAGAACAAGTATCCCTTGCGCGGATCGACGACCTCATGGACCAACTGCGGGGAGCAACCGTGTTTTCAAAGAGATTTACGGTCCGGATACCATCAGATCCGAGTTCGGGAAGCCGACATCCCGAAGACAGCCTTTAGATCGCGGTATGGGCATTTTGAGTTCACAGTGATGTCGTTTGGACTCACAAACGCGCCTGCTGTTTTTATGGACTATATGAACCGGGTGTTCAGGGAATACTTGGATCGGTTTGTGGTGGTCTTCATCGACGACATTCTGGTCTACTCAAAGTCGGAAGAGGAACATGCCGAGCACTTGAAGACGGTTCTGAGCGTTTTGGCCGATCGGAGACTGTATGCCAAACTCTCTAAGTGCGAGTTTTGGCTTAGAGAGGTTCAATTCTTGGGGCATGTGTATCTCAAGAAGGCATGCAGTGGACCCGGCAAAGATAAGGGCAGTAATAGAATGGGAGCGACCGACCACGGCAACTGAGATCCGGAGTTTCTTAGGACTCGCGGGGTACTACCGAAGATTTATTCAAGGGTTTTCTCAGATTTCAGCCCCGATGACAAAGCTTACTAAGAAGAATGCTCCGTTCGTGTGGAATGAAGCGTGCGAGCAAAGTTTTCAGGAACTGAAGAAGAGATTGACTTCAACCCGGTATTGACGCTTCCGGATCCCGAGCAACCGTTCGAAGTGTACTGTGATGCTTCCGGACGAGGGTTAGGCTTCGTTTTGATGCAACGAGGTAGGCCAGTAGCCTACGGGTCACGGCAACTTCGACCGCATGAGCTGAACTACCCGACGCACGATTTGGAGTTAGCCGCGTTGTATCGGCACTGAAGATGTGGAGACACCATCTTTTTGGGACCAAGTTTGAAGTGTTCTCAGATCACAAGAGTCTCAAGTACCTGTTCGATCAGAAGGAGCTCAACATGAGGCAACGCCGCTGGATGGAGTTCCTTAAGGACTTCGATTTCACGCTTCACTACCACCCTGGAAAAGCTAACGTGGTAGCCGACGCGTTAAGTCGAAAGGCATTGCATGCGGCTTGGATGATGGTGAAAGAGTGGGAGCTAGTGCAGCAACTGGAGGGCATGGACCTCAACATAGACCTGACACCGAAAAGCATAAAGTTTCATCATTTGGTCATCACCAGCGAATTCAAGCAACGGATCGAACAAGCCCAGAAGGAACAACAAATCGGGAATTTCAAGATATGCTCGAAGCAGCGCGACAAGGCAAGATACATGGGTTTGAGCAGGGATCAGACGACCTTTGGAGATTCAATGGACGGATTTGCGTGCCCTAAGGGCCAAAATTTGCGTGAGGACATACTCCAGGAGTTCACACCGGAGCCAGTTCACTATCCACCCAGGAATGACGAAGATGTGTAATGACCTGAAGGAGCGATTTTTGGTGGCCTGGATTGAAGAAGGATGTGGCACAATTCGTGAGTAGATGCTTGACTTGCCAGAAGATCAAGGCAGAACACCAGAAGCCAGCCGGAGTTCTGAACCCCCTTCCTATTCCGGAGTGGAAGTGGGAACACATCACGATGGATTTCGTGACGGGGTACCCCTGACTCAGAGGAAAGTCGACGCAATTTGGGTCATTGTGGACAGGTTGACCAAGTCTGCCCACTTTTTGCCAGTAAGACGACTTACCCGTTGGAGAAACTGGCCCAATTGTACATCGATTGGATCATTCGCTGCCGGAGTACCCTCTTCGATCGTCTCAGACAGGGATACGAGGTTCACATCTAGATTTTGGGGAGCCTTGCAGCATGCTTTTGGTACTAAGCTGAGCTGAGCACTGCGTATCACCCCCAGACGGAACGGCCAATCGGAGCGGACGATACAGACTCTTGAGGATATGTTGCGGGCCGTTGTTCTGGGAGATGCCGGGCAGCTGGGACACGCACCTGCCTTGGTGAATTTGCATACAATAATAGTCACCATGCCAGCATCGGAATGGCGCCCTATGAGGCTCTTTATGGTCGGAAGTGCCAATCTCCGCTTTGTTGAACGAATCCGGAGAAGAACGGTCACTAGGACCCGATTTGGTGCAGCAGACTACCGAGAAGATCAAGATGGTCAGGGATAAAATGAAGGCTGCCCAGGATCGGCAGAAGAGTTATGCGGATAAACGGCGACGTGAGCTGGAATTCCAAGAGGGCGACCATGTGTTTCTGCGGGCTGTACCTACAACTGGGATAGGGCGAGCCTTGAAAACCCGAAAACTCAACCCTAGATTTATTGGGCCTTTTCAAATCCTAAAGAGAGTAGGACCCTCAGCCTACCAGATAGCCCTTCCACCCAACTTGGCCAACCTTCATGATGTGTTTCATGTCTCTCAACTACGCAAGTATCAGGCTTCGCCTGAGCATGTATTAGAGCCAGAGATCGTTGAGTTAAAGGACAACCTGACACTAGACCTTCCTGCGACCAAGATTGTGGATCGCAAGGTGAAACAAACCCGTCGGAGTGAGATTCCTATGGTTAAGGTTGCTTGGGAGTAGGATCCTTGGAGACCATACATGGGAACTCGAGTCTGAGATGTGAGGCAAGTTCCCCACCTCTTTGAGGGTACGGTTTGAAATTTCGGGACGAAATTTCTTTTTAGGGGGGTAGATTTGTAACACCCGTGATTCGGGATTTTCCTGTTTTGTGTATTCTCAGTCGCCGGTGTGGATTTTTGGTGCCCGGAGCTTAGAGCTATATATATGTATATTATATATATATGGTGATTGATATTTAAAGCTGAAAAGAATATGGTGATGCCTGAGATAGATATATATATTTTATGGAACCAAAGTGAGTGGCGTGTGTGTTTGGATTTAATTTAATTTCCGTGCTCAGGGAAGAGGCCAGTGTTTAATTTATTTATATATATATCGCAGTAGTGATGTGTGTGTGTGTGTATATATATATATATATATATATATATATATATATATATATATAATCATGCTTGATATATAAAGATGCTTATGCGAGAATAAAAAAATATTTGCATATATGTGTAAGGGAATATATTTTATGTCTCATGATTAAAATAAGTTGTATATATATATATTTATTTATTTATGTATATGGGTTCATAAATATATATATATATATATATATATGCCCATTTGTTTTATGTGACTAAATTTTGTGAATATACTATAAGTTACTATAATAATAATTTAAGTTGCTGAGAAGCAAGGCAGACTTAATATTATTGTATGAGTTAGAGAACCCCTGAGAGGAGTAATGATCGTTATAAAAATTTTGTTGGGACCTTAATATTAAAAATTTAAGCCCCAAATTGGTGTTCGGAAAATATTTGGAAAAACATTCTCACCAATATTGGAAAGTTATGATTTTAAGGCTATTATTATTATATTTCACATTTTTACGATTTTCAGGAAGAAAATCCTATTTATATATATAATGTGAAATTAATAATAATATGAGATAATTATTTTAGACTCATTGAGAGTCTCATAATATTAAGGAAATTTTCATAACGATCATATATCATTTTCTTATTTTTAAAAATTTAGTGTTTAGTGAGTTTTGAGTAACCTGAGAGCGAGCCTGAGCTAGATCCTAAACACAACCGGAGCAACTTTTTAGGACCCTGAGCTCTCCAAAATTTATTTAACTCTCACCATAAATCTTAGTTGTATTTCCTTACTCAAAATCATACTCAAACACATACTCATACTCATTACCTAGAGACATTTAACACTACAACAACTCAAAAATTAAATAAAACACCCCTAGCTTGCTTAAAGCCTCGGCCAGAACCCCCCTCCCCTTCATCACATTTCATTTCTCTCATTTCACAAATTCAAAAGCCTTGTCTCCTCCCTCCAAACCCCCATTTTCGGCCAGCCTTGGAGCTCTAGAGAAAAGCCACCACCACCTCCTATTCTTGCAATTTCTCAAGACAATCTTGGTGAGTTACTCATACTACCTCTTGGTGCATTGTTTTTCCTTCTTGCATGTGACTATTGTTGCCGGTTAAATCTTAGATTCTGAGCCCTAATTTTCGCGGTTATGCTGAGCTTCCATAACCATGGCTGGTGGAGGTGTGGTGAGCTTGATGTTGCATGTGTGGGCTTGCATGTGTGTGTATGTGATTGATTTGCTATGTGCCCTTTTGAGAATCTGATTTTGGTAGATGTTGCATGTGTGTGTGGGTGAATGGTTTTGTGTTTCTGATGTGTAAAATGGAAAGGGGTTGAGGTTGGAGATGAAGAGAGGGAGCTGGAGACACTGCTGTCTCTGCTTCTACATGTCTGTCGCAGAACCGCGCGCCCTGGTGCGCATCCAGCGCCCCAGCGCGGGTTCGAGCGCTCGACCGCTCATATGGCGCTCCAGCGAGCCCCTGCTGTCATCTGCAGTAAATGGAATGTAAATTTCTGATACGGATCGTTCGTGTGATGTGTTAATATGCTAGGTGCCGAAACTGCTATGTTGAAAGATAGATTCGGTTGTGAAGTGTGTTTCACTTTGATGGAACTTATTTTTGGGGCATTGAAACTCCCTCTTAACTTCATGAATTGATGTCTTTGTAAATTAGTTATTATTTAAGGAATGAACAAATCTCTTGGTGTATTTGCATATGTTGAGAAAATTGAATATTGGAGGGAGGTAGATCACTTAGGAACATGGTAATTCTAAGTCTGAGCCATATATAAATGTAATTAGTAATGAAGATAAGAAGATGTATGCATATGCTAAAATTAGGAGGTAGAGAGTTGATTAATTGTATGAAACATGTAAACGCTTAAGTATAAAAATGGAGTTTATTATGTATATCATGACATGAGGTCCAAGTACCACATTATGTGAATTACGTGAGTATATAATTGTAAATGGGTGTCTGGGAGAGTAGGGATAGATGGAGTGTACAATACGAGGGCATGAAGAGACGACTCTGCTACTTGTAGCAGATATCGGCGCGCCCAGCGCCCTGACGCGCCAAAGCGCGACCTCTGCTGGGGATTTCAGCAGATTGTGATTTCTACGGAATTTAGGGGCAAATTCCTATTTCGTGAACTTGAAGCATGAAAGTGAAATATATCTGAACTGGTAATATGATGTAAGTTGTGTGTAATTGCATAATAGTACATTTGATGATAAAGCGTTATATGAGTATGTGAATACAATATGACGAAGTTTCATGCTTGTAATGAAGATATGAGGGATATGGAATGAAATTTATTATTATTAAGCTGATTTTTGTAGAAATTTGTACATGTTTTGTGTGGTTGTGTTGATTTGGAAGATTGAAGTATGATATGGCTACTTAGGAGTTTGGGTGGATTCGAGTAGGCCTTTTTCCAGCTACTTAGGAGTTTGGGTGTATTCGAGTACGCTGATGCCGGCTACTTGGGAGTTGGGTGTATTCGAGTATGCTGATGCCGGCTACTTGGGAGTTGGGTGTATTAGAGTATGCCGATGTGGCTATTTGGGAGGTGGGTGTATTCGAATATGCCATTAGAGGGTATCTGGGAGGTGGGTGTATTCGGATACGCCTCAAATTTTATATGTTATTTGAATTACTCTCATGCATGTTTATTAATATGAATAATGCGAAAGTGTTGGTTTGTTGCATACTATGTATAATTGTTGTTGGAAGTTTGATGTGGTGATTACCACGAGTACGAAATTGGTGCTGGGTTGACTGTAATGATATGTGAGAGGGGTGAGCATTTATTATACATTGAGAGAACCGTGAGAACTTAGAAAGACTCATAGGTTTCCCCTCTAGAAACGGATCGTTAAGTTGTTTGATCTAGTCAAAGTAAGTACTTGAGTTTTTGAGAAAATTAAAACCCGGTTTGATACAAGTATTACTTTGATTAGCTAGAATCGATAACATCGGGCACGTAGATCCGTGTGCTCAAGGTAACTCACTAAGACGACCTTCGTCTTACGCTCTCTTTTCTTGATGCTTCGATTCTAGATGGACCAGCCGTCGCAGCCCCCGCCGCGCCACGAGACATATGACTTCGCTTGGTCCAGCTACACGCCGGCCACCGGTGCGGTGACTGTTTGCGTCCACGGTCTCAGGGGTACACCGCTTCTTCATCCCAGAGCTTCTGGCGAGGTACCCTGCTCCCGTTCCTGGTCCAGTTCCTGCCCCAGCTCCGGCCCCAGTTCCTGCTCCAGCTCCAGCCCCAGCTCAGGCATCTGCTTCTCCGCCGCCACCTCCGCCACCATCTCCGGCCTCGGATTCGACAGAGTCAGACCCGGAGGAGGACGAGGGCTACTCGAGTGAGGACTTAGCGGATTTCTGGACGGACGTCGACTATATCATGGTAGCGTCTGAGGCATCTTCTTCTGCTACGGGTTCGGACATGAGTGAGGATACCGGAGCGCCGGCAGGTGAGGCGCTGATCGTGACCAACCTGACCGATGTGCAGCTTACCATTGACATCTTCTTTCTGTTTATAAGTTATCTTCTGTATGGAGCCTTTTTTCCCCTGCGTGGGATTTATCTCTTTGACATGTACATGTATTTAACCAATTACAGTTTTACCTGCGTCCTTTTGTTTATTCGGACCAGGATTTTTGGACTTACCTTTTCATCATGTCAGCTCCGATATTTATATTTGGCATGTATTAAACAGGATCTTGATACATTTGAACTCTGCTACATTTTGCTCTAAAGCATGTGTTATATGTTAATATTATGGCCATTTGTTGTATGGGCCTTATTTATATCTTGGCATTTCCTATTGATATTCTAGACGCTTATCCAGGTTATCTATTCGTGCTACTAATCTGATTGGTCATGGCTTCGAGTCTCGATACCGATTTATTGTTCACAGGGATTTGCGAAAATATATTTTATATATACGTTTCAAAAAAAAAAAAACATGGGGTTTTTGGGTGTTATGTAACATTGCAAGTTGTTAATTATGTCCATGGCATAGTTAATAATTTGGGATGTTACAATTACAGTAATCGATTACAGGATCTTGGTAATCGATTACAGTAATCGATTACCAATTCGCTGTAATCGATTACAGCCTGGGTCAGAAACGAAAATCTGCAGAAAATCACGCGAAATTCATCTCCAAATCCACATTTTCACCACAACCCATCCAAATCAAACACAACCACATACATATCAGTTATATATCAACCAATCTCAATCCCTATCAATTATCATAGCAAGAAATTCACCAAAATCATTAAAATCAAACATAAACCATAAATAACTCATTACTCACAAATTACTCCAAAGAGCTCCAAGACTCCACCCGGAGCTAGGATGAGTTCCCCGGAGCTTCCCTAGTTGGTTGAGACTCTAGAGAACATATCACAAACCTCAATCTCAACACCAAATCAAAAACCTCAATCTTAAACCCTGAAACCCCAAATCCGAAAATTAGACAAAATAGACATCAATGGAGAAAAATAAATACTCTACACTTACCCACAATACACTAGATGAGTAAGGCTAACTTGATCTTGAACCTTAATGGAGTTAGGTGAGGATTTTGAGAGAGATATGAGAGAAAGGGTAAGAAGATGGAAAAATGGAAAATGAGGGGGAGAGAGATACGGGAGAGTGAGGAAGAAAAAGGGAAAAAGAGAAAGGAAAGAAAGAAAAGGGGTGGGGAAGTGGGACCCACGTGGTTCTATCTCCCCGGTGCACCGTGATCTCTTACTCAAACCAACTCATAATACCCGAGGTATTACAATCTTCCCCCCTTAAAGAATTCGGACCCCGAATTCAAACACAGAAGGGAAAAGAGATTACCTGAATCATGAAAGAGGTGTGGATACTTATCCCGCATGGCTTCCTCGAGCTCCCACGTAGCCTCTTGACCAGAGTGGTTTCGCCAAACCACCTTTACTGTAGCCACTTCCTTAGAACGGAGTTTCTTCACCTGCCGATCAACAATAGCCATCGGTTCTTCCTCGTATTCCAAATTCTCATCCAACGGTAACACTTGATACTCGATCACATGTGATGGATCCGACAGGTACTTCCTCAGCATAGACACATGAAAAACGGGATGGATTGAGGACATCTAGGGTGGAAGTGCCAAATGATAGGCCACTGCCCCAATTCGATCCAAGATCTCAAAAGGTCCAACATACCGAGGACTCAGCTTTCCCTTCTTACCGAACCTCATAACCCCCTTCATCGGAGATATGCGGAGAAACACATGATCTCCGACCGAAAACTCCAAATCTCGCCTTCGGTTGTTAGCATAGGCCTTCTGCCTACTCTGAGCCGCTTGGAGCCTTTCCCTAATCAACTTTACCTTATCCATGGCATCCTGTACCAGATCGGGTCCTAACAGTGCAGCTTCACCACTCTCAAACCAACCTATTGGAGACCGACACCTCCTACCATAAAGAGCCTCAAACGGTGCCATACCGATGCTGGCCTGATAGCTATTATTATAAGAAAACTCCACCAACAGAAGGTACGGCTCCCAACCATCTCCAAAATCCATCACACAAGCTCGGAGCATATCCTCCAAAATCTGAATGGCCCTCTCTGACTGACCGTCGGTCTGAGGGTGAAAAGTTGTGCTGAAGTTAAGGCGAGTCCCCAAAGCTTCTTGAAAGGATCGCCAAAACCGGGAGGTGAACTGAGTCCCTCTGTCGGAGATAATGGAGGTCGGAACACCATGAAGTCGCACAATGACCTCGAGGAATAGCTGAGCATATCGCGGCGCTCCATATGAAGTCTTGACCGGAATGAAGTGGGCCGACTTGGTCAGTCGATCCACAATCACCCATATGGAGTCAAAGCCTCGAAAACTACGGGGTAGCCCTGTCACAAAGTCCATGGTGATCCTCTCCCATTTTCATGTCGGTATCTTAATCGGTTGCAACAACCCTGCAGGTCTCTGATGTTCAGCCTTCACTTGCTGACACACCAAGCACCGAGAAACAAAGTCTGCTACATCCCGTTTCATACCTTCCCACCAAAACAACTATTTCAGATCCTGATACATCTTCGTGCTACCTGGAAAGATGGAATACTTGGAGTTGTGAGCTTCCTCTAGTATGAGCCTCCTCAGATTACCCACATCGGGTACGCACAACCGCTGCCCACACCGTAAAACACCCTCTGAGTCTAAAGCTAGCTCCACGTTCTTCCCTTCACTGACCTCTAACACTAGCGTAGCAAGCCTTGGATCATTCCGCTGAACAGATTTAATCTGGTCCACCAAGAGGATTGAGCCCGCACATGAGCTAAGAGTACTCCAGATCTCCCTAACTCGAAGTGCATGCCCTCTGACTCCAGCCTATGGATCTCCTCAACCAACGGTCTCTTCACGACAGCAATGTGGGCCAGACTACCCATAGACTTCCTACTCAGTGCATCAGCAACAACATTCGCCTTCCTTGGGTGATACAGAATCGTGCAATCATAGTCCTTGAGCAACTCCATCCATCTCCTCTGCCTCATATTAAGATCCCGCTGCTGAAAGATATACTTCAAGCTTTTGTGGTCGGTGTAGATCTCACAGGTTTCCCCATAAAGGTAGTGTCTCCAGATCTTAAGAGCAAAAACGACCGCAGCCATCTCTAAATCATGAGTCGGGTAGTTCTGCTCGTGAGTCTTCAACTTCCTTTATGCATAAGCAATAACTCTTCCATGCTGCATCAAAACACAACCAAGCCCAATCCGAGAAGCATCACAGTACACAGAATACCCTCCGGAACCCGAAGGAAAAACCAAGACAGGAGCGGTGGTCAAGGACTCCTTTAACCTCTGAAAACTCTCTTCACAAGCTTCCGACCATTGGAAAGGTACACTCTTCTGGGTCAACTGGGTGAGAGGGGCTGCTATCCGGGAGAAATCTTTAACTAACCTCCGATAGTAACCAGCAAGACCCAAGAAGCTACGGATCTCGGTCACCGTCGTAGGCCTTGGCCACTTCTGCACTGCCTCAACTTTCTTTGGATCTACCATGATCCCATCCCTAGATACCACATGCCCAAGAAAGGTCACTCGGTCAAGCCAAAATTCACACTTGGAGAACTTGGCATAAAGGCTATGATCCCTCAGCTTCTGCAGCACAACTCTGAGATGGTGCTCATGCTCCGCCGCATTCTTGGAGTAAACCAAGATGTCATCTATGAAGACGATAACGAATCGGTCCAAGAACGGCTTAAACACCCGATTCATAAATCCATGAAAGCTGCCGGAGCATTGGTCAAACCGAAGGACATCAACAGAAATTCAAAATGTCCATACCGAGTGCGGAAAGCTGTCTTCGAAATGTCTCCCTCCTTAATCCTCAACTGGTGGTAACCAGACCTCAAATCAATCTTCGAGAAGCAACAAGCACCTTGAAGCTGATCAAACAAATCATCGATTCTGGGAAAAGGGTACTTGTTGCGGACTGTCATCTTATTGAGCTGTCGATAATCCACGCAAAGTCTCATACCCATCCTTCTTCTTAACAAGAGAACCGGAGCACCCCAAGGTGAAGTGCTCGGACGGATAAATCCCTTGTCCAAAAGGTCCCTCAACTGATCCTTCAGCTCATTCAACTCCTTTGGAGCCATACGGTAAGGGGAATAGAAACAGGCTGAGCTTCGGGGTTTAAGTCAATCCCGAACTCTATCTCCCTATCGGCGGCATTCCCGGTAAATCCTCTGGGAAAACATCTGGAAACTCGCTCACAATCGGGACTTGATCCAAATCCGGCACTCTAGCCTTCACTTCCACAACTGATGCAAGAAAACCTTGGTTCCCATGATCCATCAACTTCATGGCACTTAAGGCCGATATCAAAGAAGCGGGGGTCACACATCGATCCCCTTGAAACTCAAAGGTCGAGCCATCGGGAGGACAAAACGGACCAACTTAGCGTAGCAATCTACGGAGGCATGACAGGAAGCTAACCAATCCATGCCTAGGATCACATCAAAATCCACCATCTCAAGAAGCACTAAGTCGGCCAAAGTGTCCATCCCGCTCACCGAGACACACACGACCTACAGACCAACCGAACCAAAAGGGGTTCTCCCACCGGAGTACTAACCCAAAAAGGATCCTCCAAAGCTGTGGGTTGCTCGCCAAGACGAGACGCAAAGAACGGGGACACATATGAATGTGTAGAGCCCGGATCAAACAACACGTAAGCTTCAGAAGAGCCAACTTTCAAATACCTGCCACAACTGTGTTTGATGCCTGAGCATCCTGACGAGTCAAAGCAAAGACTCTCGGCTGAGCTCTCCTCCTCCACCTTGACCTCTACCTGTTTCCTCTGGTTGCACCCCGACCTCCTTGCCCGGAAGAACTACCCGGAGACATAGCTGAATGAGATGGTGCAGGAAAGGCGGGTGCCTGATGCCCAGTAACTCCCCAGCAAGGCGAGGACAATCTCTGATGAAATGCCCTGTCTGTCCATCCATAGCACACATTCTGATTCGGGCGACACGCCCCATGGTGAAATCTCCCACACTACTTGCAATGAGGGTGCTGAGGACCTTGGGGTCCAGACCACTGTGCGTTCGAATGGGAAGCACTGCTAGCTTGGGGCCTCATCCCAGACATGGCTCTAGGGCTGGATCCTGAGGAGTTAGAACACTCCCCACGACAAACCTCTACTGCTGATAACCTTGGGACCCACCAGAACTGGATCCTCCGGAGAATTGCCCTGTAGTCTTTTTTTTCTTCTCGAATCCCCCATTCGGCTTGTCTTCTTCCCTTGAGCTCTCAATACCCACAGCTGTATCCATGACCTGAGAGAAAGGACTTTCTCCCTATCTCATTACGCAGAATGGAACGCATCGGTTCCCTGAGCCCCTTCACGAACCTTCTCACCTTCCTGTCCTCAGTGATGATCTCATGCGGCGCATATCGACATAATAGAGTAAATTGTGTAGCATACTCGACTACAGACATGCCCGGAGTCTGCTTCAGCTTCAGAAATTGCTCCACCAAGAGCTCCCTTCGGTTTTCAGAAAG
>CM024270.1:9245395-9318132 GCA_013621005.1 Aeschynomene evenia
TTGAGAACATGCTTTCGAAAAGTTTTGTGAAAATCTGGGCATTGCTCACGAATTCTCATCTCCCAGAACTCCTCAAAATGGAGTGGCTGAGAGAAAATCGAAGCCTTCAGAGATGGCAAGACAATGCTCTTAGAAAGCGGACTTTCAAAAGGTTTCTGGGCTGAAGCAGTTAACACTTCATGCTACATTCAGAATCGAGTCTTTCTGAGACCAATTCTGAAAAGACACCTTACGAGCTATGGAAGAATAAAATACCAACATTTCTTATTTCCATGTATTTGGTTCTTCTTGTTTTTTTCAACACAAAGGACAAACTCTCTAGTTTGATCCTAAGTCCGATGATGGATGCTTCCTAGGATACTCCTCAGTCTCTAAAGCTTACAGAGTATATAACAAAAGGAGTAAATGTGTTGAGAGACAATCCATATTAAGTTCAAAGAACTTAGTAAGGATGTCTCGAAAGATGCAGACTTAGAAGATGAGTTTGAGAAACTCACATCTCTTCTGAGAAAGCCAAAGAAAAATTCTTATAGATGATGAGACTGATTTCCACCCTGGAACAATCATCTCCACTAAAGAAAAAACCTAGTAGCATCATCGAAGCTCCAGAACCTAAAATCTACTTCTCCAACTGCAATGGAACTTAGATTCTCAGAAGGACAAGCTTCTGATGACTCAGAAAAGAACCTTCTGTGTCTCCTTCTCAGAACCCTACTCCTAAAAGGATTAGAGGTTCAAGAGACTTGAAGAACGTCTCTCAGAACGAAGTCTTGGGCGATCCTGAACGTGGCGTAAGAACCAGAAGGAACTACACAAATCTTGCTATGGTTTCTGAACTTGAACCAGACTCCATAGAGGCGTTAGATGATCCTAGCTGGGTAAATGCCATGCAGGATGAACTTGACCAATTCGAGAGAAATCAAGTTTGGAAACTAACTCAGAAGCCCAAAGGCAAAGTGTCATTGGACTAAATGGGTGTTTCGAAAAAACTTGATAACGGTCAAGTCGTGAGAAACAAGGCTAGATTGGTTGCTCAAGGGTACAACCAACAAGAAGGGATAGACTACGATGAAACTTTTGCTCCAGTCGCAAGATTGGAAGCTATCAGAATGTTGCTAGCTTTTGTTGCACACAAAGGTTTCAAACTCTATCAGATGGATGTTAAGTCTGCTTTCTTGAATGGATACCTTTTTGAGGAAGTTTATCTAAAACAACCTCCTGGTTTTGTGAATGATGCATTCCTGGATCACGTATTTAAGCTTACAAAGGCTCTCTATGGTCTGAAACAAGCTCCAAAAGCTTGGTACGATAGATTGAGCTCTTTCCTACTTAAAAACGGATTCTCAAGAGGGGAAGTGGACACAACTCTCTTTACACTCTCAGAAGACTCTGGCTTCTTGATTGTCCAGATTTATGTTGATGACATAATATTTGGCGCAACCAATGAATGCCTTTGCAAAGAATTCTCCAAGCTTATGCAAGGTGAATTCGAGATGAGCATGATGGGAGAATTAAAATTCTTCCTAGGATTGCAAATCAAGCAAGAGTTAGAAGGGACAGTTATCCACCAAGAGAAGTATACCAAAGAACTTCTGAGGAAGTTTCTGATGGATAAGGCCAAACCCATGAGCACTCCCATGCATCCCTCTCAAGTAATTGACTTGGATGAAGATGGTGAGAAAGTCTCAGAAAGCAACTATCGAGGGATGATTGGCTCACTTCTCTACTTAACTGCCTCCAAACCAGATATCCAACTCAGTGTTGGGATCTGTGCTAGATTCCAGTCTAAGCCTAAGCAATCACATTTAACTGCAGTTAAACGAATTTTACGATACTTAAGTGGAACTACTAATCTTGGTCTTTGGTAAGAGAAAGGTTGTTCTTCTGATGTTGTAGGATATTGTGATGCTGACTACGCTGGAGATAGGATCGATCGAAAAAGCACAAGTGGCTGCTGCTGTTCTTTGGAAAATGCTTGATCACTTGGTCTTGCAAGAAGCAAAATACGATCGCCCTATCAACTGCTGAAGCTGAATATGTATCTGCTGCGAACTGCTGTTCTCAGATGCTCTGGATTAAGAATCAGCTACTTGATTATCAATTAAGGTACACCAAAATTCCTATCCTCTGTGATAATACAAAGTGCTATCAACTTAGCTAAGAATCCTATTCAGCATTCTCGATCCAAGCACATTGATATAAAACATCATTTTATTCGGATCAGTGCAAAAAGGCGACATTGAACTTAAATTGTGAATACTGAGGACAAATCTCAATATATTACAAAGCCTTTACCCGAGGATCGTTTCAATGTTCTGAAATGACTTCTCAATCTAAGACGTTCAAGACTTTGAAATTAAAACTTTTTCTTAGAAACCCCCTTAGTCCTAGTTTAGACTCTGAGACAAACAATAGAACTAAGCTTCTGAGCTAGAAGTAAGAAAAACACAGAAAACTCTATCTGAGAAATTTGTTCTCAGAAGACTCATTCCTCAGAAAGGAGATCTTCTGAAACATTTCTCAGAAGGAGTATTCTCAGAAGGACCACTTCTATCACAAGGGTACCTCCGAGAAACAAGTTACAACGGTAACTTTTGGATAAGCGTCAGAAACGGCTAGTTACAAGCCAGTTCTATAAATACTCATGGCATTGTTCCATTGAGCACTTGCGCTCAAAACATACCAAAACTCTGCCAAATCCTCTCCTCGCTTTCCAATCTTCATCTGTTCCTCTCTCTCTCTGCTATCTCTCTTCTGTTTCTCTATCTCCTCTCATCTCTTCTCAAACTTAAACCTTTCTTCCAAATGGCCTTCTCGAAGAGATTAAGGGCTAATGAGAAACAACCTCAATGAAGTATCCGAAGATATCTCTACGACAATGAGGAATGCAATCCCTATCCACAAGACTATCTTCCAAGAAATCTTGCTATGGGAAGGATACTACCTCTCAACGTATACAATCAAGTGGAGAACTTCAACTCACCTTCCTCAAGCAACCTAGATGCCAGCCATGATGAGCTCGAGACATGTGCTACCCAAATGTGGTAGAGCATTCTATCGCAAATAGAAAGGTTCACCAACAAGGGGTCAAGAGCACGATTGCTGATCAACAATCCGTTTCTCCTCTTGACATTAACAAAATTTCAAGACCTTAAATGGTGGTGTTGTCATCGCGACGACCCAGAATGGGTCAAGGAGGTAGATGACTCAGAAGAAGAAGTAGTAACACTTCTAACTGGTACCAACAGTCTACCACTCAAGGCGTGAAGGTGCTCATCTCACGCAAGAAGCCAGAATCATTTCTCAGTTATCCAGCATACCCTTCTCCCTCGGATTGGAGACATGGGAATGTCACCACATGGACGCATGTCTACTTTACCATCTGCTGAAGAAGAGAGGTGACTTTGGAGGATGGTGCTAAACTACATGATGCACCAAGCACATCCTAAAAGAGCGCTTACAAGTTACCCTATGGAGTCTTTGACCAAGATCTTAAATCACTTCTCTTTCCCCTTGAAGACTATGAATACGTCTTCACCACAGCAAATTCACCATGGTCACCTTCAACAACATCAAGAAGAAGAAGGTACAGAGACGGGGGCACTAAGAAGAAGGAGGAACAAAGCCTTACAAGGGAGCTGCTACCACCAAACACTCTAAGCTGAGAAAGGAAAGGAAAAGGCTTTGACCCCTCAGAAAGGAAGAAGCAGCAAAGGTGACTCACCCTTCTCCAACAAGGGTGACAAGGAGTATGGCTTCTGAGGAAGCTCAGAAGACTCCTTAGAAGGAACCTGAGGTTGTTGAGGCTGCTGAAGACTCAGAAGAAACAACGTCTGAGCAACCCATGACCAGAAAGAGGAAAACACCTCCAACTCTCCAAGTCCCAGACGTGCCACCAGAAGGGAAAAGAAACGTGGTCGTTGGTAAAAGCTTACTCTAAAACTCCACCTTCCTTCTTAAATCTTCTTCTACTTCAATTCCTGTTCTGATTCTGTGCTGGTTTTAAACCACCAAATTAAAAACTAAACTCCTGCATTCCTTGAATTATCAGGGAAAGTCTCACAAAGGAGTGGGGATAAAAACCACTAAGAAACAGAGCCCGCCGAAGCCGACGGTAAAGAAATTATAGCAGTTGCTGCTGTGCCACTACTACCGCTGCTGTCACTACTGCTGAAGAAGAAGCAGAAGCTTCTCATCACTCCTCCCCTCTGGGAATGTCTCTCCAACAAGAAACGTTCAGGGCATGGAGGAAATGTTGCTGATTCTTCGTCTGAGGAAGAGATGCGGCAAGCTTCCGCATTGAGCATCGCACTCCAGATCTGGAAGCTCCAAGAAAGAGCCACAGAAGAAGACCTCTAAGTTTCTATGGTGGAACTCTCTGAGGCAACCACAACCGAGGCTGCTGTGTGAATGCTGAGTCACTGGCTCAGACAATGCTTGATGTCAGAAGGAACTGGATCAACCTCTGAGACTCCAGAAGCTGCTCAGATGCAACCACAACAACAACTACAGCATGAGGAAGCCTTACTTGAACCAACTTCTGAGGTTGGTCCTCTCTTCTGAATCCTCCGGAACATGAGGAAACTCATGTCTCAACACATGAAGTAGTGCCAGGGACACCAGCACTGGCTCAGCTCAGAGGTGGCGCTGACGCTACCATGGCTTCCGCGTTGCAGCAGCTGAGGCATTTGTTGCCCACAGTTCCTTGGAAGGAACTCTATCTAAGAAGGACTCTCAGAAGGAACCAGAGGTTCCTCCTCTAGATCTACAGAAGTTCCTCCTCCATCCTCAATCAACAGGGTCCTACCTCTCAATTACGGACTCGATGATTAGTCCTGGCTTCCAGCTGGGAAAAATGGTAGTCACACCACCTCTGTGCAATTTCGGCCTTCTTTGGTCGAACTGAGAAGTTGAGTGCATTGAAGCCATCCATAGCCAGATCTCAACTTTCAACCTCTCCGAAGATGCTCAGACTTCTGGTGCTATGGAGCAACCATCAGCTCGGCAACCTTCTGATCTAGACCTTGCTCTAGTTTCTGAGACACTCAGAGGCAGCCTTCTATTGAACTCGCTGTTATGAAGACAAAGTTGTCCAAGAAGAAGAACTTCCTGAATATCAACAGAGGGATATCATCGATGAGGTTCTGAGCTGAAGTCTCTCGCCCTCCTCCATCTCAACCCTCATCTTCTCAACAGCCTTCCACTTCCTCGAACTACCTCCAGAATGCGCTCTGAATGCGACTCAGAGCGAGATTCTCATGGAGATATGCCAGCTGCTACGCTACATTGCTAGAAGGCAGTAGTTCTAAGTCAATGATGGCGTTAGTCTTAGCCACCTTTTTGATATAACAAAGGGGATAGATAAATGAAAAATTTTGTACATTGGCTATACGTAACACTAGGCTAGGACTTAGGGGAGCAACAACTAGGGGGAGCCAAATATTTGTATCTCTACAAAACCATCAATGAAAAATCATTATTTGCATTTCATGCTTATTCTAATTATTTGGCATCTATTGATTTACTTAGCCTGGTATTTCTTAATCTCATACGTATATTCATCAAGAAATACATGCTATGTAATTGATAATCTCAAACAGTAATCATACATTGCATACTTTAACTGTTGATTATCACAGCCTTCTAAGAAATAACTAAGCCTTCTCTCAGAAAGCTAAGTTAGTTTCTAAGAAAGCAAAAGTGCAGTCTGAATAAGTTGTGAACTTACTCAGAAACACTTCTGAACTTAAGCAAAATTATTATCTTAAGACTTAAGTTGTTATCATCAAAAAGGGGGAGATTGTAAGCTCCAGAACCCTTCTGAGAGAATTAGGCATAATTCTCTTAGAGCAATGAAAGTTTTAATGATAACAAGGTAAGCCATAAGTATAAAAATTTACTTAAGGTGTACTAACATGTGCGCTAAGTGTCTCAGAAAGCTTTAAATTATTGCAATACCATGAGCAAAGACCAAGACAAAACATCAAGTAGCCTCGAGATCAATTGATAAAATCATAGCGCCAAAAGATATCAGAAAGGATGTCTCAGAAGCGCAGAAGTGAAAACATGTTTCTGAGGAAAGAACACTGTCGCCTCAGAAGGGTCTCAGAAGACCTTGCGACTAGTAGTTCTCAGAAGGGTCTTCCCTCAGAAGGTTCGCCTCAGAAGTCCGTACAACTCTCAGAAAGTTGGACTCAGAAGCAACCAAGGGTCTGGACTCAAGGGATCGCAAGAAGTCTCAGAAAGCTCGCTACAACTAGCTAAGGAAGTGGGAACACGCGCACTGTGCAGTTCTGAAAAGTTCCTCATTTCGCGCTGACTGTAGCAGGGAGCCGTTCTGAAAAGGACACAGCCACATAAGCAAAGTGAAAGCTTCTAATTTCACGGCTCTTTGATGCCTATATATATGAGTTCAATTCCAGAGCAATGTGACGAAACTCTTGCGCTAAAAACTCTTGATTAAACGTGCAAAAACTCTGCTGAATTGAAAATCATCTGCGAAAACTTAGAACTTCTCAGAAAGACAATTTTACGGAATTGTTCTTTCAACTTTGCGAAAATCTTCTAGTTCTGTATTGGTGTAAATTCTTACAATTGTAAGTTAAATCTAGAAGTCTACTAAGGGTCAAATTATGTTTGTAACTTAATCTTAGTAGTTGGTTTTCAAAGCAAAAACAACTTTCTGAAAAACGCTAAGTCCTTCGCTGTTTGAAGGCAGTTTAAGTCCTCGAAGTGTTTTTGAGGCAAAGTTTAAGTCCTTAAGTGTTTAAGGCAAAGAAGTCCTGAGTGTGAGGCAAGGAAGTCCTCTTGTGATTAAGGCAAAGAAGTCCTCTAGTGTTGGAGGCAAGGAAGTCCTCTAGTGTGAGGCAAGGAAATCCACTTCGGATTGTGAAGTGGTGGAAGTCCTTTACTTGGTAAAGGCAGTGTTGTCTGGGAAGGCACTTTAAGAAGAATATCCAAGAACTCTCAACTGAAGGTTGAGGACTGGAGTAGGTTGGTTATAACCGAATCAGTATAAAATTCTTTGTGTTAAGCTTTTCTCCCTTACTCTTTACTTGCATAAATCTTTGAGGAAAACTTTGCCACGATTTTAATTAAGAAGTCTCGTAAAAACTTTATTGATTAAAATCAGAAAGCGTTTAAGAAATTCTAACGTAAATTCATTTTCTTAAAATTGCTCAGAAAGGAACTTTCTCAGAAAGACTAAGTTCTCAGAAACTTAATCTTCTCAGAAAGTAATTTCCGCTGCAAACTCTTAATTCTACCTTCTGAGTAAAAACAGCTTTCTAAGTAAAAGTTTTAAGAAGTAATTTTTAAAACTTGCACGATTCAACCCCCCCTTCTCGTGCACACATACACTTTCAGCTAGCATTTGTTGCACACAAAGGGTTCAAACTCTATCAGATAGATGTTAAATCCGCCTTCTTGAATGGATACCTTTATGAGGAAGTTTATGTAAAACAACCTCCTGGGTTCGTGAATGATGCCTTCCCAGAACATGTATTTAAGCTCACAAAGGCTCTATATGATCTTAAGACAGCTCCTAGAGCTTGGTATGACAGACTAAGTTCCTTCCTGCTTAAGAACGGATTCTCTAGAGGAAAGGTTGACACAACCTTGTTCACCCTATCAGAAGACTCGGACTTCTTGATTGTACAGATACATGTTGATGACATAATCTTTGGTGCAACCAATGAACGCCTATGCAAAGAATTCTCTAAACTTAAGCAAGGAGAATTCGAGATGAGCATGATGGGAGAACTAAAGTTCTTCCTTGGATTGCAAATCGAGCAAGAGTCAGAAGGGACATTCATACACCAAGAAAAATACAAAAAATAGCTTCTGAAGAAGTTTCTGATGGATCATGCTAAGCCTATGAGCACTCCCATGCATCATTCTCAAGTTATTGACTTAGATGAGGATGGTAAGAAAGTCTCAGAAAACAATTATCGAGGTATGATTGGTTCACTCCTTTATCTCACTGCATCCAGACTTGATATCCAACTTAGTGTTGGTATCTGTGCTAGATTTCAATCTAAACCAAAGCAATCACATTTAACTGCTGTTAAAAGAATATTACGATATCTTAGTGGAACTACTAATCTTGGTCTTTGGTACGAGAAAGGTTGTTCCTCTGATGTTGTAGGTTATTGTGATGCGGATTATGCTGGAGATATGATTGATCGCAAGAGTACCAGTGGATGTTGCTGCTTCTTTGGAAAATGCTTGATCACTTGGTCATGCAAGAAGCAAAACACCATTGCTCTATCAACCACAAAAGCTGAGTATATGTCTCTGCAGCATATTGCTGTACTCAGATGCTTTGGATAAGAAACCAATTGCGCGATTATCATCTATGGTATGAGAAAGTTCCTATTCTTCGTGATAATACCAGTGCAATTAACTTAGCTAAGAATCCAATTCAACATTCTCGATCCAAGCACATTGATATTAAACATCATTTCATACGAGATCATGTGCAAAAGGGTGATGTTGAAATCAAATTTGTAAATACTGAGGATCAAATCTTAGATATATTTACAAAACCCTTACCTGAAGATCGATTCAATGTTTTGAAAGGGCTTCTGAATCTAAGACGTTTCTAAGTGTTTATTCATTGAAAACATTTTTCTTAGAAACTCCCCTTAGTCCTAGGCTATGATCTGAGACACAAACTAGACTAGCTTCTAAGTGAAAAAATGAGCAAAGCCTGGAGTAAACCTTTCTGAAGTAAGAAAAGTTTCTCAGAAGACTACCCCTCTTAGTAAGTATATCTTCTAAAAACTTCTCTCAGAAAGCTTCTCTCTCAGAAGGATTTCTTCTAAAAAGTTACCAACGGTAACTTTTTGGGTAACGATTAGTTTCTCCTAGCTATAAATATGCAAGGTTCTGTTCCATTCGAGCACTTTGCTTTCCGATTCCTTGCCCAAACTCTATCAAATTCTCTTCTCATCAACCTTAAGCTCTCTCTCTTCCTTCTCTCTCCTTCCGTGTTCTCTCTCCCTTCTCTCTATAACGCAGAATCTTCTACCTTCCTCTAATATGGCCAACCTTAGTGAAACCAAAGGTATGCAAAGAAACAACATCTATGAGGTTGTTGAGGACATCCTCTACGAGGATGAGAAAATGCATAAAACTTCAAAGATTCATTCCTCCCCCGAAACATTGCTATAGGAAGAGTACTCCCTATTAGCATCTACAACCAAGTTGATACACTCTAGAATTACTTCTATAACCAACCAGGATGGGGAGCCATGATGGCTACAGAAGAAGTGTGTTACCCCAACCTTATCAGAGCATTCTACTCTCAAGTAGAACACTTCACCAACAAAGGTCTGAAAAGTCTTGTGTCCGAGCACAAAATTAGATTCACATCTTTTGACATCAACAAGATCTTCAAGACTCAAGATGGAGGGGTTGTGGTCGCTGATGAGAGCGACTGGTTCAAGGAAGAAGACAATTCTGAGAAGGAAATTGTACGTCTTTTCACTGGGAGTGAAGTCATCCCTCTCAAATCAGTGAAGGTTCCCAACCTCACTCTAGACGCAAGAACCAGTTTCTCTATGATCCAACATACTCTTCTCCCAAGGATCGGAGATATGGGAAATGTGACAGTAATGGATGTTGCCCTCCTCTACTACATTCTAAAGAATAAGCTAGTAGATTTTGGGAGGATGATGATTAACTACATCATGCATCAGACTCATCTGAAAAGAGTCCTCACAAGCCTACCCTACGGGAGCCTTCTGACAAAAATCTTCCTCCACCTCTCCTACCCTCTTGAAGATTACGAATATATCTTCAACAACAATAAATTCACCATGATTACCTTCAACGCCATAAAGAGGAAGAAGGTTTCAGAAGCAAAGGAAGCTTCTAAGAAGGAAGAAGACAAGCCTTCTAAGGCTCCGACTGGCTCAAGAAGGGCTTTCAAGGATGAGAACTGCAAAGCCAAGAAGGTTGAGCCCTCTGAGGAGCAGGAAAAGAAGAAAAAGAAGTTGGCTCACATCTCACCAACAATGGTCACTAGGAGTATGACTTCTGAGGAAGTTCAGAAGACTCCTCCTCAGAAGAAGACCTAGGAGCGAGAAGAAGCTGTTAAGGACTCAGAAGACACGGTCTCGGATGAGAGACCTCTGGTAAGAAAGAGAAAGCTACCTCTATCTCCCGTCTCCAAAGTCCCAGACGTACCCGCCAAAAGGAAATGGAAACGTGGTCGACTGGTAAAAGCTTACACTCAAACTCCTCCTTCTTTTATTACTTCTTATGTTTCTACTCGATCTAAGACTAAACTTCTTTATTCCTTGAATTATCAAGGAAAGCAACATAAAGGAGAAGGTATTTCATCGAAAGCCCCAAAGAAACCCTCTCAGCAAGAAGCATATGTTCCTAAGGAGCCAAGCCCAAAGAAGGATATGGGCAAAGCTTCTGCTGATGCTGATGAGGAAGAGAAAGAAGCATCACACCATTCCTCTCCCTCTGGCAATATTTCTCCAGTCCGAGCTGACATTCATGGACTTGGAGGAAATACTGTTGACTCCTCTTCTGAGGAAGAGGATGGTTCAAGGTTCCGAGTGGAACATAGAACTGAAGACGCGGGCAGCTCTCTGAGAATTCTTGTGCCCAAGCAACTAGAAGAATCAAGAGCTGATCTTTCTAAAGCCACAACCACTGAAGTGGCTGGGGTGGATTCTGAGCAGCTTGCTTAGAAAATGGCTGAAATTCAGCACACTATTGATCAGCCTTCTGATGTTCAGAAGCAATAGCCATTGGAACTACCACCACAGCCTCAGCCTGAGGCTGAACAAGGGCTGAAACAACGTGAAGATGAGCAACCGCTGCAACAACAAGGAGAGGTACAACAACCTTCTGATCAACCCTCTCCTACTCAGAAGGAACCAACTTCTGATGTTGGTCATGTCTCTTGTGAGACCAACCAAGATCATGGGGAAACCCATGTCTCAACAAGCACAGAAGTGCTAGTGGCCTCTAGCACTAGGCTCAGCTCAGAGGCGGGCACTGACGCTATTGTGGCTACCAGAGTAGCAGCAGTTGAGGCATTCGTTGCCCATGGTTCCTTGGAAGGAACCCAGACTAAGAAAGACTCTTAGAAGGAACTTGAGATTCCAATGGTTGATGTCATTGAGATAGCTCCCCTCTCATTCAACAAATCAGGTCCCTCGTTCTCTATAACTGATTCCATAATTTGAACAGGATTCCAATTTGGAGGTATGGTGCAATCCCCTCCCTCTGTCTCTTTTCGCCCATTTTTTGGAGGTTTTGGGAAAAAAAAGGTGTTTGGGGCACTCAAGGAACCCGTCTCCACCTTTAGTCTCTCAGAAGACCCTGCTGAGCAACCTTCTGTAGCACTACAACCTTCTGGACAAGGTATAGTTCAAGCTTCTGAGCCTGTACAACCTTCTCAAGTGAAACCTTCTGAAGCTACAACAGCAACTGAGGAAGAAGATCAACCAGCAGAAGATCCAGTCCCTGCATATTAAAAGTTGGATATTATCAATGAGGTGCATGAGGCTGAAAATAATTGCTGTAACACCCTTGCCTTAAACATATTATTTAATAATTATTAGTTAGAAATTAACAACTAAATATCAATATAATTATTGCGATAATTTTGTATGAGGTATCATTATTACGTTTATAACATAATTACATACGTGTATTAAACAATAAAGTAACCCTTTGAGTATCATTAGAGAGAAAAATAGGTCAAACCATACTCACCCGATTATTACCAAATTTACCGCACCTATTCTATACATTTTTCGTGATCACCCTATATGGAAATATAGACCAATACACCACCCAGAAGCATAAAACACTTACATCTTATTTTTCCTAGAGTATAGGGTAGTACGTGGCATTAACAGAGGAGCCATTTGATCATCCTCTGTTTTCCATCCGAAGCCACCACCTACTGTCTCTGACTCCAGCTCGGGACACCACTAGTTTTAGTACGCCACCACCACCTGCTTGTCATCTACGAAGCCAGCTAGCTGTTGTTTTAGTTTCCTTCAGAGGGTGGAAAGCTCTTTCTATAAATATAGACTTACGATCAATGGAATAGCACACGAGAAACACCTCTGTTACACCTATTTTCCCTAGACAGAATTACCAATAGATCATCCCTTCCTTCCGTTTTCAAATTTCTAAGTTCAACCTTAAGGTGAGTTGCTCTGTTCTTCTTCTTTTAACAAAATAGAATCTGATACATGTTATTGTTCATAACTATGCATACAACTCATCCATGATTAAACTAAACTGATGGCTTTTGGTTTTCGTACATATGTCTATGATGCTTGCAAATCCAATTTGTATGATTCTTTGAGTGTTGAATCTGATTAATGCGTTAGAACAAGGCATGTTAACTAAAAAGATGAAGAATCTGACTTCAAATTGTTTCTGAAACCATATAAAAGTAACTGGTGGTATTTTTTATATGCATGCATATGTCAAAGTAAAATATAAACTGGTTTTTAGATGTGTGTGCGACTATTTTCTTGAGATTTGAATAATTGTTTAACCAATTCCATGCTTTCATAAGCCTTAAGAATCATAAATGATGATAAGAAGATTTAATAGTTTAGATAGAAATTGGAGTTAGAGAGTTACATACCTGGAAACTACTTCATGCATTACATACATAGAGTAGGCGCTGCGCGCAATGCACGGGCGCGGGGCACGCGGACGCAGGACGTGCACGGGCGCGGGGCGCCCAGGCGCGCAAGGCGCGCGGGCGCAGGACGTGCACGGGCGCGGGCGCCCAAGGCGCGCAAGGCGCGCGGACGCAGGACGTGCACGGGCGCGGGGCGCCGAGGGCGCGCGAGGCGCGAAGCAGGACGCGCACGGGCGCGGGGCGCCCAGGGCGCGCAAGGCGCGCGGACGCAAGACGCACACGGGCGCGGGGCGCGCAAGGCGCGCGGTCGCAGGATGCGCACAGGCGCAGGGCGCAGGGCGCGCAGGGCGCGGGCGTGTGCGGGCGCTGGGAGCGCAGGGCGCGGGCGTGCGAGCGTGCGCGGGCGCGGGCGTGCGAGCGTGCGCGGGCGCGGGCGTGCGAGGCACGCAGGGCGCCGGGCGCTGGGAATCGCGCGGTCGTGGCCTGCCATGCGCTGAGTCGATTTCCTAGTGCACCGAAACTAGACCAATTTCTCTAATTTATTTTTATGATCAATAAATTACGAAATATTTTTATAATTATTTCTTAAAACTAGTAGCATTATTATTAAATATACAGAACAAGACAATACGAGTTTATATATATGTATCTATGTGCTGTGAGAACTGAAAAGCTTATAACTAAATCAAATATAATTACTATTGCTATGCAACGATATTACTACTCAGTAGTATTACCGGGTGATCAAGATATCTGCTGTTATATACCGAATCTGTAAATTAGAATGATAATGTGAAATGGTAATGTATAAGACTGTACTCATGCATGATGGTTGTACTGTTCTTGAGATTGTATTATGGATTGCATGAACGACTCGGTGGAATTCCTGGAATTGTCCGGACGAGTACCCGAGGATGCTACACGTGTTTGTTAAATTATAACTGCTGCTCGTTATATCCGTTCGATTGAATTTCTGGTTAGCTTGGATCCGGCCATCTAATCGACTAGATGGTGGTGCATTGGACCTACGGGACATGTGGACTAGATGGCAAAGGATTCTTTGACACGAGACACCTCCGAATCAAGGAACCTTTAAAGTTTAGGCGAGAACGGAGCTGTAGTCAAGGTCAAGACTTCCCGGTCTAGGACTCAGAGCATATTTGAGGGACACATAGTCCCAACTTGCATATGATACCACGGCCGGGCCGTGATGCTGAATTGTGTTATCCGAGGAGTTAGAGTTTCCATGGCTGGGCCATGATGCCGGACTTGCAATTCGAGGATTTTTATGACCGGATACACATTCGAGGGTTATAGTGTACACTTACATGAAAAGTGGAGAAACTGCTAACCTTCAATTCAACGAACGAAGAAATATCGAATGTGAGGCATGGACCAGTAGACTCGTAGTACGGCCTATGAGGAAATTGTGAAACCAACCTTATAGTTGATATTTACGTAGGTTGCTAGAAATGCGAGAACCTAGTGAAAACATAGACTCCCTTAGAAACGGATCCTTAAGATGTTTGATCAATCAAGGTAAGGACTCATAGATTTGGAACTAGTGCCACCTTTTAAAAAGTAAGAGTATTACTTTGATTGACTAGAATTGTCATACGAGCACGTTGATCCGTGTGCTTTACGCAACTCACTAAGACTCTCGAGTCTTACCCTCTCTTTCTTTCGTAGTTCAAATTCTAGATGGGTCAGCTTCCACCCCCTCCACGTAGACCTTATGTTTTTGGACTCTCTACGTACGACCCAGAGACCGGCTTGATTTCGGTTACGCACCACGTCCCTGGTACCACACAGTTCTTCTTACCGGATCTCACACGAAGATTTCCAGCCCCTCGACATGACGCAGCTCCAGCTCAGGCAGCATCTCCACCACCACCACCACCAGCGGAGGAGGACCCGGTCGAGGCAGAGGACTCAGACCCAGAGGAGGAACCCGAGCCTAATTATGTACCTGGCGAGCCTGGAGCAGTTTCATCAGAGGAGGAGGATCCCGAAGAAGACATACTAGAGGGTGAGGAGCAGCAGTAGACAGTCGAGCGGTCGTATAGTGGAGATTTCTTTTGTTTAGTAGTTAGTCGCCTCATTTTGAGTTGTACCACTGAGTAAGCGGCAGCGCTCCTCAGTGTAGGTTGAGGTTTTGATTCTGTACATGCACTTTCATCAGATATTGGTCCAATTCAGTATACAGAGGGCCATTTATGTACACATATATTACCTTTATGTCTTGGTTATATTTCTATAAGTATTCCCAGTACATGGTCTATTATATTAGGAACCTAATGTCATGGCTTGTTGAGTTTTACCCCGTTTACCATATCTCTATTCTGTATATGTATAAAATAAAAAAAAAAAGTGATGTTCCGAGTTGTTAATCTTAACCATGGCAAGGTTGATAAATCGGGATGTTACAATTGCCCCATTCCACCACCTCAACCTTCTTCTCAGATCGCTTCTGCTTCTGATGAATTGCCTCCAAAAACTCCTGCACATGCTGGACAACGCGAACATATAATCGAAATGTGCAAGTTGCTGAGCTACATTGCTCGAAGGCAGTAGTCTAGGTCTATGATGGTGTTTATACATTTGATAGCCACCCTCTTTTTTATGTAACAAAGGGGGAGTAGATATTAGATAATATTTTGGCTATGTGTAAACAATAGGCTAGGACTTAGGGGGAGAATGTACAAAGGGGGAGCCCGTTGTAATTTCATTTTGATTAATGAAAAATTCTTATTTGGCATCTCACTACTTTTAGCCATGTATTCTGAAAATTCATATACATACTCAATGAAATACATGATATTCTTTCGATAATCTCAAACAGTTGTTTTTTTATCGCTTATTATATCTGTTGATTATCAAAGCCTTCTAAGAAAATAATATTGCATTCTCTCATAAAGCAACATTATATTCTAAGAAAGCAAAAGTGTATTCTGAGTAAGTGACAAACTTAATCAGAAATCACTATCTTCTTAAGCAAAATGATTATCCTAAGACTTAAGTTGTTATCATCAAAAAGGGGGAGATTGTAAGCTCCAGAACCCTTCTAAGAGAAATCTTAGTATTTCCCTTAATGATATAAAGGATTTTAATGATAACAATTAAGCTATAGCGATAAAAATTTTACTTAAGGACTTGCTAATGTGTGTGCCCAAGTGTTCTCAGAAAAGTTAAAAGTGTTTCACTCCTTGAGAAAGACTAAAACCAACATCAAGTAACCTCAAACTTAATGATAAAATCAAGGCTCCGAAGACATCAGAAAGGTTGTCTAAGAAGCGCGAATGTGAAAAGTAGGTTTCTGAGAAAGAAACAAAGTCTTCTCAGAAGGGTCTCAGAAGACTAGGTCGACTTTGTTTCTCGGAAGGGTCTTCCCTCAGAAAGGTTCTTCTCAGAAGTCCGTACACCTCTCAGAAGATTGGTTTTCTGAAGCAACCAAGTCTCAACACTCAAAGGAATCAAACACAACCCGGAAAGCTCAGAACAACTAGCAAACAACCGGCTGGACACGTTGGAACTTGTGCACTGTACACATATGAAAAGTTTCAGGATTTCCGCTGACCACAGCAGGTGTCCGTTCTGAAGCAACCAAGAGAGAGACACATAGTAACATCAGTAATGAAAGCTCAGTTTCTTCGCGGGATTAAAGCTCTATAAAGAGGAGACCGATAACAGATTTCAAAAAGGAGAATCAACGAATCAAAGTGCTGAAACTTTGCCGAATTGAAATCCCTTTGCGAAAAACTTAGAACTTTCTCAGAAAGACTTCTCAACTTGAGTTGTTCTTTATTTGTGAAAATCTTCTAGCTTTGTATCGGTTTAAATCCTTACTTTGGTAAGTTAAATCTAGAAGTCTACTAAGGCAAATTTAAGTTGTGACTTAAATCTTAGTAGTGTTTTTCGAAAGAAAAATCTCTTTATAAAACACTAAGTCCTTCTTTGTTCGAAGGCAATTTAAGTCCTCGGATTTGAGGCAAAGGAGAGTCCTCTGTTGTTTGAGGCAAGTTAAGTCCTCGGTTGTGAGGCAAGTAAAAGTCCTTTATTGTTTAAGGCAAGGAAAGTCCTCTAGTGTTGGAGACAAGTTAAGTCCTCGGGTTGAGGCAAGAAAATCCGTTTCAAGTTGTGAAGTGGTGAAAGTCTTTTACAGTGTTAAAGGCAGTGTTGTCTAGGAAGACACATTAAGAAGAATATCCAAGGAAACTCTCAACTGAAGGTTGAGGACTGGAGTAGGTTGGTTAGAACCAAACCAGTATAAAATTCTTGCGTGTTAGCTTTTCTCCCTCCTCCTTTATCTATATCATCTTTTGAGAAAATATCAAACACGTTTTTAGAAGAAAGAATCCTCTGATAACTCACCAAAGTTTATATCAAAAGAAGTTTTTAACAAGACTCGCTCAAACCAAACTTCTTACAAACTCATAAATATTGTGTTCTCAGAAAGCTAAAGTTCTCACAACCTTAACTTTCTCAAAAGCTTAATTCCGCTGCAAACTCTTAAGTAAGCTTTCTGAGAAGAACCCTCTTTCTAAGACAAGTTTTAAAAGAACTTAATTTTTAAAGAAGCACGATTCAACCCCCCTTCTCGTGCACAAATATACCTTCACGAGGTTGCCATCCCTCCCTTACCAACTCCATTGGTGACCGAATGCTACAGTGTTTTAACATTTTCTTTAACTTTGCATCATCACATAACATCTTTAACTTTATTATTGCATAATAATATATCATCATAATAACATAACATATATCTCAACATTATATCATAACATTTAATCATGCAAATAGCTCATAATATCACACATAATCATAGATTAATCAAATATTTCATGCATATAATTTGTAGAACACGTTAGGGCACATAAATGGTCAACACAGTTCATTTTCGCATAAACTACAATGCTATAATCGATTACAGACTCTCTGTAATTGATGATTATAATCAATTACAGACCCTCTGTAATCGATTGACAAAGGCTTTTTGTTTTCTCGCGATTGGAAATTCTCAGTTTGTAATCGATTACAAACTCGACATAATCGATTACGAACGCGGGAAATCAAATTATATGGTTTCAAAAACACGTTTTTCACAAACCAATGACTAAAACTTGATCTAGAACCTTTCCAATTGATAGAAAACGAAAGAACACATGAAGCAATCAGTGAAAAACTTTTCTAAATATCTTTCAATCGGTAAAAACTTGTTTTCTTTGAAAATCATTCATTAAAACATAATTCTTTCATGAATCCTCACGAGAAAAATGAGTTTTCAAATAATTCAAACGATAGAAATTCATACAATTCATATGAACACATACTAGCATGCATATCTATAACCCCTACCTCTTATAGACCTCCAAAACTATACGTTTTGGACACCTTTCTCGATGCATTACCCGTTTCTCTTTTTAATACTAGCCCCACGAACGGTAGGATTATAAAAACGATCCCTTTTGACGAATTGGAATAGGTAGAAAGCTGTTGTCTGATGAGAGGATTAAGAATATGTGGTTGTTTTTGTGATCTGGTATGGTTTGATGTGAATTTGGTGTTGTGGAATGACAATGACTTACAATTTTTGAGAGAGAGAAAGAATGATGGAGGCACAAGGGTTAGAGAGAGTGTTGAGAGTGTTTCTGATTACTACAATTAGGGTTGCCACAGAGTAGCACGTTCATGCTCATTATAAAGGTGTTGTGGGACCAACATGTAATTAAAAACGCACAGAAAACCTATTATTCGCAGACTATAATCGATTACCATACGACTATAATCGATTACACCCCTTTAAAATGCCCAAATTTGAAATCTTAAGCATGTAATTGATTATCAACCCATGTAATCGATTAATGGGCTGCGTAAAAGCCCTTAAACACCTTAAAAACGTCTCAACTCATGCCATAACCTTACATAAATCATACCTAACCTCATGCATCATTAAAATACAAATAAAAAAACATAAATACACATAAAAACACATAACATATAGGGACTATTTAAGAGAAACTTATCCGTCCAAACTTAATTAAATTTTAACCAAGATCAATTATCTTTAATTTCACTTAATTAGAGCTCAATAAAAATTAGATATAACACTTTGAAAAAAAATATCACCAAATGCAAAAAAATAGCATGTGGTTTCTATATGAAAAAAATAAAGATGCAGAAAAAAGGATGACGAATACATTTTCTGATTTTTCCTTGCCTGCCAAATTAGAAAGCAAATTACGTACAATCCATGAAAAAAAGAGGGATGCGGAAAAAGGTTGGTGGCGGCTGTTAAAAAAATGTATTTTAATCAAGGATCTTGCCGTTCATTTTCAAAATCTCCCAAAACAGTAAATCAAGAGATTTGTTTTTTTTTGTTCCGTTAAGGTGCATGCATTTATGTGTGGCGGATACTTGAAAGAAGTTTATATTATGGGCTCAATGAATTCTCCAATGGGTAAAATATTAGGCCTATATTGATTGGTTTTCGTGGATCCCTATTATTAGTTGATACCTACAATTGAACATAGATTAAAAGATGGATCATACAATGGTCATAAAATTTTATTAAAGGATCTCGTCCATCTTTATTCATTCTTGTCCATCCTATTTGAGTGGACATAAGTTGTATTTGTTCTGTATATAGACACAAATTTTAATCTCTTAAAATTTCTCTCTTATTAAAATTTCTCTCTTATAAATCGATTAGTACCTCTCCTAAATACCCTTCTTAACACAGTTTTTTATCATCTTTGGGGAGTCAAATTCAAAATCTAATGAGATAAGAACCTTACACTCCTATACTAACTTGGTGTTGATAGGTGGCACTTAGATTAAATATACAATATGAATGTGCTACAAGTATTTTTTTAAGCACTCACGCTATTAATTTATTTTCCCTAAAGATAAAGATAACATCGAAAGAGGTTAATTTTAGTTTGGACGATGATGTAAGACGCACACAGAATCCCGTAGACAGAGAAGGCAAAACCGGCAACGGGTCCTAGTCCTCTCCCATATAAATTGAAGTGGAATCCATAGTGACTCGTAAACACTAAACACACAGTAGAGAAGGAAGGAAAAAAGAAGAAGGAAGAAATGGCCGAAAAAGTAGAGGGATTCAACTTTGAGCAGAGGCATGGGAAAGAGAGGGTGAGGGTGGCCCGCGTGTGGAAGACGAAGGAAGGACGCTACTTCGTTGTGGAGTGGCGTGTCAGCATCAGCCTCCTCTCTGATTGCATCAACTCTTACGTCCGCGATGACAATTCTGATATCGTTGCCACTGACACCATGAAAAACACTGTAACATTTTTTTCATGCACTTGTTTTCGCTTTCTGGATGCGGAGAAAGTAAAGCTAAAGAAGCTATCTTATAGAACTTGATCTAGTGTTTTAAGAAAATTTGCTTTTAATTATGATTATTATTAAAGGAACTTTCTTGGGGAGCATCTGTCTGTGTCATAATAAGCTACTTTTTCTGTTTATTTTGGGTTCCTAATTTAGCCACTGATTTGATTTCTCAATCTATTGTTTTAAGCTTCTTTATCCTCTCAATCAACTGATCAAGTGGCCAAAAACTTTTTAGCCATGAGCAGCACTATATCATTTTGGTTGCTGTGAAACTAAAACTAGAGAACCTTTAAGCAACTTCAACATTTTCAGTTTCAATTTTTTCTGTTTATATTGTTCACGCGTTGGATCTATTTTAACATTCTAGAGAAAATCTGAATCCATGTGTTTCTTATTATGTAAAATCAGTTATTTGGGTATGTGAACTTTAGCACTTAGATATTTTGGACTATAGGAAAAGGGGAGTGTTATTTTTTTTTTTACTGATGAGACCCTTTGGATCTAAGTGTGTGCTGCTCACTTGGGAATTGGGATCTCTGATCCACTGAATATGGTTGTAGTTTTGACTGGTTCAGTTATCATATTTGAATCTGATGAAGTGTATACTAATTGAACCATTGAAGGGTAAATACTTTGAACGAATATAATACAGTTATGGTATTTTATATTTGATCTTGCAGAAGTTAGATCTCATACCCATTAAATCCTATTACTTGTTTTTGGGTATGTTTATGTGAAATGAACTTAGGCTGGGTTGGTATTGTTTTGCTTTTCAAAAGTTGTTTATCTTTCTTAGCTTTGCAAAAGTTGGAGTAGTTATGTTTGGTAATGCTTTCAGTAAGCACAAGCTACAACAATAGTATTTGGTAAAATTGCTTCGACAATTTAAAATAACTATAATAGACATATATCATTGTAGCAACTTTTGTTTCAAAATAAAAAATCCGGATATTCATTAATATATGGTTATATTAAATATTTTAAATTTGCAAATCACAAGCTATCTTTGAAAAGTATCTTCAGGTGCTTTTAAAACCCCCTAACTCTTAAAAGCCAAAAGCATAAGCACATGGACCTTTTGATTTACCAAACATAAAGTGTTAGCTTATACTTTTAAAAAATACATACAACTCTTCAATAAGCAATACGAAATCGGCCTTAGAGAACAAAAAAATTAGCTTGCATGTGATAAGTACTGTGTCTGGTTTTATTGTGTCTCTTTGTCATCTTCTTTTTATTCACCTTTATCAGTTTTGTCATTTTGAATTTTTAATGAATATGTTATTAGGTATATGTAAAAGCAAAGGAATGCTCCGAAGTACTTTCTGCAGAGGACTTTGCTATTGAGCTTGCCAAGCACTTTACATCATTCTACAAGCAGGTTGGTGAACGGTAACACATAATCTAATAGCACTATTGATGGTCAATCTTACTTTTGTTTTCTTTGTCCTTTGTGTTATTCTTGCATTCTGCTTTTTCTTTTATTAATATCCTGGCTAATCATTTTGCTTTTACCAGTCTTTTATCTCCAATTTTTGTTTTCCTCACAAAAATTTTGTTAGCTTGATATCACTTTGTTGTTGATTTTTTGTAGGTAACTACTGCTATTGTTAAGATTGTGGAAAAACCATGGGACCGTATAAGCTTGGATGGTCAACCTCATTTACATGGTTAGTGAAACTATTATACACCCTGCAATATTTCTTGTTTTGCAAGGTACTTGTATGTATGTATAGTACTGTCTGTGCTGCCTCTGTTTTTGTTGGCTTCTGGGGTAAAAATTACCCCTGGATTCCCCAACCAAACATACCCTTAGCCACAATTTTTTTAAATGATTGGGAAAAAGGTTTTGGTTACCTCTTAGTTCAGTATTTCTAGTTTTTTTCTTTTTATATACATATATATATATCAGTGAAAAATCCCAGCCATTTATGATATCGTTGAATTTGAACTTTGGTGAAGCCCAACATTGTTCATCTGGATTTTCTGTTATAAACTGCTGATTGTTTCTTTTAAGCCCTCACCCCTCAAGTCGTTTGATTTTATTTTTTTAAGGTTTCAAACTTGGAACTGAGAGGCATACATCAGAGGCAATAGTAAAAAAGTCTGGTGCACTTCGGTTGACTTCTGGTATTGAAGGATTGTCAGTGTTGAAGACGACCAAGGTAGTCATATTATATAGTATAGTTGTGTTCCATGAACCATTTTTTCTGGGCCTCAATGCTGACTTGCAAAAACTATTTGAAATGATTTAAAAGGATCTAACTCAAAAAATCCGTAAAGACTTCATTTTTTATAGAACATAATAGCATCTTATTAGCCATATAGCGAACCCTACCTAATATGAAACGGATTAGTTGTTGTTAGTTGTTGCACTTTATACAACATACTCGAACTAATTTTGGTAAAAGAAGAGAAGTACGTGTGAATTACTAAAGCATAGAAAGAACTAAAGAAAAAATAAAACAAATAAAATGAAAATGAACCTCAAAACAAGGGTCCTGTTCAGAAACTGCTAGTTGCTAGATATACTTGGCATGCCTTCCCTGCTTTTATTTATTTATTTTATTATCTAGAAATTTTCTTCCTTTCTAGTAACAGGTTAAGGAGAATAATTTCATGTTTTCTCTCTTCTGAAATAGGTTAAATAAGTTACATATCTTTATGGTCAAAATGAATTTATTCATGTAGTGGACAAGTTGGAAACTTGGAGTTGTTTGCACATTGTATCTCGTTCAATTTTTATGAGCATATTGATTCCAACCAGACATGTATTGGTGGTCTTGTTATTGGAATCTTCTTCCATGCTGTGATACTGAGTTTTTTTACAACAATGTTTTTTATCTTCTACTCTCCATCCTCTTTCGTTTAGCAATATAAACTAGTAACGGATCAAAATATTTTTCCTCACTTCATAAATCTCTTAAGATTTGAAGAGTTTAGTGCATGCTTGGATAATTACGAACCCTGGTACATGTGCTAAGTTTACTTTTGATTTTTATTGAGCAGTCTGGTTTTGAGGGTTTTATAAGAGACAAGTACACAGTTCTTCCTGAAACACGTGAAAGAATGCTGGCAACAGAAGTAACAGCTCTGTGGAGGTAATCTTTCTGTCGTTGCCCAAGATATATTCTTTATATGTTAGCAAATTAATGAACTAGATTCTAGAAGTGAGAGAAATGGCTTTATTTGAACTGCCTAAAGGCGGCATACGATTTAAAATAGGAAAAATCTTAGATCAAGTTACTTGTATTCATTATATCAAATTCTCAACTGATAACAAGTGGATATTTTTCATGAGAAGAGTATAAACTCTTTTAACTTTTACTCATTTCAAGAAAATGTTGACATGTCACTTTTTGGTTATAGAATTGGATGAGCTGGATGTGGGAAAGTTGGTTCAAGTCTTGTACTCTTGTCCTTTAAAATAACCCACTACCAGTCCTGTACAGTTGATCATAAGCAAGTTTATTAAAATTACCAGAAACTTCTCTTGTTATCAAGTAATATTGAGAGAAAAGAGTATTTGACATCATCCAGGGATTAAATTCTTGCCCAACAAGTATAAGTGATAGTTGTATTAGTGTTCTTTTTAATATGAAAAATAGGAAGTCATGCTTATAATTTGAATGGAATTGTAGGTATTCATATGAATCACTGGGTAGCACCCCTCAGAAGCCGTTTTACTTTTCAGAGAAGTACCTGGATGTAAAAAGAGTTATGGTTGAAACTTTTTTCGGTCACCCGAATGAGGGAGTCTATAGCCCATCTGTCCAAAGCACACTCTATCAGATGGCAAAGGCCACACTGAACAGGTCTCTCTCTGCCCTACATTGTGTATGTCTCTTTGTGTGTCTATTCTATCTATACCTCCACTTCGCAGTTTGCACCTAACACCCACAATTAATTGTTCCCTAAAGCTGTTAAATCCAGAATTCTTGTATGAATTCTAGCCTGAAATTGTTCTGGAGACGATGAAAGAAGGAGTGGAAGAACAGAGGAAAGGAATGAAGCATGGATTTTCTCTCGAGTTGAAGCAAGGAAAAATTGTGAAATGATTCTGATGATTTTATTTCTTTTCAACTTTTAGTTTAAATATGATTACAGAATGAATGAGAAAACTGAGAAGAGAAGAGAACAGAAATAACAAGCAGCTAACTACGAATTAACTGAAAACTAACAAACTAGCTGATTATAATTATACATGGTGTTGATACTCCCCTCAAGCTGGACTATAACATCTAATTGGCCAAGCTTGGACGATAAGGCAGCAAAGGGAGCTGGAGACAGAGACTTGGTAAAAATGTCAACTAGTTGATCTTTGGTGTTGATAGGCATAAGATGAATGAGACCTTGTTGAACTTTCTCACGGACGGTGTGACAATCAATCTTAATATGTTTTGTGCGTTCATGAAAAACCGGATTATTCGCAACGTGAAGAGCTGAATTATTGTCACAATATAAGGTTATTGGATAGGGATGAGGAATGGATAGATCCTACAGGAGATACATGATCCACTGAGTTTCACAACAGGAATAAGCTAGAGCCCGACATTCAGCTTCAGAGGAACTCCGAGCAATGGTGGGTTGTTTCTTGCTCTTCCATGAAATTAAAGCTTCCCCAAGATAGAAACAAAAACCAGATATTGACCTTCCTTCTGGTGATCTGGACACGAAGCCCAATCTCAATCACTGCAAGCTTTGATTTTGAGATCAGAGACAGCAGGGAAAGAACAAACCCTTGGCAGGAGAAAATTTTAGATACTTAAGGACATTTTAGGCAGCTTCATAGTGTGCATTAGTGGGTTTGGATAGAAATTGGCTTAGGTGACCAACAACATAGGATAGGTCAGGCCTCGTATTAGTCAAATAGACTAATCTACCAATGACCCCGCGATAGGAGGTCGGATCATGGAGGAAATCAGAACCTTCTTTCTGGAGCTTGGTGGAATAATCGAGTGGAGTGCTCATGGGTTTAGAGGCAAGAAATCCAACATCTTCAAGGAGTTCCAATGCATACTTTCTCTGGAATAAAGCTATGCCTTTTGAAGACTGAGCTACTTCCATGCCAAGGAAGTACTTGAGATCACCTAAGTCTTTTATCTTGAATAGGTCATCATGATGTTGCTTGACTTGATCAATCTATGCAATGTCAGTCCCGGCAAGTATTAAATCATCAACGTAGACTAGAATTGTAGTAACATTACCAGCCTTATTTTTGACAATAAGGAGTAATCAGCCTTTGATTGCGAGTAACCACATGCTATCAAGGCTTGAGTTAACTTGTGATTCCACTGCCTACTTGCCTATTTCAACCCATAGAGAAACCTTTGGAGTTTGCACACATGACCTTTGCTAACATTTTCAAGGCCAGGAAGCAGTGTCATATACACTTCCTCCGCTAAATCTCTGTGTAAGAAAGCAGTATTTACATCACACTGCTTGAGGTGCCAATTATTTGTTGCTACTAGAGCAAGAATCAGTCTGATGGTGGTCATTTTGGCTACTGGGCTGAAGGTTTCAGTGTAGTTTGGGCCCTCAGTTTGTATGTATCCTTTAGCTATCAAATGTGCCTTGTATCTCTCTATTGTACCATCGAAATGGTACTTGATCTGATACACCCATTTACATCCTATAGCTCTCTTCCTAGGTAGCAAATCAGTAAGTTTCCAGGTTTGATTCACCTTCAGAGCATGTAATTCATCTGTCATTGCCTTCCTCCAACACTCATGACCCACAACTTGTTTATATATGGAAGGTTCAGTGTTTGAGGAGATGGCTAAAGAGAAGGCTTTGTATTTATGGCTGAGTTTTTCAAAAGACATTGCAGATGATAGAGGATATGTTGTAACAACTGGTACCTTAAGAAAAAAATAGAACAATAGAGAATAGACAGAAATAGATAGAAACAGAGAGAATAGACAGAAATAGATAGAAACAGAGGATCCTGGGCCTTACATTATTATCTGGCCCACACCCTCTCTCCTTGTTTTTTTCCACATTTCTCCTAGTATAGGTATAAGTAAAAGGGACGGTTTGCCCCTCATTGGTGGTGGGTCCTCTGTCCCATTGGGCCCCTACAGCCACATCAGTAAGTTTAGGATCAGGGTATGTAACAATATCCCCTTCTTGAAGTACCACCTTGTCCTCAAGGTGGAAGTGAGGGAATGCTTCCTTGAACTTCTCAACCTCTTCCCATGAATTCTCAAACTGAGCCAGGTTCTTCCACTGGACCAGCAGCTCTACTTGACCATTGGAGCCTTTCCAAACCGCTAAAACTTGTTCTGGTTCCACTAACAACTCCATTTCTTAACTCAAAGTGGCAGGTAAGGGCTGCACCTGCACTTGGGGACTTATACACTTCTTCAATAGGGAAACATGGAAAACGGGGTGGATATGGGTCGCTTCAGGCAGCTACAACTTGTAGGCAACAACCCCTATCTTCTCTAGAACCTCAAACGGACCATAGTACCTTGCACTTAATTTTTGGTTTACCCGCTTGACTAGAATTTGCATCCTGTAGGGTTGTAACTTCAGGTACACCATCTCCCCAGCCTTGTAATTAATATCATGCCTTTTCTGATCAACATAAGAAGTTACACCATCTCCCCAGCCTTGTAATTAATATCATGCCTTTTCCGATCAACATAAGTCTTCATTCTGTTTTGCGCCCTTTCAAGTTGGAACCTCAATTCATATAGGGTCTGATTTCTCTCCTCAAAGAGCTCCTGCACACCTTTATAGAGAATTCCCCTCCTCCTAGAAGCAATGTAGGGGGTTCCCGCCCATATAGGGCCTTGAATGGTGACATTTTAATGGAGCTGTGATAATTGGTTTTATACCAATATTCGGCCCATCTTAACCACTTCGGCCACTGTTTTGGTCTCGAACTCGTGGAACATCTCAAATAAGTTTCGAGACATTTTGTTGACCGCTTCGGTTTGTCCATCCGTCTCCGGATGGTAGCTATACTCATTTTGAGGGTGGTTCCTGCTGCCTTAAATAACTCTGCCCAGAATAAACTCATGAATAGCTTGTCCCGATCGGAGACAATAGAGTTAGGAAACCCATGTAGCTTCACTATTTCCCTCAGAAAAAGGGCTGCCACCTCTTTGGCTGAATAAGGATGAGCCAAAGCAAAAAAATGAGAGTATTTAGTCATTCTATCCACCACCACAAATATGGTGTCCATTTTCATCGCTTTAGGTAACCCCCCAATGAAATCCGTTGATTTGTCTTCCCAAACATTGGCTGGAATAGGCAGAGGTTGTAACAAACCGGCAGGAGACAAATTTTGGTGTTTGTTCCTCTGACACACATCACACTGCTGGATATATTGTTGGATTCGAGTCTTCATCCTCTCCCAATAAAGCACTCCTGAGAACCTCTTATAAGTTCTGAAAAATCCTGAGTGTCCTCCCTCCTTGGTGTCATGAAACTCCCTCAAGAGCTGGGGTATCCCGGCATAATTTTAAATTTTTGCTAATCACTAATCTGCCCTTGTGATACAATTTCCCCTTCTTTAACTCATAACCGGAGTTAGATACCTTCCCTTGCAGCAGCTCTTGCATTATTTCCACCAATTTCGGATCACTTCTAACTTCCTCCTCTAGATCTTCCTATTCCCTTGCAGGAATGGTAGAAATGGCAGAATATTGAACCTCCTTGATAGGGTATTAGCCACCCGATTGTCAACCCCCGCCTTATACTTGACCTCAAAATCATAACCTATCAATTTAGCCATCCATTTCTGCTGTTCTTCTTCGACCAGTCGCTGTTCTAGGAGGTATTTGAGGCTCTTTTGATCAGTGTGCACCACAAAATATTGACCCAAAAGGTAATGATGCCACTCTTGGACAGCAAGAACAATAGCCATTAACTCCCTTTCATAAACTGATTTGGCTTGAGCTCTCTCTGATATCTTCTTGCTCATATAAGCCATTGGCCTCCCTCCTTGCATTAACACTGCTCCCACTCCCTTCCCCGATGCATCAGTTTTGAGAACAAAAGGTTTGGAGAAATCCGGAACAGCTAGCACGGGCACGGTTGTCATAGCTCTTTTTAGCTCCTCAAAAGCTGACTGAGCTTCATCTTCCCACTTGAAGTTGTCTTTTTTGAGCAATTGAGTTAGTGGCCAAGCAATGCGGCCATAGTTCTTCACGAATCTTCGGTAGTAGCCTGTTAACCCCAAGAATCCCCTTAAACTCTTCAGATCAGCAGGTGCAGGCCACTCTAACATGTCTCTTATTTTTTTTGGATCGGCCTCCACACCCGCTTGTGATATAATATGCCCCAAGTACTCAAGCTTTGCTTTCATAAAACTGCACCTTTTCTGATTCACAAACAGCTTGTGGACTCTCAAAATCTCAAAAACAGTCCTCAAATGTCCCATATGAGCTTCTTGACTTGGGTTGTACACTAGTATATCATCGAAGAACACTAGGATGAACCTCCTCAAATAAGGCCTCAGCACCTTATTCATCAACGCTTGAAATTTAGAAGGAGCGTTCGTGAGGCCGAAAGGCAACACTAGGAACTCATAGTGCCCCTCTTGAGTCTTAAAAGCGGTCTTGTGCACATCCTCTTCTTTCATTCGGATTTGATGGTACCCTGACTTCAAATCCAGCTTGGAAAAGACACAAGCTCCCCCAATTTCGTCTAGCAATTCGTCTATGATGGGAATAGAAAATTTGTTCGCTACCGTCACCTTACTAAATGCACGATAGTCTACACAAAACCTCCAGCCTCCATCCTTCTTTTTAACCAAAATAACCGGGCTAGAGAAAGGACTAACGCTGGAACATATGATATCAGAACTAAGCATTTCATCCACTATCCTTTCTATCTCATTTTTTTGATAAAACGGGTACCTGTAAGATCTGATGTTGGGAATTTGGGCTCCTTCTTTCAGCACGATGGCATGATCTTTTTTTCTCTCGAGAGGGAGTCCTTGAGGAATTTCAAAAATGTCACCAAATTCATCCAGTAATTTCTGCAGATCTGCTGGCATCTTCTCCTTATCTTCACTCGAATCAAGGGTATGCCTTGGAGTCACCCACAACCCTTCTTATGCATTCTTTATAGCATTCAAAGTAGCTTTGCAAGTAGCTTTCCCTGAAAACCATTTCCTGATTGATGTCTGGAAATGGTTTTACCATCATGATTTGGGAACGAACAGTAGAGTATTGATGAGAGAGTCCTTTAAGAAACTTGATAATGAATTCTTTGTCACAATATTTTTGGATTGTGGGAATTAGAGAACAAGAACAAGGATTAATGCAGGTGCTAATAGGAATTGGGCGGAAATTTTCCAGTTATTCCCAAATCCCTTGAAGAGTAGTGAAAAGGGTAACAAGGAGTAATGCAGGTGCTAATAGGAATAAAATTCTTCAAGCAATGAAGAGACTCTGAAATCATCACCTTGATGATACTTGATTTTGAGTGCATTCCAGACATTAAAAGCTAAGGTATGCCACAAAATCCTCATTGAAATTTCCTTGCCCAGATATCTTGTTATCCAAGAAAGAACAAGATTGTTGCATCTTGACCATGCTTTGAAGTGCTGATCAGTCATATCTGGTTTTAAGATGGAGCAATTGATGAATTGAACTTTGTTCTTGTGTTCCAAAGCCATAGTTACTTCTCTTGACCAGATGTGATAATTGGACTGTCCAAGAAGAGTAGTAGAAACAATTGAGATGCTACGATTCTCATTTGGATGAATGAAGTACGGACTTGAGGGATTCAAAGCCAAATTTGCCATTGATGAGGTGGAAGAAAAAGAATCGATCAATTGAAGAAGCTATGTAGCAGAAGCAATTAGGATCGAACAAATGATACCATGTTAAATCCAGAATTCTTGTATGAATTCTAGCCTGAAATTGTTCTGGAGACGAAGAAAGAAGGAGTAAAAGAACAGAAGAAAGGAATGAAGCATGGATTTTCTCTCGAGATGAAGCAAGGAAAAAATGGTGAATTGATTCTGATGATTTCATTTCTTTTCAACTTTTAGTTTAAATATGATTACACAATGAATAAAAAACTGAGAAGAGAACAGAAATAATAAACAGCTAACTACCAATTAACTGAAAACTAACAAACTAGCTGATTATAATTATAATAATAATTGGTGTTGATAAAAGCTGCAATTAGTAGGGCATACAGGTCAGAAATACAGAAATAACGCAATCTAATTGTGATGTAAGGCAGCATTTGTTTCAAACTAATGTACAATACAATGTAGAAATACAATACAATACAATGAATTTTGTGTATTGTGTATTGTGTTTGTTTTTGGATGTACATAAGTACTTTGTCTCTTTATTTACTGTATTGTTTTATAATACAATACATATAATTTGTATTAAAAGTCCAAAACACCCCTTTAATTAAAACACTACTGCCCAGACTTAAAAACCCCACATGTCTGTTGATTGACCTGCCAGGTCTCTACTACTTCGAAGCAATCTTTTTTTTTTTTTTTTTCACTGTAAAAAATTATACTATTGATTATTATTTTAAAAAATAAAAATAGATTGATTTTTACATAATTATTAAATTAGAATTAGAATAATATAAACTTTTTGTATGTTTATTGCATATGTTTTTTTTATACGATCAATTTTATTTTCTTATATATTTCACTGCATATGATTTTCTTATAATCAAGATCATGAAATTCAATCCAGCCAACCAATTCAATCAAAAGAGTGGTTACTAATTTTTTTGTACTCAAAATTATAATTTCTTGCTGATGGACCACTTAATTAAACCAATTCATAACAATCATCAAATACCACAAATATTTAGCAAAGTTCTACTTCAAAGAAATATAATCCAAATAAAACCATCAAAGGTTCTGAATTCATGAAAGAAAACAAGTCTTAAACATGTCCAATGCTGGCAAAGTTCTCTAACGGTAGAGGACTGCCCTGACAAATGCTGGCTTTTGTTCATCTTCCATTTTACAAAAAGTCTTGACCAAATTTGGGTAATCGAAAAACTTCAGTCCAGCAACAACAATATCATCAACCCCAAAACCAGCAGAAACAACAGCAGCTATAAATCATCACAGTAAAAAGAATAGCAGAATTTAAATTAAAAAACAACAAAAACAATAGCAGCACTTAAATTAAAAAACAGCAGAAACAAATCATCACAGTTATAAGTAGGATTGGTGCTGAAATCTTCAAATTCATTATTCTTACTCTTATGTTCCCCCTAAATTTTGGCTTGATAGTATGTTTTAAACTCTTAGAGCGCAATGACGTCGTTTGATCCACATAGCCAACTTTTGGGATAAGGCCTGTTGTTGTTGTTGTTGTAGTATGTTGTAAACTCTCTTGACTTACTAATTCTAATCTTGCTGAAGTTCTACCAGATATCCATCTCTTGGGAAATTTTAAATGCAGATTATTGTCTTAACACATTTGAATAAAGAAATCTAATGCATGAGGAAAGATAAAGATGTTATTGTCAATCATTGCTTGCTAAATATTTGACTAGTTTATGTTAACAAATTCATTTCTAAAACAAACATTAAATATTAAGTTGATGTCGATGCAATACCTATGTTAAAAAAAATTATTTAAAAATACCACATCATAAGCTATGCCAATTTAGTCGATCATACTGGACTAATTTTTTTTTAATGAAGTCGATGGATAAAAGTTTTATTGGCAGTATCATAGCAGCATCATATAAAAAAACAAAGTGGTGTATAGTCAGCACACAATTTAATTACCAACTCTAAGCTGAGATCTATCCAAAGAACCACTTAAATTAAGAAAAAGAATTAACAGTGACTTTATTTGAGCAATACTATGGTCATCCTCATCATTCAAGATAGGATACAATTATTATGGTACAACAGATTAAGGCACAACTTGGGCAGAAAACATGGTATAATCAAGGAAGAAACCAATGTCACCATCACCAAGGTATAATTAAACATGGTATAATCAGAGCTTAATTTTAAAGACTGCCACCATCAGCAACACCAACAATTAGTGAAAAATAAACCCATGTCAAGGAAGAAAGACACAGCACAAAGAAATTAGTGAAAAATAAACCCATGTCAAGGAAGAAAGACACAGCACAAAGAAAGAGAACTTGTTATCCTCTAAGGTCAAAAAGCAAAAAGAATCGGTGGCTGCAAAAACTTGTTAGCTAGAGAGATCTAGCTGCAAAAACTGACCCAGAAATTGTTCTCACTGCAAGAATAAAATGGCTCGAATGAATGAATAAAGAAAGAAAAAAAAAACAAAAAAAAAAAACTTGAAATCTTAAAAGCAAAAAAAAAGAAAAAAGAAAACAACACCAGGCAATTTACCTTCATGACGGCAAGGCGTACCAGTGGTCGGCGATTAGACGGGAACATATACTTTAGAGGAGCGGCGCCGCTGCGAAGCGGTGGAGTGAGAGACCAGAAGTTGTGGATAGACAACGAACAAATACTTCGAAGGAGCGACGCTGTGAATAGACCGGAGATGAGTCGACTCTATGGTTGGAAGATGTGGCGGCGCGGATGGCTGAAGCTCTATCTAGGGTTCGTGCACATGAGGGAAGAGAAGAGAATGGAAATGGTATAGATCTGAGTTTGGTTGAAATGAGAGGGGCAGCAAGTGGAATAATAAGATTTTGACAGGGGTACGCTTGACTAGGCCCTCTATTTTGTGTTCCTACCTAGAGTACGGACACAAAATACAGACAAAAATTGTACAAATACAGGTTGTATTGTATGTGTCTATCCAAAACAAACATGAGACACAAGGTTCTGTAACTCTGTATTGTATTTTATGTCTTGTACTACTCAAACAAAACACCACCTAAAGACTTTATATTTTTGTGTATAATGTATCCACTGTTTTGTATTTCTGTCTTCTCTTGTCTCTACCTATTTCACCAAATTTGACCCAGTAGTTAGAATCATGTAGTGACAACTAACTGTTGTGCTTCAGATTTCCTGATATTGCATCTGTCCATCTAAAGATGCCAAATATTCATTTCCTACCGGTCAATATCTCAAACACAGAAGGACAAATTGTAAAGGTATTGACTCTTTTTCATGAAAAGTTCGCAGAAGTAAATGGAACCTATGGTTAATTATTTACTTATTTTATTTGTATTCACATCTCCTTATGTTTTATATTTTCTGATGTGTGGAATGGAATGGAATGAAATATATGGGGTGAAATAAAATACATAAGTCTTTATTTTGAGTTTTTTTAATTATGTGCATCTTATTAAAGTGACAAATGAATTAAACGGAAGCAGTATGTTGTTATGCTACCATCTCCATCAGAAGTCACCTGACGTATGTTCTGACTTCGGAGTATCTTCAGTTTTATGTGTCTTTTGGAATGGTAAGAAAAAAAAAGAGAATTGAATTGAATTGCAATCAAATATTGTGTTTTGAATCATCATGTGAAATAGAATTTTAAGTGAATCATAAACCAATATATCTATGTTTGGAATATCTTTAGTTTAGAATAGATTTGATTTTTAGTTCTATTTTCCAAATTTACCCAATAGAATAGAGAGGGGAGAAGAGAGGGGGAGAGAGAGAAAGAGAAAGAGAAAGAGAAAGAGAAAGAGAAGGGATGGAGAGAGAGAAGGGGAGGGAGAGAGGTGGGGTTAAATGGTTAAAAAGTCTTAGGATCAATTTATTCGTGTTTATAACTTTTTTTTTAATTTTTCAGAAGTTATAATTTTTATATTCAACAAGATAACTTATTACTTCTCAGGAATTCATTTTAGTGAATTTTGAGCCTTTTAAAAAACACTTCAAAATAATAAAAATAAATATTTTCATCATCATGCATTTAAATAAAAAATGACTGATTCATAAGTTACTTTTACATAAGGATTTAAATAAGTTATTTATTCAAATTGGCCTTAATTTTCATTATCATTTTTTCAAAAATTCAAGAATTTTAAAATATAAAGATATTAATTCCATCATGTTTACAAATTAATTATTTTTTAAAACTTTTGTATTTCAAATAATGTAATTATTTAGAAATGATTTCATTTTCATATTTTGTTAAAGAGTCATGTTATATGTATATCATAAAATCAGTCATCATATGTAATAATTCTACTTTTTAAAACTATAAATTTAACTTTTTAAAATGTTAGATTAATATATAATATTAAGAGTTTGATTAGTAGTCTTAAAAAATTGGATGAGAAATGTCTATTTTAGACTATGAAATCAGCCACTATCATTTTGTTCAGATTGAATTATTTCATATGGTGATTGATTTTACGGTGTATAAAAATTATTTCTCTTTGTTGAATTCATAACACACCATTAATATCTTAAAGCTGATAAATGATACGAATGTTTATGTAGTTTGAGGATGATGTATACTTACCAACGGACGAGCCACATGGGTCAATCGAAGCTACTCTGAGCCGCTTTTGGTCAAAGATGTAAGAAACTGCGGTAACATCTCGGCTCATCCTTTCAGGTCAATTGGAGGTGCAGCTCACGTTTAATGGTGATTAACATGATTAGAGACCAACTTGGCCAGAGATAGTATTGTCGTTCTCTTTTTATTGGGTGAAGTACCAAAAAGGAACACGAAAGATTTTATCGATGATAAATCCAATCACTAAAGATGTTTTTAACAAAATAACCCATGAAATATTGTTTAGGTTGTGACAAAATGCTTCAGTCATGTGACAAAATATCCTTTGACTCGATCTCACAGTTGGTGCATTTTGTCGTACTTAAACATTTTTTTATGGGTTATTTTGTCAAAAACATTTTTGGTGGTTAGATTTGCCAGCCATCAAATCTTTCGTGTTCTTTTTTAGTACTTCACCATTTTATGTTTCATGGAGAAGTTAATAAAATTATTAGAATAAATTGGAATACGGATGAGCTGCATGAGTAATGTGATCGTTAGACATAACCTGTTCATATCAAAATCTGATGTTGCCACTTGCTACTTATACTTAGTTTGAATATCTAAAGATTCATTAAACTCCAAATGTCCTTATGAGAACAATTGTTGGTATGACAACGATGTGGTGTTATGTTTAAATCGCATTCAATCATATCATGTGTGTTGTGTTTTAACAATAGTGCTTCACGTATAACAGAAATACGTCTAACTTATTTTCAATGTATGTTATCCATGTTACAGGATGTGTGCTATACGTATATGTGATATATGTATAGCACACATCCTGTAATATGAATAGCACACGTTGGATACAAGTTGAACATATTTCTGTTGTATGTCAGACTGGTGTTTTAAGGTGCGTGCTTCAATGAAATCGGATGGGTTTGCTACATCATATAGCTTAAAATTGAATCATCCCGATAAGTTCATATCACATTCGAAAATTTAAACTAGTAAATTCATAAGAATTTATCATTTTATATTAAAAGATATTCATAAATTTAAATATAATAAAATAAGTTTAAAAAAATAAAGAAAAATAGAAATTTTGATAACTTTTTTCTCAACTCTAGAAATTACATTGCTTTTGATAACCACGGTGTAATAAATATAAGTCATTAAATAATAAGAAATTTAATAGATAAAACAAAGCAATTGGTTTATGTTAATCGGTAGTGCTATACACATATCACTATATCAGCCACCCCTCAATCACTCTTTAATTCTTTCTCTATGGGGCCCACGTTCATAACATCCCATCTTACTTTTACTCCTTCTCTCCTGATGTGCACGCGCGTCCATTTCCTTTCTGCCCATTTCCTTTCTTTCCCCTTCTTTGTCTTCTTATTTTTTATTTTTTGGTTTCTCTTATTTTTTATTTTTTGGTTTCTCTTTTAATTCATTGTTGGGATTTCTTACTCCCAGTTAAACAAAATCAAATTAAATAAATTAAAAATCATAATTAAACAACAAAAAATCAATTTAATGACAATTAAAATTGAACTCAATAATATAAAAAATTTAGTAAAATAATCAAAAGAATCCAATCGATATAAAAAAACCCAATCAAAATAATAAAAAAATCCAATTAAATAATAAAAAAATCCAATGAAAAAACAAATAAATTTCATGTTCAAGTACATTGTAAACAGCTCAATGTACATTGTAGACAACAAAAAACGCCTAAATGTAGTATGTTTATCAGTATAAGTATGGTTAAAATAAAAAAATAACACAAAATGCATTATTTTTTCATAAAAATAACAAATTCATCACTAAAATAATATATGAAATAAAAAAACTCAATCAAATAAAAAAACTCAATTAAACAATGAAAAAAACTCAATCAATTATATGAAAAATCCAATCAAACAATGAAAAAAAATCCAATCAAAACAGATAAAAATCACGTTCAATCTATATTGTAGACATAAAAAACCTTTAAATGTAACAACTTTATCATTATAAGCATGGTGAAAATGAAAAAAACATAAAATGCATCATTTTTTCTTAAAAAATAGCACCTCTATCACTAAAATAATATAAATTATCACTAAAACTAATAAAATGCATTATTTTTCTGAAAATTACAACATTTATCAATAAAAAAATCAATCTAATAAACAGTAAAATATACAAAAAAACTAAATCAAATAATACAAAAAAAACTCAACTAAGTAATATAAAAAAACTCAGTCAAACAATAGTAAAAAACCCAATTAAACAATTATAAAAACCCAATAAAATAGTACAAAAAAACCCAACTAAGTAATATAAAAAAACTCAATCAATTACCACGTAAAACGCAACCAAACAAAAAAATAGTTCAGTTAAATAACAACTCAAAATCACATTTAATGTGAAGTGAGAATAGTCAAAAAAATTTTAAAATAACACTTTTATCACTATAAATATTATGAAAAGAAAAAAGAAACATAAAATTCGTTATTTTTCACTAAAGATAGCACTTTTATTTGTAAAACAGCATAACATTTGATAAAATACAACACCAATAAAATATAACAAAATATACCAAAAAACCCAATCAAATAACATAAAAAAACCCAACAAGGTAATATAAAAAACCCAATTAAGTAATAGCTAAAAAAGTACGCAGAAAAACCTTAAAATTGACATTTTTTAACAGTATAAACGTGTAAAAAAGAAAAAATAACATAAACACATAATTGTTTCTTTAAAAAATTATTTTTATAGAAAAAATATACTCAATCATAGGAAGAAGAAACCAAATTAAAATGGGTAGTTAAAAAGAAGAAGAAGAAAAACAAAAAGAAAAAGAAGAAGAAGAAGAAGAAAAAAAAAAAAAGAAACTACGTACCTGGTTGTTCTTCTTGTGGGTTGTATGAAGAACAAGGAGAAGAAGAAGAATGACATTTTTGGTTGATTAAACAACACAACAAAAATTTAAAAAAAAGAAAGAAAAAAGAATGAAGAAGAAGAAAGAAGCAGTGAAAGGTTGGAGTGAGAATGGTATAATGGATTGGAAAATGAAAAAGAATAGAGAAGTGAGAGTGATGCGCGTGAGTGTGTTTCTTTCTTTTTTTTGTGTTTGTGTAAGAGAGAAAAAAAATTATTATTTTATTGATACATTCTATGAAGTGGCTGATGGGGTGGCTGATGAAGCCAGTGTATCCACAACATTATTCTATGTTAATATATTAAACTTCAATTTAAAAATAAATAAATATAAGTTTATGGGATCACTCCATGTCATCCAAGTTTCTTCTTTAATACACCTTTTTTACTCTAAATTCTTCTTCACAAAAATTTCTTTCTTTGCTCATTATATATGTGTAGTGTTGTTATGATAGTTGTAGTGGTAGTTTTAATTTTTGCAATTTCTTTTTTCTATAATAATTACTTTCTATATTTATTATTTCCGGCATAAATTCGGGAATTGAAAAGGTCTGCTGTTATTCAATCTTTACATTCTGTCTAAAAAATTGTGGTAAAATTTACATTAATTCAAACATTTAAATATAAATAAGTTTATGGGATCACTCCATGGCATCAAGTTTCTTCTTCAACACATTTTTTCTACTCTAAATTCTTCTTCACAAAAATGTGTTTCTTTGATCATTATATATGTCTATTGTTATGATAGTTGTAATGGTAATTTTAATTTTCACAATTTCTTTTTTTCTATAATAATTACTTTATGTTGTTAAACGAATAACAATAACAGAGAGAAAATAGAGAAGAAGATAAAATAATATTGTTGATAATCTCCAAAGTATGATCTTCTATTAGGATTCATAGGGCTATTTATAGTCAAATTAAGGAAGAAATGAAATGAAATCAAATCTTAATAAGGAAGAGATAAGATTAAATTAAATCTTATTCAATTTTATCTTAATCTGTTAAAGATACAGATATTCACAATATCCCTTTGAATGTTTGTTACTAGAATATGCTTCGTCAAAACCTTACTAAGAAAAAATTCTTTGGAAAAAAGTCTTAGTGAACGAAAAAGAGTACAATATCCTCATAATGTAAGACTTTTGATTGCCTCATTAAAAACCTTGTTAAGGAAAAACCTAGTGGGATAAAAACCTTAATCAAGGAAAAAGAGTACAATATTTTCTCCCTCTCTTAAAGACATTATTTGATATATTTCTACCTTCAAGAAATTAGTACACAAGATTGAGATGTGTCGGTAGAAGGATATCAAATAAATTGGGGAGGAACTATGTCTTGTTAATACATTTACAACAAATGTTATATCTAGTTGTTTATAATTATCAAGGTATATGAGTGCCCCAATGACAGTAAGATATGGTACTTCAGGACTAAGTAGACTTCTTCCCCATTTTCTTGAGGAAGGGATGGATCTCTTTTTACATCTAACGACCTTACCACCATTGGAGTACTTAATGGATGTGGTTTATCCATATAAAATCTCTTCAAGATTTTCTCAATTTAAGTTGATTGACGAACTGAAATTTCATTAGTCAAATGCTCGAACCGTAGGCTGAGGAAAAAATTAGTCTTTCAAAGATCTTTCATCTCAGATTCATCTTTTAAATCTTTTATGACTATAGGAATCTCTTCAGGAGTTCCAATGATATTTAAGTCATCAACATACACAAATATGATGAATCCATTTACACATGGGCATAACATCATCCTGAAATCCCTTCTCAATCAAATACTCACTAAAACAGTTGTACCGTATGTGCCCAGATTGCTTTAGACCATAAATAGATCTTCACAGTTTGATTGAATAAATTTCATAGAAATTTTCGTTAGACAATGTTGATATCTTTAATCCTTCAGGGACTTTCATATAAACATCATTGTCTAGTGAATCATATAGATATTTTTTTTTTCGATAATTAGGCACATGTTCAAGTAAAACACGACATAAAAAGGGAAGACAATGGATGTCAAACTCAAAAGACAAGCCTCATTAAAAAACCTACTAAACCTAAAGAGGAAAAAGAGCGCTTGAAACAGATGAGCAATAACAAGTGACACCAATGTCATCTCTGGACAAAATTCCAATACAACCAACCACAAAAATTAGTCAAAGAAAAGGACAACACACAACTTATGCCAATAAGGCTCCCAAAGAGATTCAAATACCCAAACACTACATGACTTCAACAAATCACTCATTCACAGCAAACCAACCTGCATCCCAAACACTACATGAATCATATAGATATGGTTTGACAACATCAATTAGATGCATATTTAGCTAATTATATGTATAAGCTAATCAAATATTGTAACACTATTGCATCAATTACAGGGAATATGTTTCCCCATTATCTATATTAGGTCTTTTGTGAAAAAACCTTGCGCTCCAAATTGAGCCTTATAGTGTACAAATTCATTTTTCTCATCTTTGTTTTCGCAAACATACCCATCCGTACCCCATGGGTTTCACACCTTCCATGTGTTTGGACTGCAACTCCAATCAACAAATGAGTAAAGTTTAGCTTACATGGCTTATTTCTAATTTGGCCAATTATTTATATATCGATATATTTGTTGATGATCCTTGACTCAAGATCCTCATTTTCTTGCATAAGTGTAGCGTTACACTATTTGCAAATATATTGTCGCAACAACAATTACTCGTCGGTTCCATAGTTTCTTGTAAGACCCCAGATTTCAATTACATCTTAATTAAGGTTAATTAGTGATAATTAGCCTTGGTTGAGACTTAATTGAAATGTATATGTACTGTATGCCTATGTGTGTTGATGACTTGTTTGATATATGGATTACGTGTGTGGATGATTGAGTAATTGCATACATGGTTTTCATGCATTATGTGATTTAACGATTTAGAAAATGTATTGCAAAAGTTTATATTTCAATGAAATTGGTTTTAAAAGGGTTATATGGATTTAGATATGTATTTGAGTTTTGAAAATGAAAATGAGGAGTTACAATGATTTTGGTAGTTTAGAGAGTGGGGTCTGGTTAGAAACATTTTAGATAGAGTGTTAGCAGATTTAGAGGAGTTCATGCATGCATAATGGAAAATTAGAAGAGTTAGTAATATAATTAGTGTTGAATTGAGTGTGTGGATGATGGATTAGGATATTACGGATTAGAATATGATGTCCCCAAGTATATTTAAGGTTTAGATAAGGTTTGAATCATGTTTGGATCAATGAGGATGAATAGGATGTATGATGGGACAATTAGGAGAAGAATTCTGCATAACTTGCATTCTGCCACAGGACCAGCCGCTAGCGCATAACATGTGTGCGCTAGCGTGTGGCCGGTCGCTAGCGAGTGTAGTCGGGCGCTAGCGACCAAGTCGAGACAGAACAGCAAGTTCTGCATTTTTGCACTTTTAGCCTTGGTCCCTCAATTTTCTGATATTGCTAATGTGCCCTTCGACCCTAAGCCGCCTTATAACTTCATAATGCACCCAAATATCATCAGAAACTTATCTTAACATTTACCAACTCCCAAAAACTCTCCCAAATCTCTAAGCATAACCAACTCATATTCTAAGACCAAAACTGTAACATCCCAATTTATTAACTATGCCATGGACATAATTAACAACTTGCAATGTTACATAACACCGAAAAATCCCATGTTTTTTTTTTGAAACGTATATTTATACTATATTTTCGCAAACCCCTGTGTACAATAACTCGATATTGAGACTCAAAGCCATGACCAATCAGATTTATGGCACGAATGGATAACCTGGATAAGCGTCCAGAATCACAATAGAAAATGCCAATAATATAATAAAGGCCCATACATCAATGGCCATAATATTAAATACATAATATATGCGTAGGAGCGAAATATAGAAATACTTAAGTATATTAAAGGTTCTGTTTAATACATGCCATAGAATATGAAAAGGGGTGCTACAACCGAAAATGGACAGTGTAAAGTCCTGGCCCGGATGTACAAAGTGGACTCAGGTGGAGTGCAAAGCTGCCCAATAAATATATACAACCCAAAGAAGTGTTTATCTCCCTCGCAGGGGTACAAAAGCTCCAAAGCAAAACGTACAGACTACAAGATATAACTAAAATAAAAAGGGGGCGGCTACAAGCCGATCTTCCAGTCGTGGCTCCGGTGTCTTCTAACCGATGTTAACCATTACTCTCCTCGCTCGGCGCTGGTCCTCCAGCTAAGGATATCACCTCCGGCTCGTCCTCCAACTGCTTACCCTTGTCGGTGAACGGGGCTGCCTCATCACTCCCGTACCCTTCCTCCTCGGGGTCCGACTCATCCGGCTCCGGAGCGGTTATGGCCATTGGAGGTGGTGGCGGATGAGCGGGTTCTGGGACAGGCGCGGGTGCAGGATCGGGAACAGGAGCGGGGTATCTCGCCATGAGCTCTGGGATGAAGAAACGATATACCCCGGATACGGTGGAGACCATGGTCACGGCGCCGGTCGACGGCCTGTAGCTCGCTACCGCGAAGTCATATGTCAGTCGGCGCGGCAGGGGTGGCGGCGGTGGCTGCTCCATACGTATCTAGAATCGAAGCATCAAGAAAGAAAAGAGTAAGACGGGGTCGTCTTAGTGAGTTACACAGAGCACACGGATCTACGTGCTCGAAACATCGATTCTAGCCAGTCAAAGTAATACTCGGGTATAAAACAGTACTTTACTTTCTGAAAAGGCAGAGTCCTTACTTTGACTGGTTCAAACATCTTACTGATCCGTTTCTAAGGGAACATAGGGTCTCTCTAAGTTCTCGTGTTCCCTCATTCAAAGCGAATGCACACTCACTCCCTGGGCATCTGATCATACCATCACAAGCAATATCAACAATCCAAACATTCATCCTACATCCACCCGTTAAATCTCTTCACTTCAACGAGCAACACTACCGATTATTCTCATCGCTTCGGCAAGCGGTCAAAAACCGATTGTTCTCGTCGCCTCGGTGAGCGGCACTAACCGATTATTCTCTTCGCCTCGGTGAGCGGTACTAACCGATTATTCTCGTCGCCTTGGTGAGCGGCACTAAACGATTATTCTCTTCGCCTCGGTGAGCGGTACTAACCGATTATTCTCGTCGCCTCGGTGAGCGGCACTAAGTGATTATTCTCTTCACCTCGGTGAGCGGTACTAACCGATTATTCTCGTCGCCTCGGTGAGCGGCACTAACCGATTATTCTCTTCGCCTTGGTGAGCGGTACTAACCGATTATTCTCTTCGCCTCGGTGAGCGGTACTAACCGATTATTCTCTTCGCCTCGGTGAGCGGTACTAAAACTCAATCCAACCATAACATTTAAATCTACCTCTAGTTACTTCGGGATACTCTTCGGGAGTTACCTGGCATGTACTTCAGGAGTTACCCGACATTCTCCATGAAACCAAATCTATGCACACAATCATATGAAATAAACTTCCTCTAGTGTTTTCGGGGTACTCCTCGGGAGCTTCCTGGAATGTACCTCAGGATTCACCCGACATTCCCACGAAACCAACCCATCACCAATCGTAACTCATCACTTTTCCTAACAATATATAGGTGCATACTCATACCATTACAACAACCATCTCAATCTGGTATTCAACTATGTTCACAATCTATCTTTAAAACAATTATTCCGGCAAACATACACATTGAAATCAAACGCATAAGTGATGAGCATTTCTCCCGTTTCTTCATTTCATAAAGCATTACCAATCTCAATTAAGAGCTTCTACGTCGCATATAATTATAACATATTTTCACATCATTATCTCAACTATCATCACATAATCATCTACACATCCGCCACACGTAGCATATCACCTCAACCAACGAGCTTTATCACAAAAATCAATGCATACCGGCATAATATACAAGCACATACGAGTATCTATTCAATTCATCATTCCAGTATCATTTCACATCAGTATGGAATTTAGCTTCTTACTCAGAATATTTGATTTCATTCCTTTTTACCACCCTTCATCTTTTCATCATAAACAAATACAAACCATTCATAACTTCGCACTCTTAAAATCATAAGCATGTATAACCATTTCTTAGTTACATGTACTTTACGGATTCTCGTATAATTTAGCATGCACATAAACATATGATACTTTCACAAAGGCATTTTAAAGTGTTCTCAAAACCTTTAATAACACAAAATCATGCAATTATATATATAAATAACCACAATCATTCTCATCAAATCTCACAAAGTTCGCCATCAAATTTGAGTACACTCAAGTTCCCATGTCACACTTTAGCTCACCATCCTTTACATAATATTGTGTATTTTTCCATTCCCTTTTAAGATCAAATAGCATGCAACATACTCATTTTTATCATGCTAAAATAGCATATTAACCCTCTAGTCATTATTTAAAAACTTTTACTTGAAATAGGATGAAAACAGGTGAATTTTCACTTTTCTAGTGCAGGGGATCGATCCCCAGGGGTCTGGGATCGATCCTGGACTAAAATTTTACAGAAAACTCATTTTCGCAGCCTGGGGATCGATCCTCTCATAGAGGGGATCGATCCCCACTTAAATTTTTCCAGAATCAGCAAATTTTCACTTGGGGATCGATCCTCCAATGGTGGGGATCGATCCCCACTGCTCAATTTCTACAGAAAACGCAGAAATCGCGTTTTTGCTCCCCTCTCACCCCAAAACTCATACCCACTCATCCAAATCACTTAAAAATCATCATCCACACTTACACACACATACAATCAGTATCCAAACTCAATATCTCAGATTATTACACAAAGGAAATGCATTATCTCACACATGCAAACATCAAAACTCAACATGCAACCATTGAAACCAACTCCATTCATCACCATTCTTGAACTATGGCTACATGCAACTCAGAGCTCGAAATCTAGGGCTAGGTTTCAGCAAGAATCAGAAGCAAAAAGCTCTGAAATGGTGGAGGAATTGCAAGGATGAGAAGATGTATTGTAACTCACCTTGAATCCTTGAGAATTTGCAAGAAATTAGGATGGCAATGGCTTCTCTTGGGTCCCTTCCCTTGCTGGCCGTGAGAGAGCTTGTGGGAGCTCAAAGAAATGCTTCTGAAGTGTAAGTTGATGAATGGAGAATGAGAGAATGGATGGGTCTTAATTATGGGTAGTGGCCGAGAGTTATAGTGCTCAAAGGGGGTGTTGTGGTGTTATTTTTGAGTTGTATGTATTTAGGTGGTGAGTATGAGTATGTGTTTGAGTATGATTTTGAGTAAGAAATTGCAACTAAGTTTTATGGTGAGAGCTAATAAATTTTTGGAGAGCTCAGGGTCCTAAAAAGTTGCTCCGGTTGTGTTTAGGATCTAGCTCAGGCTCGCTCTTAGGTTACTCAAAAACTCACTAAACACTCAGTTTTTAAGATAAGAAAATAATATATGATCGTTACGAAAATTTCCTTAATATTATGAGACTCTCAATGAGTCTAAAATAATTATCTCATATTATTATTAATTTCGCATTATTTATATATATAAATAGGATTTTTCCTGAAAATCGTAAAATGCGGAATTTAATAATAATAGCCTTAGAATCATAATTTTCCAATATTGGTGAGAATATTTTCTAAATATTTTCCAAACACCAATTTGGGAATTTAAATTTTAAATATTAAGGTCTCAACAAAATTTTTATAACGATTATTACTCCTCTCAGGGGTTCTCTAACTCATACAATAATAATATTAAGTCCGCCTTGCTTCTCAGCAACTTAAATTATTATTATAATAACTTATAGCACATTCACAGAATTTAGTCATATAAAACAAATGCATATATATATATATATTTATGCACCCATATACATATATATATATATATATATATATATACACATACATGCATATATCCCCATTGGTACACATTACATTTAATATATCATACATAAATATATTACTCTAAATATATATATCACCTTTCTTCATCATGAGTAAAGAAATTCAAATGTATATATTTGCATATATATATATATATACACCAGTCACCTTGGGCACACAAATTTACACGGATGCACTTACACATATACATGTGTTGTCACATAATTATCCCGTTCCTTATTCCCCACTTCTTATGAACATGTCTATCATAGACAACACCATCATTATATTATTCATCACTAAATAATATAGGATTTCATACATTTCACCTTTGCACATGGCATGACTATGTTCAATTATCATATTGTTCAGCCTTAAATAAACTTCATAAGATTATACTTGGTCCATCACCACAACCATTTGATTTTTATCATCATTATATATCGATTATCACTAATTTTAATTAATTCCTTCCTACGCTTTAGTCCACCACATGCACCACCTCACTTCACATTAGAGCATCACCATGATTCGTATCGTTAAAACACAAAATCATCACATAACTTCAAACCAACCCATCATACATAGTCACGCCATAAGAACACCACAAATAATCATCACAACGTTATAACCTCGTTATTGCCGCGCGTCGTCAAACGCGGTCATAACTCGATCGCATACTAAACACCGTTTTCAGGGTGTTACAAAAACCTTACCAAAACTATAATTAGATCACATATTCATGACCTTTACCAGATTCTCAACATTCTGAACCGTCTAGAATCTAGAAGCCACCTCAGGAACATCATCTTTATCATTTTAGAAAGCTTTGGGGAAGTGTTCATCAAGGAGGTTAAGAACAAGAGAGGATTAGAGCTTGATTTGGAGGTCTACAAGAGGTAGGGGTTTAGTATTAATGTTATGTTTAAAATATATGAACGATTTCTGGAGGTTAAATGATCGAAAAACCAGATTTTGGGATTTTGTTGGTTGTGTTCTGCTTTGCTGTTCTTGAGCTAGAATCGAGCTACTCGCTAGCGACCAACATGGTAGCCGCTAGCGAGCAGGCATGAGCTAGCGCCCATAAGTTAGGCGCTAACGACAGAGTTTTACCGCCTCAGTCGCTAGCGACCAGTATGTATGCGCTAGCGACCGGGTGCAGAACAGAACTGAGAAAAGTATTTTCTTGATGAATTTTAGTGGATTTAAAATAATATGCCATTACAAATCGAGTTTTTAAATGAATATACTAATGCATGATTATTGATTTAGAAGCTGGCTCAAGAGCAGACACATGACGGGCGCTAGCGGCCAGATTTCGGGCGCTAACGAGAAGTTACACCGCCTCGGGCGCTAGCGGCCGCAAGGAGCGCGCTAGCGACCAGGCCGCAGTAATATTGCAGATTCTATGCATTTTTCATATTTTTTAGTATTTTCCTAATTTCACTTTATAGTACGAAGTATTAGTTATTTAAATATGTTTATTATATATAATAATAGAAATAAGTATGTACGAATGAATATTTATGAAAAAGTACGATAAATGAGTATGTTTATGAGTATAGGTGCATTATGATGATTATAAGATACATGAGATATAAGGATGACGTATATATGATAGTCATGTTGAATGTATAAAAATTTTACTATGTTGTCATGTGAAATGAGAAAAGAACTTAATAGTAGCTTCCTCCACAAATGGAATTGGCAAGGGAGGTTGGTATCCTCGGTCCCAATACCATTATGTAAGAGGAAGTGAATTTATGAGTAACTTTCTCCACAAATTGGATTGGCAAGGGAGGGTTGGCACCCCTCGGTCCCCAATACCAGTTTTGTAAGTGAAAGTGAATAAACCGCTCTTCCCCATAGATGTCTAGTAGAAACTAGAGAGGTATGAGCTCATGACCTGGGGCCAGGCAGGACGGAGGATAATAAGAGAGAGGGTGGTGCCATTACAAGTAAAAGAGATCATGACACATGATACTTAAGGGATTTATGTTCTTATACTTGTAATTGTAATTTCATACTCAATATTGTGACAATTATGTATTTTTGATGTTTAGACGCACATATGTCTTCACGCACTGATATGGACTAATATCTACTTATAATTATATATGTATGCATTATTAAACTGAGTAAGACGCACCTAGGTTGAGGTTATCTTGGGATACAGAGTTTTATGAACTAATTACTGAATTGGAATTTAACATGCTTCACCCTTTTATAATAAACCCAAGATAGCCGCCCCTACTGAGTAACTTTTAGTTGCTCACCCTATTGTGGATATATATTTTAGGTAATCAGGTGTACTTGGAGACAGAGACGCCAGGTGGACTTGAAGACGGAAGCTTTGAGCCTTCGCCCTGTTTAGTTTCCTTCCAATTCATGTTTGTTAAGTTATTTCCGGATCTATGTTAGCCGGGATATTTATGTAGTTGTATTACTATTATTATTACTAGTTTCATTGCTGATATATGATGTGGGAGACTATTTGTATTTTGATGAATTAGAGAGCTGTATGTATATTATTATGTAATATTGGTACATGATGTATTATAACGATTATATGTATGACGTTGCCCCTACTTTTGAAGTATGATATTTGCGAAATTAATTCCCACGTATTTTCACCGTATCTATTTTAAAAACATAACATATGCTATGATGTTCAAGAGGTGACACTCGATTAGTTAGTCCGAAATGACTATAGCATGGAGGATTAACTATTGGGGTGTTACATATCTCGTGTAGACATGGTTTATTAAGATCTGATCATTTTCAATATCTTGACAATTTTCAGGTACCTGAATGTCTTCTAACGTTTCAATCATGTCAAATTTTGGACCACAATATGTGTCTTTAGCATGTCTCTATCCTCTTCAACAGGAAGAGTATCATTTTCCTCCATAACAATTTTTATCTCTTTGTCCCTTATTTCAAAAATTTTCATTTTGGAACCGACTAGCATATCACGCTACTAGCGTGTGATCTATTCACTAGTCAATTGCCTAACAATTAATGGACATCAATTTTGAATAAGGGTATCTTATTCAATTGGTATATATATTTTAGTCATTCTATTTCATCATAAAAATGCATCTCACAATGCATTTACTACTCTTTGCAATAAATTTATGAACTTATGATTCATATTGCCTTTTTCTGAGGATCTAATAAATAGAGTAAGAGTGATGAATTGCACTTTATTCCAGTTGTCATTCTCCCCCTAATGTTTGGAACATTTCTTCATAAAATTGGCAATCAACAAATTGAGCCTTAAAGACATCTCTTATTTGTATTCCAAAATACTTGATTGTAAAAGGAGTGTCACTTCCAACATTTTAAATGATAATTGTTTGGCTGCAGACCAAAACAATTACTGAGAGAGAGTAATAATAACAATTTGTCTTGTACAAATAAACATTTGTAAAATAATTTGCTCCAAACTAGAATGTGGAGAATTGTTCTCATAAATAAATGGTCTAGCAATCAACTGGAGGTCTTTCATTAGTTTATTATGCTAGTCATCTCTTTTTATGAACATGCATAATTGGATGTTCAATCTATACAACATTGGCCTACAAGCATCAAAAGCTTGAGAAATAAATTCACCATATCACCATTTTGATTGTTTATCAAAATTAGTGCTCTTAACAATTTGCGCAAGTATATCACGAACTTCAGGTCGCGAGATAATAATGAGCATATATGTGACCATTTTATAGATGCATCTATCATAAGTATTTGAAAGGTCCATATAGTGAATTAATTAATTCACATATATCACATTGAATTCCTTTTAGGAATACAAGAGGTTCAAATCCAACCTTTGTTGGTAAAGGCCATATAATTAATTTTCCTTGAGAATAGGCAACACAAGAAAACTCTTTACATTGAAGAATCTTCTAGTTCTTTAATGAATGCCCTTGAGAGTTTTCAATGATCATTCGCATCATTATTTCTCCTGGATGTCCCAATCGATCATGCCAAATGATAAAGTCATTTGAATTAGTAAACTTCTGGTTTACAATAGCATGTGATTCAATTACACTAATTTTAGTGTAATAAAGACCAGATGAAAACGAAAGTAATTTTTCTAGTACAACTTTCTTGTTGGAATCACAACTTGTGATATGAAGGTACTCATTATTCCCCCCATATACTGTCTCAATATGATATCCATTTCGGCGAATATCTTTGAAACTCAATAAGTTTCTTTACGATTTAGTAGACAATAATGCATCATTAATGATGAATTGTGTTCCTTCAGGTAATAAATTATAGCTCTTCCAGAGCCTTCAATCAAATTAATGAGCCTTTGGAAGAATCATCGACATTTGGTGATCATATCTTTCTTCCAGGCTATTCTAGAGATTTACAGGATCTTCCAGTGTAAGGTATTCAGATTTTAAAGCCTCATGGAGATGACGGTGAAGGAAAATTAATGCTTTAGCGCAATCCTTCTGGGAGGCAGCATTTCCTTTGACAATTGTGTCTTCAAGACCCAATGATTTCAGATTGGTTCTAGCATCGAGAACCCAAGTCATGTAGTTCTTTCCCGAAATTTCAAGGGCAACAAATTCAAGATGAGAAAGATTTGACATAATTGAAATACTGACATAATTGAAAAAAAATGTTACCTTAAAAACTTTTTGTGCTGATAATGTGTTGTGAAACGAATAACAATAACAGAGAGAAAATAGAGGAGAAGATAAAACAATATTATTGATAGTCTCCAAAGTATGATCTTCCATTAGGATTCATAGGGCTATTTATAGCAAACTAAGGAAGAGATAAGATCAAATCAAATCTTAATAAGGAAGAGATAAGATCAAATCAAATCTTAATAAGGAAGAGATAAGATCAAATCAAATTTTATCCAATCTTATCTAAATCTGTCAAAGGTACAGATATTCACAATATTATCTTATAACACTTTCTATATTTATTATCTCCTGCATAAATTCAGGAATTGAAGAGGTCTGCTATTATTCAATCTTTACATTATGTTTAAGAAATTGTGGTAAAACTTACATTAATTAAAGCATTTAAATTTCACCCTCATTCCCCTCTCTACTCATATTTAATTTACTTTGATTATTTTAACTTTCTACTATAATTTATCCGAATTCTGTTACCTCCTGGTTGGACGTTTTATTATTTTAATTATTATTTTTATTCTTATTATTGTCCTGCATAATTTCTTCTAATAAGCTTGTAGTAACTTCAATTATGACAGAGTAAACCTTTTAGCTCTAGTGTTTGTAATTGAATTTTTGCATGATGGAATCTTGAGAATAATAAAAATTATGTTTTTTTTTCATGCATTCGACTTGAGTTCTTTTATTTTGGTTATAAATTCATTATGTTGACAGTGATTTTCTGATATATGATGAATGATCAGAACGTGTATAAATCATGATTAGTGATTCATGCATTGTTTTCGTCCGTTTAACTCAGAAGCTAAAGAACTAATTTATGATTTAGCATCTTGGTTAAACATTTCCAAAATAGAGATTGTTTCTTGTTGAAGAATCAAGTTAAACTCACAATTCAGATCAGATTATACATGATTTAATGTGTAAAATGGGTTAGTTCAATGATTATTTGCGAGATCATATGTTTGTATGATCACCATTAATCAAGATCATAATTCTAAAAGTGAGTCTTCTTTACAAGCACTTGAACACTTTTGTAATTATGTTTTCGGCTTAAATATCATTTTAATCCACTAACTTCACATAAATTCTGATTTTGGTCCACTATCTTTAAATTTATCACATTTAGTCCATTAGCTTTCAAATTGTGACCACTTTTGGTCCACTATTAGTGAATTGGTAAGTCAACGGACACGTCAGCAAAAGTCAACAGCCATGTCAGCAAAGTCAACCGACATGCCAGCAAAGACAATGACCATGTCAGCAAAGTCAACGTCCACGTCAACAAAGTCAACGTCCACGTCAACAAAGTCAGCGATCATGTCAGCAAAGTCAACTGCCATCTCAGCATCGTTAAGTCCACGTCAACACAGTGGACTAAAATTGACAATTTTTTAAAGCTAGTGTGTAACATCCCAATTTATTAACTATGCCATGGACATAATTAACAATTTGCAATGTTACATAACACCCAAAAACTCCATGATTTTTTTTTTTTGTATGTGTAAAATATATTTTCGTAACCCATATAAACGATAAATCGATAGCGAGACTCAAAGCCATGACCAATCAGATTCAATAGCACGATTAGATATCCTGGATAAGCATCTAGAATAATGATGAAATTTGCCAATAATACAATAAAGGCCCATACAACAATGGTCATGCTATTACTATATAACATAAACGTCAGGATGAAAATATAAAAGGTTCAAGTGTATCTGAATCTTGTTTAAATACATACAGAGCAAATAAAGGAGCTGACATGATCAAAATAGACAAGTCTGGAATCCTAGTTCGAATATACAAAAGAGGACTCAGGTAAAACTGTAGTGTTGTCAATACATATACATGCCAAAGAGAGTCAAATCCCACGCAGGGGTACAAAAAGCTCCATAATATAACTTATAAACAAAAAGGTAAAGGAGGTTAAAGGTCAGCTGCATGTCAGTTGAGGAGGTCACGGTCAATGCCTCATCTACTAGCACTCTCGGCATCCTCGCTCATATCTGAGTCCGTGGCAGGGGAAGGCGCCTCAGACTCCACTATGATGTAATCGACGTCTGGCCAAGAACCCGCCGAGTCATCACTCTGGTAGCCCTCGTCCTCCTCGGGATCCGACTCGATCGACTCCGAAGCGGGAGAAGGTGGCGGAGGCGGCGGTGGAGAGGCAGGCGCACGAGCTAGCGCTGGAGCTGGAACAGGAGCAGGGGCAGGAGCAGGAGCAGGAGCAGGGTACCTCGCAATAAGCTCTGGGATAAAGAAGCGATGTACCCCCGAGATAGTGGATGCAACTGTGACCGCACCGGTGGCCGGCGTGTAGCTAGCCCATGCAAAATTAAAAGTCTCGTGGCGCGGCGGCGGCTGCTCCATCTAGAATCGAATCATCGCAAAGAGAGCGTAAGACAAAGATGTCTTAGTGAGTTACCTTGAGCACGCGGATCTACATGCTCGATGTTATCGATTTTAGCTAGTCAAAGTAATACTTGCATCAAACAGAACTTCAATTTTCTCAAAAGCTCAAGTACTTACTTTGACTAGACCAAACAACTTAATGATCCGTCTCTAAGGGGAAACCTATGAGTCTTTCTAAGTTCTGGCGGTTCCCTCAATATACAGATAATGCTCACCCCTCGCATATGTCATTACAGCCGACCATACCAGTTTCATACTTGTGGTAATCACCACATCAGATTCTAAAAGCAAGTGTACATTATTATACAATCAAGCCAGCACTTTCGCATCATTTGTATTAATAAAACACACACATGAGAACACTTCAAATTAACATATCCGACTTTGAGGCGTATCCGAATACACCCACCTCCTAGATACCCTGTAATGGCATATTCGAATACACCCAACTCCTGAATAGCCAAGGACGGCATACTCGAATCCACCCAAACTCCTAAGTAGTCGGTAACAGCGTACTCGAATCCACCCATCTCCTAAGTACCTGAGAAAGGCGTACTCGAATCCACCCATCTTCCAAGTAGCCGATAACAACGTACTCGAATCCACCCATCTCCTAAGTACCTGAGAAAGGCGTACTCGAATCCACCCAAACTCCTAAGTAGCCATTAAACACTTCAATCTTCCAACTCAACACAACCACATGAAACATGTACAAGTCTCTACATATTCAGCTTAATAATAAATTTTCAACGTCATATCATGTACTTTCAAAACTCACAACTATGTATCTCATCAATCGTAATTCACAATTCAATCATAATTCATAATTCAATCATATTATCACATAATCCACAATCACTTCACATGAGCGTCTCATAATTCACTTTAACCTCAATTAAAGGATTCTACTACACACATTAACATAACATGCTTGCTCAACATTATCTCAACAATTACATCGTCACATATAACTCCATCCACATAAACTAATCATTTCAATTTCATAACTCTTACATAAAAGGTTTTGGGTTCTCCGAATACCACATCCTTACTTTGAACTAAAGTATTAAATCTCTCATCATACACATAACTTTATCTTACATTTATCTTTATCGAATTTCACAAACTTCCCATGTCACACTTTAGATCACCAACCTTTACACATAAACTTGTATATTTTCCATTCCTCTTTTTAAGATTAAAAGCATTACAACATACTCATTTTCATCACCTTAAAATAGCATATTAACCCCATAATCATTATTTGAAGACTTGTACTTGAAATAGGATGAAAACAAGTGAAATTTTACTTTTCTGGTGTAGGGGATCGATCCTCAGGGGTCTGGGATCGATCCTGCACTAAAATTTTTCCTCCAGGGGATCGATCCTCAGGGATCTGGGGTCGACCCCCCCTTTAAATTTTGCAGATAACTCATTTTCGCAGCACAGGGATCGATCCTCTCATAGTGGGGATCGATCCCCACTTGAAATTTTCCCAAAACAACAAATTTTTAACATGGGGATCGATCCTCCAATGGTGGGGATCAATCCCCACAGAACAGATTCTGCAGAAAACGCAAAAAATCGTGTTTTAGCTCATTCTCTCCCCAAAACTCATAACCATTCATCCAAATGCTCAAAATTCATCACCCACACTTACATACACATATTACAAACATCAGAACTCAAGATTAGACTCATCAAAAAGAAGGGAAATCAAAATCACTCATGCATGCAAGCAACACAACATGCAAGTACTTAAATAAGCTCCAAACATGGCCATTCAGCCATGGATTCATGGCTCCCAAGCATGCACGAAATTTATGCCCTATCTCAGCAATCTACAGCGAGCCAAATCACCCATGCATGAAGAGAAAACATTAGATTAAGATGATAGGAATAGTAACTCACTAGGTTGTCTTGAGAAATGCAAGAAGAAGAGGTGTTGATGGTGGTTCCTTGGCTCCCTCTAGTGGTGGCCGAAAATGGTGAGGAAGAGGGAGGAGAGAAAGCTCTGAAATGTTTGTGTTTTGATGAAAATGCAAATGTGGTTGAAGGGGAGGAGTTAGCCGAGGCTTATAATGCTTCAAGGGGTGAGTGTTGTGTTATTTTGTGTTGTTTTAGTGTTAAATGTGTTTAGGTGGTGAGTATGAGTATGTGTTTGAGTATGATAGTGAGTAAGAAATTGCAACTAAATTTTATGGTGAGAGTTTAATAAATTTTGAAAAGTTCGGGGTCCTAAAAAGTGGCACACACACACACACACACAGAGAAATGATATTTAAGCCTATATTTTCCAATCTTATTTCATTGATGCTTACACAGAAAAAGTCTTCAATACTAACTAAAATTACTAGAAGTTTTGTTAGCTTGCTGCTATCTCGTGTGTAAGCTGAGTCAAATACTTTGATTTCCCTTGGAACAATTCATTTTCTAAATTGATCGGAACTGAGTCATCAATAAAATCTTTATCTTTCAATTTGGACTTGTTATTTTTAAGACATTTTAATACTTATGAGTAATCATGTGATGAATTACTCTTAGAAGGGTTCTGGAGCTTATAATCTCCCCCTTTTTGATGATAACAATCTAATCATAAGATAAATATTTTGTTTAATGTAAATGTTTTTGTTTAAGTTTTGCAAACTTATACATAATACATTAAAGCTTTATTTGAACAAATTAACTTTAGTCTCTAAGATATTCGAAGCCAAAGTTACTTTTTCTTAGAAGGCTTATGAAATAATCAACATTAAACAAAACAATTGCATTTCATTGATAGAAATGTTTTAGAACAAGAAATTCATGAAATACATGATAAATGAAAAGACTTAGAACTCCTCCTAAGTCCTAACCTATCTTATCCTATCTTATATTAGCAATCAAATATTTTCTATTGATTCATCCCCCTTTGTTACATCAAAAAGGGTCGCTAACAAAGATACACCATCATTGACACTCTAGCTATATTCTTCAAGCAATGAACCTTAGAAGGTCGACAGCTTCTGCTAAAAGGTCCCTCACTCCAGCATCAGGATCGACTTCTCAAGGAAAGGATGGTGGTGCTTGAGCTTCTAGATTCTCCACAGGGTCAGTAGCCCTTGTAGTCGTAATTGGATGCAGCTGTAGATTTTCTTCTTCAAGAGCGCTTGTAGCAACATCAGTGGCTTGAATGAGAGAATCAGAAGGTCGGATGACATCAACAATTGGATCATAGAATGTGGGTGGTGGAGGTGGATGTGGAATCTATAACTAGTGTGTGGTGAAGGAGGATGAGATAGTTAAGAAGAAAATTGTTCACCCAACGGGATGATACTTAGAGACTTGGACCTTTGTGTCCTTTGAGGTCGAGGTCTGAAAGTGACAAAAGGTGGAGACATCACCGTATAATCAGAGGTCAGATCCAGATTAAAAAGCAGATTTGAGAAGGCGCTGTAAGTCACTAGTTGATTGAAATATGGTGTTCACAGTTGCCCCTCTTTACTTGTTTGTTACTAATTTGTGAAAGTTGTAGCTTTTGAATTAGTAAGGGACAAGTAAAGGTACGAACACATATTTTGTTCAAACTTGATGAATTCTAGTAGACTTGTTGAAAATAAATGCTAGTTTGCTGAAAATAAATGCTCATTGCTTAAAATAAATTGGAAAAAAATTGGAAAGTCTTTATTTTGTAGGAAACTGGTCTTTTTAGAGATTAGGTTCGGGAGTCAAGTTATAATTAGGGAAGGATGAGAACTTAATCCAACTGCACCCCTAATACATTCGTATATATACAGTTACCCTAGAGCTTATTATGCAAATCTATATTTATAATTTAATAACATTTATTTTCCTTTAAAATCGAAATAAATAAAATTAAACATATAAAGAAGGAACAAAATTATTTTGAAATTAATTTTGGATAGACAGGTTGTAGCCTGCGCCGACATATCCTTTGGTGCAATAAGGAACTCAAATCCACGTTGTTCTTCTAGAAAATGTTTGTGTGTTAGGCGTTTTTTAGAAAATGTCACGTACAAGGCGATATGATTCGTACAAGTACATCAAAATTTATAATCCCGAGGATGATTAAATCATACAACGAAATAATAAATTATAAAGAAAAAGATTTTATTTTGATTTAATTAGAACAAAATAAATCGGATATAAAAAGGAAATACTTTATTTAAGAAAAAATATATTGTTACGGTACAGGACGAAAAGATTCGCACAAGTACCCCACAATTTATTATTCTGAGGATGATTATATCATACAACGAAATAATAAATTGTAAAAATAAATTTTTGATTTTGATTTTAACATAAAATATATGAATATTGCTTAAAATAATAAAAAAAAATCTTTCATCTAAAAACATAAACGAAAAGGGCATCAGAAAAAAAAAACCGATGGAGGCCCAAACAAAAAAAGGATCAGAAACTAAAAAAAAGCCCAAGCGAGCGAAAAAAAGAAAGAATCAGAAACTAAAAACTAAAAAAATTGGAGGCCCAATCGAGAAGAAAAAAAAAGAGATCAGAAACTAAAACAACAAAAGAAAAAGAGGCCAAATCCCTTCCCCTCCCCTAAACCCTAATTCTCTCTTCAGAGAAAGAAGGTTAGAGGTTCCGTGACAGCGACATTGCGGAGGGAGAGGAGCCGAGAGCGAAGGAGCGAGAAGAGAGAGGGAGGTGCGAGAAGGAAATGAGGACTTCAGAGGGGGACCGAGGTCGGGGAAGTGAGGCACCTAGGATGCAGTCCTTGCTATTGCGAGGACCCGCAGGTGCGGCCTGCACCGTCGGACAACGGTGGACGCACAAAGGAGGAAGGGTGGTGGCATCTAGGTGGCTGCAAGGGGTGAGGGGTGGAGGCTGGGACATAGCAAAGAGAGGGAGAAAAGGGACCGGAAGTGTCGCGGTTGCCGCAGCCGTGGCAGTGCGCAGGGGAAGGAAGGGTTGTGGCGGTATGGTTGTTGCATGGTCGGTGATAATGGTTGGATGAGGGTGTAGTGTGCTGTGATCGTGTGAAGAAAAGAAAATTACCCTTCTATTTCTATGTTGAATTTTGTTTGCCTAATGAATCACAAACAAGGCAAACAAATGCTAATAAGACTACTAAGGAACACAAGATGCACATATAAGGATAAAGAATGCACATAATTTCGCATCCTATCAAATACCCCCACACTTAGCAACTTGCATGTCCTCATGCAAAACATCCTAATCCTACGAATCACAAAACTAAAAATCTACCCCAATAACAAACATGCTTGATGAATTGAATGGTGACCAAATCCAAGAGATAAAACACAATGTTCGGTTTCAAGCTAATGAATTGCAAGAGAAAGAGTAAGAGAATCAACTTATCAATATGCACAAAGTGAATCAATCATTCGACAAAAATCAATCAAGTGGCCACTCAAGGGTAGGTGTATCATCACACATCTCACCAACGTGTATGGGGCTATGTCACTTCACACTCGCCGCCGGCAGACGTGCATAACCATAGGCTTGCAAGAATTCTTATTCCTCCACAAGAAAGATAACACACTTCAAGGATCAAGAGGACTTAGCAGGTTGTAATGAGGCCAGGTTTAGGGCAGGGGAATTTCAAAGCTAGCAGAGCTAAAACGTAGGCGCCAGAGAGCAAATTACTCTACCCAACCCACAGATGAAATCCACAACCCGAACCAAGTAAAAGTTAACGCAAATTTTCTGAACGACCCCTTTTTTTTTATTTGAACCAAAGACTCAAAATAAAACAGTGCATCAAAATAAGCAACACTAATAGTGAGCAAACACCAAAGAATTTACGACCCCTTTCATTTCCCCGGCAACGACGCCAAAAATTGGTAGTAAGCTAGAGGTGTCGTTAATTCCTCTAACTCACAAATCAATTTAGAGTTTAAAGAGCAAAAATGTATTGAATTAATTAACTATAGAGTATAGTTAGTTAACCCAAGTCGTTTCTCAAAGGAGGCTTAAATATTTGATCTTAATATGTATAGTATATGTAAATAAAGTTTGGGGATTATGTAAGATATTGTGTAACTATGTAGTGTAAGATATTAACAAGATAAAAGAGGTCTTGGTGTTGAGTAGTGTATAAAACCACATTTTCCCTATCATAAACTCACATAGGCATTTTATCAAACACATGAAGTGCAATCTACACATGCATGGAAAATAAATAACTTAAGAGATTCTAATCCAAACCAATTAAGCTAAATTAACCTAGACACATGCAAATCCAATTCCCAATCAAGAATAAGCCCAACTCTCCTAGTCATGGGCATAAGATATTAATCCATATCAAAAACCCAAAACCCCAAGAACACAAATTAATTCCCCAATCAAGGAATCAATTGGTGTCCAAGAGTACAACCAAAACTTGCAAGCATTAATCCACACATACAAATTTTAATAGCATTCAACCAAGAATATAGGGAGCAACCCAAAGAAATAAATAGCAAGCTTCAAGAGAAAATAGGTTCTAACACTATCTCAACACCAAGCACCAAGAGAACTACTCACACATGAAGAAATTATAAATAAAAATAAGAAGAAAAATAGATGGCAATAATAGAAACTGAAATTGAAATATCAATAAAAATTCAAGAGTGAAAATGTATCCAAGAACACCAAATATGTAGAAAAGAAAATAAAAACCTAGAGAGAAGTTGGAGCTTCTCTCTCTAGAAAACTAAAAGGGGAAAAGAAGACCTTATAGTGTATGAGAATATCCTAAACAAGTGCCCCCTCCTTACATTAAAAGTCCAAAATTTAGAAATGAAAGATAGGGACCAAAAAGCAAAAATTACAAAATATTAAAATCTGTCAGCCGCACAGTGGTCGCTGGCGACCAGAATGACTGGTCGCTGGATCGCCAGCGACCACAACCAGAGAAGGCCTTAATTCTGCCTAACTCGAGCATTGGTCGCCAGCGACCAGAATGTCTGGTTGCTTGGTCGCTGGCGACTACTTCCTGGGCAGAAATCCTGCACAGTTTCTCCGGCTCATCCGTGCATTCGCTCCTTCGCTTTTGCTGCTCCTGAGACTCAAAGTAGACCCGGCCTAGGTTCCTGAAACCCAAAAACACTAACCAAGAGTGCGTTAAAAGATAACAAGACCAAGTACTACCTTAGAATCCGCTTTAAACTCTAATTTTTTTACTTCAACCACCAAAACACCAAATGAATCACAAACAAGACAAACAAATGCTAATAAGACTACTAAGGAACACAAGATGCACATATAAGGATAAAGAATGCACAAAATTTCGCATCCTATCAGGGCCACCACATAACTAAAAACGCTCACAGCGCAGGCTGTAATCGATAACCATATAGTGGTAATCGATTACCACATGTAAAAATGCCTAGATATTAACATCAAAGGGCTGTAATCGATTACCAACCCGTGGTAATCAATTACTGGACTACGAAATAGCCACAAAACACCTAAAAAACGTCCTAACTCGTGCTATAAACATACATACATCATTCCTAACCTCATGCATCATCAAAACATCAAATAAAAACATATATAGGCACAAAAATCACATAACATACAATGCTTTAACTAGGAGAAACTTATCCATCAAATTTAATTAAATTCTAACTAAGGTTAATTACCCTTAATCTCACTTAATTATAACTTAATAAAGATCGGGTTGTTACATGGACCCTTCACATATAATCCAGAAATAATTTCATTTAAAATTCCCTTAGCTTTCCTTGCTCTGGCTCGAGTCATAGGTCCCCCAAGTCCCTTGATGGCTTCTGAGGCTTTAGGATCAAGTATCCCTTCATCGCACAACTTCTTAAGTTCTAGAATTTCTAGTTCTGAACTTCACAAATTTGTATTTCATGCCCCTGAGTAGTTTCTGAGCTTGTTTTTCCAGTTTCGAAGCCTCATTACTCAGCCTCTGAGCTTGAGTTTCATATATAATTTCCTAGCTTCTGAACTTGTTCTGCATTATTTTCCAGCTTATGAACTTCATTTTCCAGCTTCTGAACTTGTGAATTATCATGTCCTAGCTTCTGACCCTCGATTCCCAAGTTCTGGACTTTCAAATAATGTTCTCCTTGCTTCTAAACTTGTTTTCCCAGCTTATGGGCATCAAATTCATAATTATTCAACTTATGGACTCCTTTCAAAGTCGTGTCCTCATCAAAAGCTTATGTAATAGCATACATAGCACGAATATGAATTTCTTTCTAAGCCATGCCCTCCTCTTATTAGTTGTTGGCCTTAGGGTGCTCCCCAAGCCAAGGTCAAACTCAGCACGAACATATTCAGCAGAAGAATCAATCGAGCCAACCTTCCCTACAGATCTGACCTTCACAACAAATTCAAACTGTCCTCAGACCAAATCTTTCGAACTGAATCCTTTCTAGCCAACCAACGAGTCTCCTGTCTAAAAGGCCCCGTTTTTACCTTATCTTATAGGGGCGAATAGTGTCTTTTCACTCCTACTGTTTTCGCGCCAGCTATGGTATTTATAATTCTTATGCAGGATTACTTATAATAAAACTTTACATATAATACATCAGACCTCATACATGATTAAAACAACTTTTTAAAACACATACTTTGCACATAAATCACACAAGTCATAAAGGTCACTACAAGAAGTTGGATTTTTTCTGACAACTCTAGTCGTCACAAAAATATTACATTGTTGTCACAAAAATATTACATTTTGATCAACAACACACCTCCATATGGCCTACTTCTTGGAGCACTTCACCTTACCACAGCTCTCTGAGAAAGGGAACAAGTCGTAAGGGGTGGACCCCAACCATTCCATTTTTTTAAAAATTAAAAAGAAAATAAATAAGATTGAAAAGGGGAGCTAGCTTGCAAAAAAAATAAAAGTAAAAGATAAATATATAATTTAATTTTATTAAATGAAAAAAGGGAAGTTAAAGTGGGTGCTCAGTAATAACCACCTAACTAATAATATAAAACTTTTGTATATATGGACTATTCTTGGCATATGACTTATATAAGTTGGTTTATCAGCACTTGACATGAATTAAATATATGCATTGCTAATTTCAAATGCTTTTTGGGTATGTAAAGTATTTGTGTGGGTTACGGGTGAGCAACGTATTTGTTTATCTTTTACTTATTCTTGTATTCTAAAAGTTTTTTGTTTATCTTTTTAGGCAACACTTTGGGAAACTGTTGCCAAAGTGACACTTTAGTGGTCCATTACGTAGAAAACATAAAAATGTATATTTTCAAGATGAATATTTCATTTTTTATTTTCTTAACAAGTGCCCTAAAGGACACTTGTTAACAAAACCCAATTGAATACAATGACAACTAACAAAAGTTATCACACAAAATTAAAATAATTTTTGTGATAAATTGTTACTAAAAGTTAGTTCTATTGCGACGAATTTTAGATAATGTCACTAATAGTGGGACCTATTGTGATGACTTTATTAAGTTGTCATAAAATATATGTCTTAATCGGAATATGGTGACAACTAAAAAAATTCGTCAAAAAAACTAGATCACTTTTGTGATGATTTTTATTGGTTGTCAATCAAATATAGTTCTATTGTAGCGACTTTTATGAGTTGTCACTAAAAGTTAGTTCTATTGTGACGACTTTTAAATTGTGTCACTGATAACGTGATTTTTGCCAATATTTTATGCCCTTAATTTGGATGATTGTATGCATTTCTTTGCTCTATTTTAGCCTTTTATTGTATTTAATACAATTTGGAATTAATTTGGACTTAATGGAAATAAAGGCTAAAGTAATAAGTTTTTTGATGTTTTTGCAATTCAAGGATGACCTTTGCACTTGATCTTGGGTATTTTGTATTTTTGGTGCAGGTCACGTGCACAGCACTGGCGCCCTAGCGAGCTATATGCGCCCCAGTGCCGCGCCGCAATTCTGTTACAACAGAGACCTATATGCAAGGCCGAGCTGGGGTCCCAATTAGCTAGGATTTGGAGGCTGCTCTCTCTATTTAAAGAAGGCTAATGCATCAGAAAACACATCACTCACCTACCACCACTTTTACATCTTTTAATTTCATACTCTTTCCTTTTCCTAGTTTCTTACTTTCAACCCTAGGCTTTTAGTTAGAGTTTATTTTCTCCATTAGGATTCCATCTTCTTTCCTAGTCTAGCTTTAGCTTCCTCATTTGTATTTCCAACGTTATTCGTCAAGCCCTTTGGGTTTTGTAAGTTACTTCCTTTAATTAATTCAGTTATTCGTTTTCCATCTTTCCAATTTGCATTTATTTTCTTTACTTTACTCTTTATTGTTTAAGTTGTTTAATTTCTTCATTCCATCTTTGTTTAAATTTCAATTTATTTTCTGCCCTTTTATTTCCTCCATGAGTAACTAAGTCTCTTGGTGGTTTATGAGGGTGTGAACATCATTGGGGTAGTTTGAGGCTTTTTTCTTAATCTTGCATAAGTTTTCATTATCAAACCTTGGCATATAATTTGAGATCTTAAATTGTGTGTTAACCCCTTTGTCTTGGCTTACTCGATTGAGTTAGGCTAATTCATTGGCATGTGTTTATGTATTAATTGATTAATTGATGCATGACATATCGGGAATTGATAATGATTAATTAATTGGTTGATTAGTCTTTTTAATTAGATTAATGTGATTGGCTTTTAAGATTGTTGAAAACAAAACTAAAGGTGAGATCTCACTGATTAATCTTGTTCTAGGAAATCAACTCTTAGAATCACAACAATAGGGTTAGATCTAACTCTGGCGTAATTAATCAACTCATGCATTCTTTTGTAGCCAATGATAAATGCCCTAATGAATGTTCTACCTCATAAACCACTGCTTTTTATTATTCAAATTTATTTCTCTTGCATTCAAACAAAAACCCCCAATTTGTGACAACCCTCATACGACTAGTCTCGTGTATTACTTCCTTAGCCATTCCTTGTGAGAGACGACCCTAGTTTCCACTAAACTATATTAGGGGAACTTGGTTTATAAATAATTAAATTTATGGGAGTTGCGACGCTCACCCATCAAATTTTTGGCGCCGTTGCCGCGGAATGGCGATGAAACTAATCACTAGTTGTGTGATTTGTGCATAGTGTACATAACAGTTTTCTTTTGTTTTTCTTTGTTTCTTTCAAAAATAAAAACAACAAAAAGATTTTCCTTTTATTTTGCATTTTATTTTCGTTTTTGTATTTTTATTTGTTCTTCCCAGACTCACTGTTCCAAGAACTGCTGAGTCTGCTGCTGTCATACGCGCTCCAGCGCTCATACAGCGCCCCAGCGCACGGCTGCGACTGCAAAGTCGTAGTTTTGCATGACTCGATCTCAATCGGATCCCCAGCTTGCTATTTTTGATCCTGAAATTGAAAACACTTTGAGAAAAATAAGGCAAGCTAGGAGAGGGTTTAGTGAGTCTCAAAGGTAATCAGAAGGTCCACTGTTTAAAACTCTACTTTTCACTGGTCCTGAACTTTCAGATTTGTCTGTTAGTGTTTCAGGTCCGAATTCGATCATGGCAGACTATCAGCCCATCTTGAAGGAACTTGCAGCTCCTAACCTCAGTCAACAACCCTTAGGGATTACCTACCCAAGGTTGGACACTGAGTTCGAGCTCAAGGGAGCTATTCTCCATTTGCTCCCTAAATTTCACGGATTGGCCGGAGAGGATCCACACCAGCACCTGAAAGAATTCCATGTGGTGTGTGAGACTCTCAAGCCAAAAGGAGTCAACGAGGAACACGTGAAGCTTCAGGCTTTTCCGTTCTCTCTAGACGGTCAAGCGAAGCAATGGTTCTTGAACCTGCCAAATGGAGCTGTCACCACATGGATTGGCATGAAGAAAATCTTCTTAGAGAAATTCTTCCCAGCCTCAAGGGCAGCTGCCATAAGGAAGGACATTAGTGGCATCCGCCAACTCTAAGGTGAGTCTCTCCATGAGTACTGGGAGAGATTCAAGAAACTAGTGGCAAGTTGTCCAACCCATCAGATCTCCGAACAACTATTGATCCAGTATTACTATGAGGGTCTGACAGGAATGGATCGTTGCATGATTGATGCCGCTAGTGGTGGTGCTCTGATGAATAAGACTCCGGCAGACGCGCGAATCCTGTTCGAAAACATGGCTGCAAATTCGCAGCAGTTTGGCACAAGGGCAACTGCCGTGACCAAAGGGGTGAATGAGGTAGCTCAATAGGAGAATGGTGGCCTACACCAGAAGCTGGATGAGATTGCAACATTCTATAAGCTCCAGAACCCTTCTGAGAGAATTAAGCATAATTCTCTTAGAGTTATGAAAGTTTTAATGATAACAAGGTAAGCCATAAGTATAAAATTTTACTTAAGGTTTGGCTAATATGTGCGCTAAGTGTCTCAGAAAGCTATAAATTATTGCAATGCCATGAGCAAAGACCAAGACAAAACATCAAGTAGCCTTGAAATCAATTGATAAAATCATAGCGCCAAAGATATCAGAAAGGATGTCTCAGAAGCGCTGAAGGTGAAAACATGTTTCTGAGGAAAGAACACTGTCGCCTCAGAAAGGTCTCAGAAGACCTTGCGACCAGTAGTTCTCAGAAGGGTCTTCCCTCAGAAGGTTTGCCTCAGAAGTCCGTACAACTCTTAGATGGTTGGACTCAGAAGCAACCAAGTGTCTGAACTCAAGGAAGCACAAAAAGTCTCAGAAAGCTCGCTACAACTAGCCAAGGAAGTGGGAACACGCGCACTGTGCAGTTCTGAAAAGTTCCTCATTTTGCGCTGACTGTAGCAGGGAGCCGTTCTGAAAAGGACACAGCCACATAAGCAAAGTGAAAGCTTCTAATTTCGCGGCTCTTTGATGTCTATATATATGAGTTCAATTCCAGAGCAATGTGACGAAACTCTTGCGCTAAAAATCTTGATTAAACGTGCCAAAACTCTGTTGAGTTGAAAATCATTTTGCGAAAACTTAGAACTTTCTCAGAAAGACAATCTTTACGAAATTGTTTCTCTAACTTTGCAAAATCTTCTAGTTCTGAATTGGTGTAAATTCTTACATTTGTAAGTTAATTCTAGAAGTCTACTAAGTGTAAAACTAGGTTTGTAACTTAGTCTTGGTAGTTATTTTCGATCAAATCAAACCTTCGAAAAACGCTAAGTCCTTCTTTGTATGAAGGCAAGTTTAAGTCCTCTGGTGTTTGAGGCAAAGTTCGAAGTCCTTAAGTGTTTAAGGCAAGGAAGTCCTCTGTTGTGAGGCAAGGAAGTCCTTAAGTGTTTAAGGCAAGGAAGTCCTCTGTTGTGAGGCAAGAAAGTCCTTAAGTGTTTAAGGCAAGGAAGTCCTCTAGTGTGAGGCAAGGAAATCCACTTTGGGTTGTGAAGTGGTGGAAGTCCTTTACTTGGTAAAGGCAGAGTTGTCTGAGAAGGCACATTAAGAAGAATATCTAAGAACTCTCAACTGAAGGTTGAGGACTGGAGTAGGTTGGTTATAACTGAACCAGTATAAAATTCTTTGTGTTAAGCTTTTCTCCCTTGCTTTTTACTTGCATAAATTTTTAGAAAAACTCTATCACGATTCTAATTGAGAGGTATCGTGAAAACCTTATTGATCAAAATCAGAAAGCTTTTAAGAAACTCAAACCTTAAGTCTTTTTCTTAAAATCTCTCAGAAAGGAGCTTTCTCAGAAAGAATAAGTTCTCAGAAACTTAATTTTCTTAGAAAGCATTTTCCGCTGCAAACTCTTAATCATACCTTCTGAGTAAAAACAGCTTTCTAAGTAAAAGTTTTAACAAGCAATTTTTAAAACTTGCACGATTCAACCCCCCCTTCTCGTGCACACATACACTTTCAATTGGCATCAGAGCTCGGTCCTTAAGGGGATGAGCACTTCGCAGTGTCAAGGAAAAAGATCCACGAAAGGAAATATGAACTCACCAGCTGCATTCATATCAGATGGGGCTTCAATAAACAGACCTCCGATGTTTCTCGGAGATAGCTTCGACTACTGGCGTGACAGGATGACGCTGTTCATCAAGCACACCAGTTTGGACTTATGGGATAGGATCGAGAATGGAGACTATCAGCCTCTGCAGACAATTACAGAGGATGCTGTAGTTGCAACAGACGCCGAGCCAGGAGTGGCACCTCCAGCACTCAGAACCTATACAAGACGAGTCCCTAAGGACGAATGGACCCAAGAGATGAAGGAGAAGATACAACTCAACTTCAAAGCTAAATACATTCTTCTCTGCGCCTTGCCCAAGGTAGAATACGACAAGATTGTGTCGTGTGATACTGCTCAAGAAATTTGGGAGAGATTACACATGCTGCACGAAGGAAATGATGAAGTCAAGGAAACCAAGGTATCAATGCTCGTACATAAATACGAGTCCTTCTGCATGCAACCTGAGGAAACTATTGACAACATGTCAATAAGATTTCTCCACATCATAAATCAGCTAAAGGTCTTGGGAAAGACCTACTCCAACGCTGAGATGGTGAGGAAAATTCTCAGAAGCCTCTATGCCAAGTGGCGCCCAAAGGTGACAGCAATCCAAGAAGCAAAGGATCTAAATCAGCTGGGTTTAGATGTATTGTTTGGCTCACTCAGAACTCACGAGATTGAGCTTGAAGGACTACTTGGAGGACCATCTTCATCCTCAAGACCTCAGAAAGCTCTGGCTCTGAAAAGTCAGATCAAAAAGACTTCAAAAGCCCTAAAGGCTGAAGAAATATCTGAGTCTGAAGATGATCAAAACTCAGATTCCGATGAAGATGATATCTCTCTTCTAGTAAGGAAAATGAAGAAAGCTTGGAAGAGAAGACCAAGCAAAGACAAAGAGATCACCCCTAGAAAAGGAAAGTCAAAGCCTTCTGATGCCACATGTTTCGGCTGTGGAGAAAAGGGCCACTTCAGAACGGAGTGCCCTCAGAACAAGGGAAAGAAGAAGTTCATTCCCAAGAAGAAGAAGAAGGCAATGGCTGCTACATGGAGTGACTCAGAAGAGGAAAACTCTGAGTCAGAAAGTGAAGAGGAAGCTAATGTCTGCTTCATGGCCGGTACTGACTATGTTCTGGAAACAGAATCTGAGTCAGAAGAGGTACCAAACTCTCCTCCTCTCTCATACTCATACAATGAGATCTCAGAACTCTATGAAGAGCTTCTGAGAGACTCAAACGAATTAGCTAACAATTTCAGCAAACTAAGAAAGTCTTTTAAATCCTTAGAAGCTGAAAATGCTAGACTAATTCAAGAAGTAGAGAACCTAAGGCTTGAAAGGAATGACTTTAAAAATAGATATCTTGAAAGTCACAACCTCTATCAAGCTTTAGAAACAATGTCTTCTGTAACTGTTGAAAAAGCCGAACTGGCTTTGATAGAACTACAAAAGACAAATGAGCTTCTCACTTCTGACTTAGTTAAGATGGTCAAGGGTGAAAAAATGATGACACTCTTGCTTGGTGGTCAAAGACCTTACAAGGATAAGAGTGGACTTGGTTATGAAGAAATCTTCGAACCAAATGATATTGATCCATCCTTAACTAAATCACCTCGCACGTGCATCGCATGTTTTAAGAATGGACATGGTTCTGAAAAATGTCCTATGTTGGAAAAAGGAAAAATCTCTAAGCCTCAGAAGGCTCAAAAGAAAACTCAGAAAGCAAAGCCTTCTAAGAAGACTAACCCCTCTCAGAAGGGAAAAACTTCTCAGAAAGCAAGTGCTTCTGAAAAGGGCAAACAAAAGGTCTCTGAATCTCAAAACCATGACCCCTCTAAGAAAAGATGGCAAAAGTCCAAGAAAGCTAACAAGCAAGGACCCAACAAAGAATGGGTACCTAAATCTGTTAACTTTGTGACTGCAGGTACATCATCAAGCACTGCTCCACCACCACGATGAGCAGTGGTACCTTGACAGTGGCTGCTCGAGCACATGACTGGAAGCAAGCACTGGTTCAGAAGCCTCAAGCCCAAAAAGGGCGGAACAGTGCGATTCGGTGATGGAGCTAAGGGAAGAGTCACTACAATAGGAGATGTTGGTAAGGATTCCTCTCACCAAATCTCAGATGTACTTTTGGTCGATGGCTTAACTCACAATCTATTAAGCATTAGTCAATTTTGTGACAAAGGCTTAAAGGTTGAGTTTTATGCCAAGTATTGTCATGTGATTAATCTCACAAATGACAAGGTCATTCTGGAAGGAAAACGTGTTGGTAACATTTATGTTATCCATCTGGATGATCTAAAGGATCAAAATGTGGAATGCCTTGTCTTTGTCCAAGAAGACAAATGGCTATGGCATAAGAAACTTGGTCATGCCCATATGAGACTTCTTTCTGAACTCTCTCAGAAAGGACTTGTAAAGGGCCTTCCCAGAATTAAGTATCAAAAGGATGCAACCTGCGACTTCTGTGAAAAAGGGAAACAGACCAAGGCTTCCTTTCCCAGTAAAAGTGGTATTTCTACTCAGAAACCACTGGAACTGCTCCACATGGATCTCTTCGGACCAACCAGAACGGCTTCCCTTCCTGGAAAACGCTATGGTCTTGTCATAGTGGATGATTACTCCAGATTCACTTGGGTTTTCTTTCTAGCTTCTAAGGAAGAAACTTTTGAGATGTTCAAAGCATTTGCGAAAAGAGTTTCAACTGAAAAAGATTCGCACATTCATGCCATTAGATCAGATCATGGTGGTGAATTTGAGAATCATGCCTTTGAAAAGCTTTGTGAAAATCTGGGCATAGCTCACGAATTCTCATCTCCCAGAACTCCTCAACAAAATGGAGTAGCTGAGAGAAAGAATCGAAGCCTTCAAGAGATGGCAAGAACAATGCTCTTAGAAAGTGGACTTTCAAAAGGTTTCTGGGCTGAAGCAGTTAATACTTCATGCTACATTCAGAATCGAGTCTTTCTGAGACCAATTCTGAAAAAGACACCTTACGAGCTGTGGAAGAATAAAATACCAAACATTTCTTATTTCCATGTATTTGGTTCTTCTTGTTTTATTCTCAACACAAAGGACAAACTCTCTAAGTTTGATCCTAAGTCCGATGATGGATGCTTCCTAGGATACTCCTTAGTCTCTAAAGCCTACAGAGTATACAACAAAAGGAGTAAACGTGTTGAAGAGACAATCCATATTAAGTTCACAGAACTTAGTAAGGACATGTCTCAGAAAGATGCAGACATAGAAGATGAGTTTGAGAAACTCAACATCACTTCTGAGAAAGCCAAAAAGAAAATTCTTATAGATGATGAGACTGACTTCCAACCCATGGAACAACCATCTCCATCTAAAGAAAAATCCAGTAGCATCATCGAAGCTCCAGAACCTAGAGAATCTACTTCTCCAAATACAATGGAACCAAGATTCTCAGAAGGTCAAGCTTCTGATGACTCAGAAAGAGAACCTTCTGTGTCTCCTTTTCAGAACCCTACTCTTAAAGGGATTAGAGGTTCAAGAGACTTGAAGAACGTCTCTCAGAACGAAGTCTTGGGCAATCCAGAACGTGGCGTAAGAACCAGAAGGAACTATACAAATCTTGCTATGGTTTCTGAGCTTGAACCAGACTCCATAGAAGAGGCGTTAGATGATCCTAACTGGGTAAATGCCATGCAGGATGAACTTGACCAATTCGAGAGAAATCAAGTTTGGAAACTAACTCAAAAGCCCAAAGGCAAGAGTGTCATTGGGACTAAATGGGTGTTTCGAAACAAACTTGATGAAAACGGTCAAGTCGTGAGAAACAAGGCCAGATTGGTGGCTCAAGGGTACAACCAACAAGAAGGGATAGACTACGATGAAACTTTCGCTCCAGTCGCAAGATTGGAAGCTATCAGAATGTTGCTAGCTTTTGCTGCACACAAAGGTTTCAAACTCTATCAGATGGACGTTAAGTCTGCCTTCTTGAATGGATACCTTTCTGAGGAAGTTTATGTAAAACAACCTCCTGGTTTTGTGAATGATGCATTCCTGGATCATGTATTCAAGCTTACAAAGGCTCTCTATGGTCTGAAGCAAGCTCCAAGAGCTTGGTACGATAGATTGAGCTCTTTCCTGCTTAAAAATGGATTCTCAAGAGGGAAAGTGGACACAACTCTTTTTACACTCTCAGAAGACTCTGGCTTCTTGATTGTCCAGATTTATGTTGATGACATAATATTTGGCGCAACCAATGAATGCCTCTGCAAAGAATTCTCCAAGCTTATGCAAGGTGAATTCGAGATGAGCATGATGGGAGAGTTAAAATTCTTCCTAGGATTGCAAATCAAGCAAGAGTCAGAAGAGACAGTTATTCATCAAGAGAAGTATACCAAGGAACTTCTGAGGAAGTTTCTGATGGATAAGGCCAAACCCATGAGCACTCCCATGCATCCCTCTCAAGTAATTGACTTGGATGAAGATGGTGAGAAAGTCTCAGAAAGCAACTATCGAGGGATGATTGGCTCACTTCTCTACTTAACTGCCTCCAGACCAGATATCCAACTCAGTGTTGGGATCTGTGCTAGATTCCAGTCTAAGCCTAAGCAATCACACTTAACTGCAGTTAAACGAATTTTACGATATTTAAGTGGAACTACTAATCTTGGTCTTTGGTACGAGAAAGGTTGTTCTTCTGATGTTGTAGGATATTATGATGCTGACTACGCTGGAGATAGGATCGATCGCAAAAGCACAAGTGGCTACTGCTACTTCTTTGGAAAATGCTTGATCACGTGGTCTTGCAAGAAGCAAAATACGATCGCTCTATCAACTCCTGAAGCTGAGTATGTGTCTGCTGCGAACTGCTATTCTCAGATGCTCTGGATTAAGAATCAGCTACTTGATTATCAAATAAGGTACACCAAAATCCCTATCCTCTGTGATAATACAAGCGCTATCAACTTAGCTAAGAATCCTATTCAGCATTCTCGATCCAAGCACATTGATATAAAACATCATTTTATTCGGGATCATGTGCAAAAAGGCGACATTGAACTCAAATTTGTAAATACTGAGGATCAAATCTCAGATATATTTACAAAGCCTTTACCCGAGGATCGTTTCAATGTTCTGAAAGGATTTCTCAATCTAAGACGTTTCTAAGTGCTTTGAAATTTAAAAACTCTCTCTTAGAAACCCCCTTTAGGCCTAGTTCAGACTCTGAGACGAACAATAGAACTAAGCTTCTGAGCTTGAAGTAGGAAAACACAGAAAAAACTCTATCTGAGAAAATTTGTTCTCAGAAGACTCATCTCTCAGAAAGGAGATCTTCTGAAACATCTCTCAGAAGGAGGGTTTCTCAGAAGGACCACCTCTCTCAGAAAGGTACCTTCCGGAAGAAACAAGTTACCAACGGTAACTTTTGGATAAGTGGCAGGAAACGACTAGTTACAAGCCATATCTATAAATACTCATAGCATTGTTTCATGTGAGCACTTTACGCTCAAAACTTACCAAAACTCTGCCAAAACCTCTCCTCGCTTTTCTAATCTTCATCTGCTCTCTCTCTCTCTCTCTCTTGTTCTTCTCTATCTCTTCTCAAAACTCAAATCCTTCTTCCAAATGGCCATCTCTGGAGAAATCAAGGCTTAATGAGAAACAATCTCAATGAGATATCCGAAAGATATTCTCTATGACAATGAGGAAATGCAGTCCCTATTCCACAAGACTTATCTCCCACGAAATCTAGCCATGGGAAGGGTATTGCCTCTCAATGTCTACAATCAGGTGGACGAAATTCAATTCACCTTCCTCAAGCAACCTGGATGGCCAGCCATGATGAGTTCCGAGGGACGTGTGCTACCCAAATGTGGTGAGAGCTTTCTATTCGCAAATAGAAAGGTTCACCAACAAAGGGGTCAAGAGCAAGATTGGTGGACCAACAGATCCGCTTCTCCTCCTCTGACATCAACAAAGTCTTCAAGACCCTGAATGGGTGGTGCTGTCATCGCCGACGACCCAGAATGGGTCAAGGAGGTAGATGACTCAGAAGAAGAAGTCGTGACACTTCTGACTGGTAGCAACAGCCTACCACTCAAGGGGGTTAAAGGTGCCTCATCTCACGCAAGAGGCTAGAATCATCTTCTCCGTTGTACAACAACCTTCTCCCTCGGATTGGAGACATGGGGAACGTTACCACCATGGATGCCTGCCTGCTATACCACCTGCTGAAGAAGGAAAGAGTAGATTTTGGGAGGATGGTGCTCAACTACATGATGCATCAAGCTCATCCTAAGAGGGCTCTCACAAGTTTACCTTACGAAGCCTTCTGACCAGAATCCTGACCATCTCTCCTTCCCCTTGAAGACTATGAATACGTCTTCAACCACAGCAAAATTCACCATGGTCACCTTCAACAACATCAAGAAGAAGAAGGTACCAGAGACGGGGCACCTAAGAAGAAGGAGGAACAAGGCCTTCTAAGGGAGCTGCTGGTCCAACCAGCCCTCTAAGGCTGAGAAAGGAAAGGAAAAGGTTTCCGATCCTTCAGAAAAAAGAAGAGAAGAAGCAAAAGGTGACTCATCCCTCTCCAACAAGGGTGACAAGG